>OY751550.1:8234300-8811334 GCA_963572245.1 Caenorhabditis sp. 8 KK-2011 | reverse complement strand
AGCCGCTCGATGATTACAACTATCGATTATTCTTTTCAATAAAAGTAGAATTTGATGGATAATCGAGACGAATGGATGATGTGATATCAAGCAAAGACTCGTCAATGAGAGATGATATTCTTTTCTGAAAATTAGACATTGCAAACATTTCCATGGTTATGCACAGTTTTCTCTGCGTCTCTCTTCTTTTTTGTGAAACTAGAAAACCTCAAGAGACGCAGAGAGAGAGAGAGGTAAGCCTGGCTAGAAAAACCCACCGTTTATCTTTAACCCCATTCTGTTGAGGTCCAGATTTTCTGTCTAACGGTTGATAGAAGTTCAAGCATATTCCATAACGAATTTTCGCCGAATCTTTCTCGGTCAACATAAACACAAAAAATTGGGGATCTTTTCTGGCACCTCTACGGGATCTCGAACTGATTGTGTTACATCCTTCAGGTTGACAAAAAACTGTCACATCTGTTGGCAGAATGAAGTCCTTGTGATCATCGGTTGGGTATCGTCGAAGAATTTCCGGATAGGTGACTGTTGCGTGGGTTGTTGCGTTGTCTACGCTTGCTTGACTGTTTCCACTGAAATTGTCTAATTCTCTCATTTTAACACATTATTTTTCTCGTTTTTCCGATAAACTTTGGAATATATGTTTAGGTGAACAATATATAAGAAGGTACACATATTGAAAATCAGATTTTGCAACATCGTGCAACTGAAAAAAAGCGAAAAACGCGAGAGGATCGATTCGGTGGAAAATATTGAAAACAAACGTTGAAAAAGTGGAAGTGACGCAATCCGGAAAATTTTGGAAAAAAGGCGCGCTGTTTAGTTTCAGATGGAAGATAATCTATGAACGATGACGAACGTATTTGAGGTCGGAAAATGTTGTTCATTTTCAAATCGAGTTGCAAGGCAGAATTTTTGAGAACAAAAGTGTTTCGGAAAAAAATAATCCCCGATATGTGGTAGTTGATCTTCTCGATTCAACTAAACTCAACCGCATATTATTCACCTAAAATTAATAAAAATTATTAGCCACGAGAGCAAAGATCATAAGGAGCCTCTATTGTTCTCTTTACTTGTTATGTTGCATTCATTTATATGTTCATTTACGCGTTTTGAATAATTGGGACCAATAAAAAATTTTCACGTATGTATTTGAGTTAGTTACGCTTTTTTATAAACGCGTAATTATGCCCGGATCAGGTTTCTTTTTGTTTTCACTTCATACATGTTTTCTATTTTTTTTGTATGCTTTCATATGTCAGTGTACCAAAGTTATCGTTTATTAAAAAAAACTCGAAACACAGTTGGAAAAAAAAACGTAAGGAGAGAAGATTTCGGCAAAAATCGGAGAGGCGATGATGAAACAGGTTGACGGCTGAAAAAATCAATATTTCATTTCCACAATAAGGAACTCATTAACTTTCTACTCCAAAAACTAATATAAATAAAAGTTACCAATGATATGAGAGTGACGGACGAGGGAGGAAGAAATAAACTCAGTTCAAAATTTTAAAAAATATAATTTATTTCACAATCAGCAATTCGAAGTTTATGAACTAGCACATATTCCAAATCGACGAAAATAGCACGATGCGAAATTCGGCGAATGCCAATCAACGTTATTGTATTTTTCGAATATAAAAACGTGAATTTTTTTATTTTCTACAAAATCGACGAAAATAACACGATGCGAATTTCGGCGAATGGCAACAAACGTGATTGTATTTTTTGAATATGAAAACGTGAATTTTTTTTATTTTCTTCAAAATCGACGAAAATAACACGATGCAAATTTCGGCGAATGCCACCACCGAAGAAATTTCAAAGTGATAAACAATTAATTTTTTAAATTGAAAATACATTGTGCTCCCCAAAATACCCGAGCAAAACCTCCCAACATCAGTTTTTACGTAATTTCTGTTTGATAGTTTTCAAAACAATTGTATCCTTCGGTAATTGTGATTTGATTTACCGACTTCGTCAACGAAAATTGTTACTGTTATGTCATTATGAGGGAAAATACCAACCCGTACTAAGAAAAACGTAACAATTTTACCTCCGAACATCTCAGAGCGAGTTTGAAAGCGGAATTTATTTTTTGTTCTTTTGAAGATCTCGAATCTAGATTTACCCAGTCTTTATGGTTAGGATTTTTATAGAGAGATTCTTTTTGGAATTGTGTCCAAACTTTAAAACATAGACTATACTATTTCTTTGTAATGATGATTGAAGTTTTCCGGAAATTATGGGCCATACCTGACCTAAGAGGGGGAAAAGTACCATGCCATTTTTTGGTTGAAAATTCACAGTAACAATAAAAAAAATTCAGCTCACGTCACGAAAATTTAAATATGTGTTTTCTGACAGATGTAGAGTTAATTTTTCTGGTTTTCCGCTTTTTTAATCGTAATTCACTTTGACAAAAACAAATTTTCTCCAGTGTTTTAACAGTGACCAAACTTTTGAGAAATTTTGGTACCCTCTGAGAACAGGTATGATTGTGGCGCACCCTGTATTCCTGACTGTCAGTTTTTTGCGCATATTCTTGCACTATTCTATCCCAAAGATGGTGGGATCAAATTTACCACATAAAATACTGATTTATTTTGTAAAAAAAAACCGAAGAACAATGCAAAAAACTCACTGGTAGTGGACGACGAAGAGAGGGGGAATGATGTGATGGTGATGGATGTAACATGAGGTGAAGAGAGAGCCGTATTGGAGGATGAATCTAAACAAAAATGATTGATATAAATCTATTTGTTAATGTTTGAGATCGACAAAAAACACGCTGCGCATTTCGGCAATTTCCGAAAAACGTGTTTTCTCGAAAAAAGACGTGAAATTTTCGTAGTTTTGAGTTGAAAAGTTTAGGTGGCTTCTATTTCGAACGAACCGTAACAGTCTGAATGTGTCAGAAAATTAGATGAGTTTATTCTTTTTTGGTATTTAGTTTTAAATGATGCCGTTTTTTTGCCAAAAAAAGCGGATTCTATTTCGATATTTTTAATTTTTCGTCTTTAAAAAAACTACTTACTTTTGACAAATGTAGGTGATTTCCGAATCGTTGCACATTGTCAACATGAATCGCCCGACTGGCAGGAATACAGAAAATCGAACCGTCACACGTAGAACCTTTCTGAAATTTACATGAAAATAGTTGCCTTTTTCAATTATAGCATCTACAAACCTCAAAAGCTGCCGCCACATTTGTTGTTGGTTTAGCGTATGTTGAATGAGGTTAATAATTAAGTCAATCAATTTGGCCGTAGAATCGCGAATGCATAATGTTCCAGACTGAAAGCATAGTTTTTGGTAATTTTTTTCGTTAAAAATTCTAACATTTCCATACCGGGGCCAAATAAAACGGTCTTTCCATCGATCGGAGCTTCAACTTTTTTCGGTTCATTTGTCGAAATTTGACGAATTTTGCCGTCACACCGTGCACAAGCCTTTCGATTTGACGCAATTTTCACGAGCATTTTCTCCAAGAAATCCAAACTATATACATTGTTGACCCTCAGATCGAGAAAAACTGGACTTGACTCTTTGCATTCGCTTGGCGGTTTCATGTGCTCACCCACCAAATGATGATTGCCCGTTGACTGGAAAGTTGAATATGTTTGAGAATGTTTTAAAAGGTTGCGAACTCACATTGAACAATTTTGAGCCGTGATTCGTTTGACGATGACGAAGACGAGAAACTACGTTGGCATGAAGATGAGGCTGGATGGAGTCAGAAACTGGAAACTGAACAAAAATATTTGAAAACTCGATAGTTGTCTATTTACTTATTTTCGAAATCGACGAAAAAAAATACAATGCCTGTTTCGGGAAATGCCAACATCGCAAAAGGTCACGTATATTTCGAAATAAAACGTGAGACATTTTTTCGAGACCCATAATTTAAAAATTCGTTATTTAAAAAAAAAAAAACTCTCACCTTTGACAAATTTCAGCCGATCTGACATATCGAAATTTTCGATTTGATAATCGAATCCACCTCATTGAAGCAATAATCCATTACATGAAAAATTTGCTTGGATCAATTTTCGATCTTGCTCAAAAACTTCCGACCTTCATGATAATCGCAACAAAGAACGAGTTGCATAAGTAGCAACCCAACCTTCACACGTAGAACCTTTCTGAAATTTTCACAAAAACAGTTGACTTTTTCAGTTATAGAAGTCACAAAACTCACAAGCTGCCGTCACAAACACGAACGTTATTGTCACCTCTCCATTTGACGATCGTCGCCGACTTGTCAACAACTCAACAAATAACAAACAATATGATATGAGAAACACTGGATGAAAACAATAAACCTATATTATAGCATCGATCAATTGTTGGACAGTTCCCGATGTTTTCGGTTTTTTTGTTTTTCTCACAGCGCAGGCTTCTTTGGACAACTTGAATATACATTCCAACACATCTTAAATTTCAAAAGTTGTTCTAATTCCGTAATCTTTCTTACCATTCTTATCAAAAACCGCACAGGACCCGTCAAATTTTTCAACCATTTCAACAAGCTCTTTGGGTTTGTACAAATCATAACATAGTAAGTCTTTTTCCTTCATGAATTCCAAAACCTGTACCTCATCATTGACTAAGACTCCTTCCTTGAACAAATTGAACGTTACTTTTGAACATCGGTAGCCTGCAAATTGTTATTTTATGTTAGTTTAACATTTTTTTCAACTGAATAACCCAATAACGACTTGAAACAAATTTTACCATATCCGTTCCGAAACACCATTTCCGGAAGTTCCACATATACTTTCACACCTGTGATCAGGTGTCTATTGACCGAGATGACAAACTGGTGTTCCAAAGCTGGGGACGCCCAATATGTCGAATTCTGAATTCTCCGAATTGTGAGGGTAATAATGAGCGTATTCACAAGAAAAAATTAAATTCAAAAACCAATAAAATGCAAAACATGTTTATTTTCATCTCACTATGCCGAAAAACGTCGATAAAAGAGGGATTTCTCGACATTTTCGGACATTGGGTGAAAATTTGTTAGTGCTTTTTATTGTGTTTTTCATTTATTTTTTCTTGTGTTTGTTTTTGAACACATTATGGGTTATTTAGTTGGAAACAAAATTTGTTAAAAATGTTAAAAAATTATAAAATAACACAAAAAATTCAATACTTTGTGTTATTTTATCATTTCTTAACATATTTTTTCTCAACTGAATAACCCCATTAATGCGTACTGATCCGTGCTAACTCTCCTACAATACAAAAATATGCACTACCTCCAAAGTCTCCGATATAGCTATGAACGTCGGTTTGATAGACTCGTGTATGTACTTTGGAATCTGTTGTTTTCGTCTCTCACAGTGACTTTGATACAGCTCAGTTAGTTGTTTATCATCATAACCTCGTTTCCTTGGCCTCAATTCCCTTCAAGAACAAATGTGACTCTGTGTGATTAATTTAGGAGGTATTTAGTTACTTTAAAAACCGAACGACATTGTCTTCTGGGTGCATCACCAAAAATTTATTCGCTGTTTCATGGTTGACTTTCACACCTTTGAGAATGCACAAAGGATCTTCCAGTATTGCTTTCAGTTCCTGAAAAAAATGCAACGAGTTACTGAGCGAGATAAAATGGAGTGAAGTTGGAGAAATTCTGAAGAAAAAACCTTTTTGAGAGTGTCCAAAGAAGTTTTATTGGCATCATACTCGTCCAATATATCTAGTGTACACCTTTCATTGACGCGAATAGACTTCGGAATCAATCGGGCCACCGAATGAGCATTCGTTTTCATAGGTTGCTTCAGGAACTTTACAATAACATCATTGATTCTCGGTGTATAAAAAGACAATCGACCCAGCCACATTGGATAGGTTTTCTGAAACATCCACTTATTTTTGGGTTTTTTATGTGTAGTGAATTTCACCTGATCAAAGAAATTTAGTATTTGTGATAGATCTTTTTTTTTAAGGCATCTGGCGGTGAGGAAATCGATACCCAAGTGAACGGCGATGGCTCTCAAGTGTCTAATCTTCTCTTCTGATGTGCATTCGCCCATTTTTTGTGATGCAGATAATGAACTCAGCGCATATCGAACTGCTTCGTCTTCAGACAATATAATCATAGGAACTTTATTATTTTCTAGAAAAGGCTGCAACTCGTTCCTGCTCGAATGCTCAGAAGTGATTATGAACTGAGATGCCCTGAAAAAACTTGATTTCTTCATTTTCATTATTTGTTCATACCTCTCGAATCCGACAATAATTGGCGAAGCAGTTTGCTTAGTCGGTTCCATTCGAATCAAACGCGAGAAAGCAACATCTTCAACCGGAATCTAGAAAAAAAAAATACAAAATACTATAGTCGTGAAAACTTAAAGAAAGGTGTATTTCACCTAGGGTTGCAAATCGGGTGCGCGTGTGACACGGCACCCGCCCGTCTACTCGCCTCCACACCCGTTTATACACGCGCTTTTTTTGGTGACACCCGTTCGTACACGCTCTTTTTCTGAGACACCCGTTCGTACACGCTCTTTTTTTTGAGACACCCGTTCGTACACGCTACACTGTAACGTGTATAAGGTCATACACGCGCCGTGTATGAAAAACACCCGTTTTCTTTCTTTTTTTCCATGCGCGTGTACGACGGGTGCGTGTAAAAACGGGTGCGTGTATGAACGGGTGCGTGTATGACGGGTGCGTGTAAGAACAGGTGCGTGTACAAACGGGTGCGTGTACGAACGTGTATTTCGTCAAATGGTGCCGTGTCACCCGTTTTCACCCGATTTGCAACCCTAATTTCACCGTGATTTTGAGAAAAAAATTGTATAATTTTTTTTAATTTTGACGCCACTTCCCAAACTTACCAAGTGCCTATTCATACTCAAAATCAATTGGTAACTCTCTATGGCTTTCAAACTTTGAACAAGTTCAGTGCTGAACAGTTTTTCCGCCGTTTCTCGCTCAGATGCGTTCGGAACCTGGAAAACGAAGAAATATATCCTAATAGGGTACTAAAATTTATCTACATTTTTGTCGCGGTGAAAATCTTGAGAAATGCTTTGGTCACTGTGAATAGCGACCAAGAAAACGAGAAATTAGAGAAAAATATCAAAATTTTAGAGCACATCATAGTTTTTAAATTTTCGTCTCGTGACCTATACACTTTTCTAGAAAATGTCACTGTGAATTTGTCACTGTATTTTTAAAATGTTTCACCTGTTTTTTTGAAAGATTATTGGCAGCCGGTTGAATATCGAAATCCGAATCGGAATCACTTTCCCGAAGATGAAAATTTTTTCTAGCACGGTAGCGAATAGAACTATCGCTTTCAACAATCTCGGTATCCCCATGAGCGACTCTGCAATCGCCTTCATCTAGATTTCTATCAAGGTCCCTGCGTTCCGGAGACTGTACAAACAATCTCTTTTGACCCACAATGTGACGCTCCGACGATTGTATTTGTTCAATATCTGCAAATATGCGGGTCAATTGTACTTCACATGACACATTTCACATAAACATTCTTCACATGAGTTTATATTTTTTCACACAATATATTTTTCACACTTTTTTTTTTCACACAAAATTAATATTTTTTCAGATATTGTATTTTTCGCACAGTTTTTTTTCACACGTTTTTTTATCATTTTTCGCATATACCGTTTTTTCCCCAAAATGAATATTTTTTCAGATATTGTTGTTTTGTCAGTTGTTTTTTCACACAATTTCTATCATTTTTCACATATACCTCACATTTTGGTGTATTACATACATTTTTTAAAAATTCGTGTATTTTTTACTGCTCTGTGTAAAACACCGTTCTTTTCCTTTTTTGCTCACATTGTTTGACCAGTTCATTTCCAGTCCCAGGTTTTCTTACCAAGTGTTGCTCAACTCGCAGCGCCTATGATTTTCAAAACATCTGAACTTTACATACAATGAAAAAACAAGGAAAACACCTCAGAGATGTTTATTGTGATAAAAAATGGTGGTCTAACTTCCAGCGATTATAAAATTGCACAGGTTTTCGATATTCGAATCGAACAAAAAGCAAACAACAAAAACAAAAAATTAACAAAACAGAGATTGAGAAAAGCAACTTTCTCTCTACTTTCAAAAAATCTATTATCGGAGAAATGTTCCTCGTCAGAACACTTTCAAGATTTCTAGAATTTATTACTTTTCGACAGGTCAGTCAAGAAAATTTAGTACTGTGACTTTCTAGTATTACTTTTTCTGATTATTTCTGATGTAAGAATATTTTCTGGCGTGTCAAAAACTAATAATTCGAGAATTCTGGATCAAAATACTTCGAACAGAAGAAACAACATTAAAATATCGTTTTGGAACTATATTAAGAAACTGGAACCGAAACAGAGAATTTTTAATGTTGAATAACTGAAGGAATTTGAGAGAAAAATGAAAAAAAAAATAAAATTTTAATATTTTTCTTTTTCAAAAATGTTGTTAAGAGATTTGCTTTTCTCAAACTGTTGGATTACAATAAAAAAATTTGAATGAATATTATTCAATAAAAAACAAGCACTAACAAGCACTAACAAGGCGAACTGTAAAAAAATATATTGTCTTTTATGTTTTCGTTTTAAACTTACAATATTCTTTTTCTTCTATAATTTTCGTTACTCAAACGCTGAGAAGCCCGCCTTTTTTGAGTAGATCTTGACGACGATTGTGTAGTTACAAGATGGGAGATCTTTTTATTTTAAATGTATGAATGAAAACTGAAAACAGAATCTTACCTTCTCACGAATTTCAGCTAATCGATGATATTGTTCGCCTACTTCAAAGGACACAGTCGAAAAGTTTCCATTTTTACAGGTTTGACAATATTGGCTGTAAAAAGGTACTGTGATTTATAATATGATTGTCGTACCTTTTGGCTATAATGCATACTTGACAAGTATCACACATTTTTATTCCGTGTATGAACGCTCCGACCACCGTGTTGATAACCTGTAAAAAATTGATGTTTAAGTGGTTGAGAACTTATTTTCAAAATAATCCAATCCGAATCGGACCCACACAAATAGAATTTATTGAATCGGGTCACAGTGAAAAATCGGACCGGCTCTGATTTTTCAAGCTTTTTAAATAAAAATGGGCCAAGCGGTCTAAAAATTGTTTTGCCGTAAACCTGGAACGAGGTCACTTCAAAAATCGGGACCGTCATTCAACAAAAATGCTTATTTTCTCAAAAAGTTTTGTCACTGTTAAGAATATCTTTGTGAGTGTGAATGACGACTTAAAAACGAAAACAACTGGAAAATATATGCCAAAATTTTTTGAAATTCAAGGAGCGTAGCAGTCCGTTTTCGTGACGAGACCCATACATATATTTGAAAAAAAAATGTCATTGGGAATTTTTTTCAAGAAAAATTTTACGGTTTTTTTTCAGTTTTAGCGTCGAAACATGCATTTTTAAATCTACTTTTTGTAATAAAAATACTCACTGTAGTGTATTCCTCATTTGGCGTAAATATTTTGTTTGATGCCAAAACATATAAATTTTCATCCAGTGTATTGTCGGATACCATAGTTGTCAACTGATTCACAACAAGTTCATGATGAGCAGTTTCTGGAGAATTGGCCACTTGTTGTGGGGACTGAGAGACGACTGATTCAGAATCTAGAGCTGGCTCTCGAATGTCCTCTAATTCTACTGGAACTTCTAAATTGAGCGAATCGTCTATATTGATCACCGAGCGATCGATTGTTTGATCAGATTCATAATCAATATCAGCAAAAATCGGATTTTCGACTGTTCGTCGAATCGTTCGAATTCCATTGTTGTGAGAACGTTCAGAACCTTTCCGCTGTACGTGCTTTTTTCCAGCTCCATTTGGTGCAATCCTCTTAGCAACTTCTCGTTCGGTCAAAAACGATTTTGCAGCTAATTCCAATCTTGATAACTCGTAATAATTTTCGTCCGATTCGATTGTTTTCAAAACACAAATGCTGTAATATTTGAAAGTTAAATGAAAAAATCATGTATATCTTACATGTGTTTGCATAAGAACGTCGGTAAATAATTATGGCAATGTTGACACGTGAGAGCTTTGTTCGGACCAGCTGGAGCAATGGTGACAAAACTGAAAAATTTCAAACATTTCTCTCTCCAAAAACTGTAGCACACCGCATTTTTACCAGACCACTTTTTCGGATCAAACCTGAAATGAGAAGAAAAAACCATGATTTTTTTTGGTTTACTAAAAACATTTTCTAAAATAAATGCAACATTTTCAAAACTACAACAAACTTCGAATCGTGTTCGCCTGGTTCTTCTATAGTGAAAACTCTGCTATCGCCGAATTTCACATGGAGATTTCTTGAAGCAACTTCTTCTTGCGCTAGTTTCATCAGGTTCATTTCTGAAAATTAATAGGTTTTCAATTTTCGTTGTTTTCAATCAATAAGAACAGATAATTCATTTTCTCCACTCTAATCCAGAACTAAGAATAATACAATTTTTATCATTTATTGTACTCAGGAAAAAAACATCAAAGTACCGACGCCCACCTGGCCCGGCTTTATGAGCGTAGCAATTTTGCCATAAATTTTCATTGTTTTCTAGAAAACTCCAATGCAAATTTCAAAAGCGCATAGACTTTCCGGTTCTGGTCTCGTTTTTGAGAAAGAAAAAATAAAATTTTATTAAACCGGCCAAAAACGTGGAAAACTTCATTTTCAAAATGTGTCCCGTGATTTTTCACAAAACACTTTGAAAGTTTTGTACGATCTGGATTACTGTATGAATTTTTTGTTTTGAAATTGTGCTCCGTGGAATTCCACGTTTTTGACGAGAATTTTTAATTTTTCAAATAAAACTCACTTGCTAAAAAACTCGATGGCCATTGCCATAAAAGGCATTGATTATCTGACAGACCAAGCGACCCAGTGTAACTCAACAACTCTTCGTTCGACATATTTTTCGTTTTTTGATAATCGACAAACTGATATTCACCGGTGTTGGAACGAAAGCTTGAATATATCTTGAGAACTTGGTCTAAAAACTTTCATTAAATGATCAGAAAAAATAACTTACCATTTGAGTATTCTAGAAGGAATCGGGCAAGGCTTTCGTGACTCTTTTGTTTGGAAATAGATCGTTTGAAATCTCTATTTTTTTGTTCTATGACGTTCGTTGAATTGAAAACTGACACACTACCAGTTCCGAATTGTGCAAGAAAAGAACACGTATCCATAAGGTTTGTCGTGTTTTGGATGAGCCATTCTTTCTCTGGTTCATTAATCTCTCCTTCTGTTGCGAGAATCTCAATTTTTTTTTTCATTTCCCGATCACTCCCACTGTCTAACAGTCCCATAATCCAATCGGAATCCTCGTTCTGAATTCCTCATTTATTTGAAAAAAAAACAATGTTTTCCTACCTGGTAACCTTTCAGCAATTGCACTATTCTGTCTCCACGCGATTTGAAAGTATTCTTAATATTTCCCGAAAGATGTACCAAACATCGCAATTGCTTCACTCCCAAAATCTGAACCACACGTTTTTATGTAGATTTAAAATTTCAACTAACATTCGAATATTCCTTTAGAGCAATTTCTCCGTCAACAGTGACCGAAGGAATACGATGAATCCCATCCTTCATTTTTCTCCTTATAAAATCTGCGAATTGTGTGTGGTTGTATTTTTCTTTAGTAGAATGTATCATCCATCCTATTAACAAATAGACCGATTTTTTTGTTGATGTAAGTCTGAAACTCAGACGTTGACTTTTAAAACAATTTGACAACGTACGTGAATAAATCTCCGACCTCTCCAAAAATTGGAGTTATGAAGCCGTCTGATAAATCGAAAGTGACATCAACCTCAATTCTTGAGCGAAACTTTTTTCCATCTTTGTAAGATTGAAAAAATCCATCTATAAAATATATTTCCTCAGAAAAGTTATATATTTCCTAAGTTTTCGAAAGGTATAGAACACTATTCATGCTTACAGTTTCGGACCACATGCTCGCGGTGTTTGCACATTATTTTCAAATAATGTGCAAAAACCGCGACATGAAAACGCACGAAAGTCTCACAACCTTTTTTTCAGTTTCTGGAAAGTTTTTACCTAGAGTTTTCACTGGAAAACACAAGCTTATTTTAAAATAAATCGTTTTAGATTCAGGACATACCTGTCACAAAAAGCAAAATTTTTGAGAAATTTCGGTACCTTCCTATGACAGTTACGATTCAGTATTACCTTTCATAAGCGTTCTTTGTTCCGAGCGAAGATTCGAATACTCAATAGATTTTTGTTGTTGATCATGAACTTGATCTTGTGTTGGGCAACAATTTGTATAGATATCCATGCATGATTTGTTGATATCGGTAAAACAAACCGCCATTTTCTCATCAGGCGCTGAAAAAATACAATGAAAACAATTTTGAACCATTTTTCCCTACTTGTATATGTTTTTAGTTCAGATTGCGAAAATCTTTCTGAATGGAAGCGCATGAGATCAGCTGGTTTCGAAACTACTTTCCGTCCTGTTCTTTCTTTCAACATGGTCTGGTTTTTTGTAGTTTGATTTGAGAGCTGCATCGCCGAATAAGAATATCCATCGGTTTTCAGTCGAAGTGATGCCGCTTTTTTTGTTGTGTGGTTTAAAGCCGCTTGAATTATTTCCGAGTCTTTACCTAAAATAACACATCGAGGTCATACATAACGCGTCAATATTAAAATTCTTACGTTCTAAACGCGCAGAGTGACAGCTTGAAATATTAACATCTCCTCCTTCAAGAAAATAAATGTCAACGATTCGCAATTCATCACGAATCACAATTCGCATAAATTGTGTGTTGCTGACTTCACGGCATTTCGCGTATTGCATATTAGTTCCCGAAATATCACCAAGCTGGGGAAATAATTTTAGTTTGGACGCTGAAAATTCTCATTTACAAACATTATGTTACTTTTTCACTTACAATACCAATTGAACATGTTTGGCGGATAGCGCTTCTCTGAGAGTTTGCCGCTGTACTCGAATGATAACCTTTTTTTTGTTTTCAATTCGATAAGATCTGTTGGATGAACCAACCTGTCGAGCCGAGTGTGTCTGAAAAGTAAAAGAACTGATTGTATATACGATATCTAAACGTAAAAACCAACTCTTGATTCCATTCAGCTTTGAAGTTTACATCTGGATAAATTTTCGTTCGCATGATCGTTGAGAACCTGTAAAATACTCAAAATTAATTGAAACTGTCATCAGAAAAAGAAAAAAACATTAATCGAGAAGCGAAATCAGAGGAGGGTCTTGTTGCGATGGTATGCGCCTTCAATAGTTGGCTGAGTATCAAACTTTAAAGTGTGTGTGGAGAGAGCCAATTTTTAAATTTTATTATCCTAAAAACTAAACAGTCGGTTTTTTATGGTTTTGACTTTAAATGAGTTGTGATTCTAAATTAACTGTTATTCCGGAGCGTCTCTCTAAAAAACATTTGAAAACTAACACTGCCCAAACCTTACCTCATTTTTTGCAGCGCGGAAAGACAGCCGTTTTATCGCAACAACCGCACGATTCAATCAAATCGCGAAAATCTGAAGACGACTGTCGGATTCGTAGGGCAACTTCGAGAAGAGATGTACTACAATCGTCAGTAAAATAGATTTGTGCACTGTCAATTCGTGAGTTTTTTTATGGGAAACGTTTTTACATCAATCAATAAATTTACTTGTAGAAAAACCTCGATGTAAAGCTATTTGGTCATTTTTTCGAAATGTAAAATTGACACACTTTCCTTTTCCGATTTGGGACTTTGCAAGAGAGAAATGGGCGCCGAACTAGCATATCTAACGTAAAAGTGTGACAAAATTTTTTGTGACTGTGAAACTTTTCTGAAAAGTTTTGCTACTAGATTATTGTTTTTAAAGTTCGAAAATTTATCTTTCATTTCGATGAAAATTAAAGTGAAATTAGTGATAGAATATTCTTGATTCACTACGTGAACCAGAAAGAACGTAATGAATATTTATTAAAAACAATTTCCCAAGTAAAAAACTAACCGCCTCGATCCTCTTTTCTCAGCACCATTTTGTTTCCTACAATTTTTTTTCGGAAACCATCAGACTGTTAACGATTCTTGATCCGCAAATTTCAGTTCTTTCGGTTCCTTTTTTGATTAACAATAAACGTATCATCGTTTCCAGGAACATTTATTCTTTGATTTCTTATAACTCGAAAAAAAAACAACGATAGTTCCGGCTGCTTCCTTCCAGCCGGTCGTGTAATCGATCATATCTACATGCTGCAAAAAAGTATAGTTTTTCTATATATATATCTCTTCCGATAGTTTAGAGAATGTTTTTGCGAAAGGGGGCATCAAAAAAACTACTTAAAAACAACAAACATTGCCTTTTCTTACAGCTCTGAACACACATACAACAAACATGACCAACACCAAACGCGCCAGTCTTCTGCTCGAAAAGGCGCTTTTTTTGTATAATAATTTGCCGTCTAAAACCGTGTTCTCCAGAAACAACCGGATTCGTATGGTTTGGATCGATTTGGATTCCAAAGTGTTGATTACCTTGAAATCGTTGGATAAACGCAAACATAAATCGAACTCAAATTCGAGGAGGAAAATGGAAGCAACAACAAGATCAGAAAGCTTAACAACAACAAGATCAGGAAAAAAAAATTTGATATCAGGTTTGTGTTTGAAAAATTTGGAAAAAATAATATATAGTGGAAATACCATGCCTTCCTTTTGTTTACAAAAATAATTCATTAACATATACTTAAATTTTCAACTACTGTAAAAAGAGTACTGATTAAAAAATTAACGGTAGTTTTTGTATAGTGAATACTGAGTATAGGGAAGATTCAAAAAAACAAAAAAATATAACATTATAAATTTCAGCTCTGCCACAATTGTACCATTTCCGCCGTGCTTCTACGAAAGACTTATTTTCAACGACGTCGAATATAAATTTCAATTCATGTCATATTTTTATCACAATGTTAATACAAATCGTATGTAAAGTTCAGATGTTTTGAAAATCATAGGCGCTGCGAGTTGAGCAACACTTGGTAAGAAAACCTGGGACTGGAAATGAACTGGTCAAACAATGTGAGCAAAAAAGGAAAAGAACGGTGTTTTACACAGAGCAGTAAAAAATACACGAATTTTTAAAAAATGTATGTAATACACCAAAATGTGAGGTATATGTGAAAAATGATAGAAATTGTGTGAAAAAACAACTGACAAAACAACAATATCTGAAAAAATATTCATTTTGGGGAAAAAACGGTATATGCGAAAAATGATAAAAAAACGTGTGAAAAAAAACTGTGCGAAAAATACAATATCTGAAAAAATATTAATTTTGTGTGAAAAAAAAAAGTGTGAAAAATATATTGTGTGAAAAAATATAAACTCATGTGAAGAATGTTTATGTGAAATGTGTCATGTGAAGTACAATTGACCAATATGCGGAAGATTGCAGAGAAACGAAAATGAAATACAATTAGAAAGCTGGTTTTTGACAATGCCTTGCAAACTCTCAAATACTTTGATTCAGAGATTTGTAGAAACGTCGAGACATTTTTCAAACATTTCTTTCACAATGGTGCCTACTTCTTGCGGAGGACCCGTCGGTGTCTGTTGGTGCATCGAACGCGAATGATATCCGGTTTGCAACATCTTCATCATTATCAAATACAGATTCAGAGTATTCGAATATGGAATCATGAAGAAATGAAAGGCTAGAAGAGATGAATTTATCCTTATGTACGGTTTGGTGAATGACGCCTTTGAACATCTGAGAAAGATACATTTTGAAACCTTGTGTTCGAAAAACAGTTCACCTGACCTGTATGTTTGACTCATTAACTGAAACAGCGTCAATTTCGATATTAATGTCATAGTTCTGTTCACCATGCTGGTCGCTTGCATACACACACAACGTTTCTTCGTGCAGCCGCATGGAAACAAACTCTCCAGTTCGAAGTTCGATAATCTGTAAAACAACCCAAAATCAACAAGTTGGGAATAACAATGATAACTTTTTTTTCTTCGAAAGCATTGAAAGGGTGTTCGATAGAAGTGGAGATGACAAATAAGCTTTCTGGTTCCAAACTTGCTATAAAATCATCCGGATAGGTCGAATCGTTGAGATTGTATACTTTTACCCCATAATGTTCAACCTGAAAATGTTATCTAATACAAACAATTTGTCAGAACAAAACCTACATGCTGCATTTTCGCAAGAAATTGTGTAACTATCAATCGTATTACAAAGTCGGTTAAAAATTTATAGAAATGTATTCGGAATAGGCGCCACACTGCAACACGTGGAAACACGTACTGCTCGCTCGTTTCATTTTAATTTTTAAAATTTTTTTCAATAAAATGGATCAAGTGTTTCGTAGTCTCGTTGAAAAGGTATCTGGAATGAATAAATTGATTAGTATCTTAGTTTTTAAGAAATCGGATGCGGAACTATGCGAGCTGAGTAGACAATACGTAGAACTGGCCCCACCGATGAGACGAGTCAGTGCTGTTGTGATTCCTACAAAATCATGTTGTCCCAAGATGTGCACTCTACATGTGCCTGTGTGAGAATTAGAACATAAAAATATATACTAGCTGTTGTTGTTGTAGAATGGCCATCATATCAGTGAGAGCTGCACTTCTCACCTGCATCACGAGGTTTCCCAGCAAGAATTTTTTAGAACATGTAAGTAGAAAAGTGGGAGAATGTTAAAAAAATTAAAGCCCGAGGGCCCGAGAACCCGGACCGAAAAATACGGGCGGCAATATTATTTGTATGTGTAAGTAGTGCCGGCCCAAAAAAATGTGACTGCTCATTTTCTAAATTCAAATTTAAATTTTTCCGATTAATTTTTCTCCGAAAATTTCAGTTGGAAACAAATTTAGAACCTAAAAACTATTTCGAAAAAAAAAACCTCGGAATCGTCGTTTCCGACCAGCCCTGGTTCACCAACGCCGCGACAATGGTCAGAATAAAATAAGATGTTCTCCCATTTCGAACGAGCTCCATTTACAGGTTGTGCGCATGTTTCTCAGTCAACTAGTCTTTAATGGTACGGATACAGTTACATTGAACGCAACGATTGCCAGCCGTCGAATTTGTTTGGGATTTCTCGCGATGGTTCTTTGCAAATCGTTGAATGTGTATGTTCGTGACAATTTCCAGAGTTGCGCTCTTTCGATTCCGGAAAATTCGAAGCTTTTGCAAAGTCCATCGAAGTTCTGAACTTTTCGATAACGATTCAGCGCAACTCTGGAATGTGATTCAGCATTCTGCAAAAATGAACCTATACAATACAAAATTTAGAAAAAAAGAAATCGGCAGAAACATTACATAATTGTGGTTTTCAGGATAGTAAACTATATAAGGAAACCAATTGAATCATTTTCTAATGGCATTGTGAATAGGAATGCTGGCGCCCCTTTAAAAAGTATTGAAATGCTCGCACAAGCTGCCAAAAACCTATTAAATCTGAGCCAGAGCCACCCCTGTGGTGGGCGATTCGCCGGAGATGTTATGATAAAACGGTGGGACACAATGATTGATATTTGTTTTTTACTGTGTATTTTTTAAGAAACTTATTCGAAAGTCGCACGAGATATGGAATACGAGACCTGGAGAAAATTTTACAGACCAACGTGAGAGTTAACAAAGTAAGACATTTTCCGATTAAATGTGGGCCCATTTTATTGCTTTTATATCAATTATTAGTTCAAAAGCCTAAAATTGCTCATGATTCAAAAGCCCGAACTAAATTTTCAGGCTCACAAAAATCACAATTTAAAAAAAATCACAATGTCACAATAGGGTACCAAAAATGGCATTCAATTAACTTTTCCAAAGAAATTGGTTCACGTTCAGAAATCGTCTTTTACACGGTGCAATGTGTGTAGCAGTCTTACTATCGAGTTAAACCGAAGTGTCGACAAAAGAATTGTAAGAAAGCAACAAAAACGCCATTGGGAAGATGTTAAGTATGTTGATATTTTTTTCTAAAACTCATTCGCTACCACACGGTTACTGTAGATTGAAATTTCAACAAAAAATGTTCACTGAACAAGACATTCTGATTTTTGGGAAAAATTTCAAAAAAAAAACTCAGATATCCGAAAAGCTCAATTTTCAATGGACTTATTCACAAAAAACGAAATTACAAGAAAGCATCAACAAAATACAAATTACAAAGCTAAATTTTCAGCGCCGATAGAGTAATAATAGAGATGATTGAAAACGAAGCCAGAAATCCCAACTCCACCGTGCACATCCTCAAGTTCGACACTATGTGTCGAGATCGAGCTAAATTGCCAATTTTAACTAAAAGGCCCACAGCAATTGCAGATAATTTACGAGTATCGCTGCAATGCACTGGCATTCAAATTCCATCGAATGGTAAACGAGTTTCAGCTTTTATTATAAAACAGACAAACCTAGGTGCGACAAAATTCCAAAACAACATCTATATGATGTTGGGCGATAAATGGCGTAAAACGTCTTCCTATTACGGTTCCATTCTCATTCAATATATTATCAATCTGAATGTCATACCGCAAAGTTTGATGATTGTAATGGACAACGCGACGGTGAACAAATCCGAGGAAATTATGGGGTTCTTCGGTCTTTTGCTGCTCAACACACCGGCTCTCGATTCTGTGAGTATGGAAGCTATGCTTCCACTTTTTAAGATAACAATTCTATCAGAATGTGATTCTATACAAGGTTTTTTTCCGATTAATAGTAAAAAAACTCACGATAAACTCTTGAACACTTTGCATTTACAGATTACGTTATGCTACTATGTCCCAGGACATTCCCATTCATCGATCGATGCATTTTTCGGAGTTATGTCGAGAGGATTGAAACAAAGATGTGTTTATTCTCCAGATGGTAGTAGTTTATCACTCTGTTCACAACGAGTTACGTATTTAGAGTTTGTCGACTATGCATCATCGTTGAGAGCGATTGGAGAGGTGGAACCAGTGTTTCAGGTGTTTGATTTTTCGCCATTGAAAAATCATACAACGAAAGTCACTAACCGAGCAAGTCACCATCAATATCGGTTGTTTCGAAAAAATGGTAACTCGTTTGTTAACCTGAATTCACAATAAGGAACGGCGGCAAAAAAGGCATTGTTTCAGGCTCGATCTCATTTAGTATTGGATCTTACATTCGAAGTGAACTATTTGAAACGCCAGACAATTCGATTACATCTACATTTCCTCTTTTCAAGGTACTACAACATTTCACTTGATTACAAAAAAAAATAATGGTTAAGAACACGGAGTTTGTCAACACCTTCAGGCCAATGCCCATAGCACCGTGTTTGAATGGAACAAGAAACCAAATTAATGATTTGATGAAAGCGGGTGGATCATCATTCAGAGTTCAACACAAAAATTCGTATATGGAAATGCTAGATGTAAAAGCTCGGAATGGTGGGTGGAAGTACACATTTCTAACTGGTTTTAAAGAAAAAGTAGCCATTTTAAGATTGGGACGCAGTCATCGGAAAACTACTAACACTTCCACGAAACATTACTCTGCCAGCTCTACGAGATAAAAATGAAACACTACACGAATTTTTGACAGCAAGAGGCTACCCCTCGCACGCACCTCCTAAAAAATTAAGGCGGGTATAAGTACTCGATATATGTTAATGAGTTATATGGGCGTATATTCATCCTGATCATCCTAATGTGTAAGTTTAGAGTAGCCCCAATCTTACATATTTCAAAAAGAGACAAACAGAGAGTTCGATTGCAGAAAGAAGGGAAGTTTGTTGTTTTTATTCATTGTCAATATCACGAAAAAGTCATGTGAGAAGCTTCTGATATTCTGATGATTCGACTTCTATTTTTTTTAAACTTTCTGAGTCTGTATCTCTCTTTGTCTTAGACCTAAATTCACTGAACAAACGTTTAAAAATTCAACGAGAAAATTGTTTAGAAAAAAGCAAAAAATTCAATTGTGTGTGATCGCGCACACAAATATTGCACACAGTCTACACTTTACTTCACGCGCAAACTTGTATATTTACGCAAACTTGTCAATTGTTGAGCTCAATTGAGTCGAAAAGGAATAGTTAGTTCGATTTCATTTAAATTTGCGAAAAACAATCTTTACATTTTCAGAAATTTCAACTTGGCTATGAAATCGGATGGAGGTGCGGAGAATGAGGATCTCGAGTTCCGAGTAATGTTGAAAAGGGAAGAGTGGAACGACGCGGAAAAGAAATAATTGATCAAGTCGTCGTCAATCAAATCACGGCTGAACTCTTAACGTGTGTTCTAAAAACTTTAGAGAACATTCCTAAACATATACAATTTCAAGTCATCGGGTGCTCTCAATCGGACAATCGTCATTCGGCCGGCGGAAACATGAAACCGCCAAACAAATCTGCCAATGAGTCTGGATGTTTCTGGATGTCAGATCGATTGAAACTTGTCAAAGGTTAGATGTTTTTTTTTTCAAAGCACGAATTCTTGAATTATGGATCTCGAAAATAATTTCACGTTTTATTTCGGAATAAGACGTGACCTTTTGCGGTGTTTTCATTTGCCGAAACATGCATCGTGTTTTTTCTCGTCGATTTAGAAAATAAGTAAATAGATAATGATCAATTTTCAAATGTTTTTGTTCAGCTACGAATTTCCCAGTCACCGCGACCCACAGTCATGTCACCACCTGCTTCTCGTCTTCGTCGTCGTCAACAATGTATATAGTGAAACTGAAAATGGATGTGATGAAGCTCATAGTGACGTTCAGAAGCGCATAGTCCCGGAGTTTTTCATGTAATGGATTAATGCTTCAATAAGGTGGATTCGACTATCAGTTAAGAGAATTTCGATATGTCAGATCGCATTTATTGTTTTCATCCAGTGTTTCTCATATCATATTGTTTGTTATTTGTTGAGTTGTTGACAAGTCGGCGACGATCGTCAAATGGAGAGGTGACAATAACGTTCGTGTTTGTGACGGCAGCTTGTGAGTTTTGTGACTTCTATAACTGAAAAAGTCAACTGTTTTTGTGAAAATTTCAGAAAGGTTCTACGTGTGAAGGTTGGGTTGCTACTTATGCAACTCGTTCTTTGTTGCGATTATCATGAAGGTCGGAAGTTTTTGAGCAAGATCGAAAATTGATCCAAGCAAATTTTTCATGTAATGGATTATTGCTTCAATGAGGTGGATTCGATTATCAAATCGAAAATTTCGATATGTCAGATCGGCTGAAATTTGTCAAAGGTGAGAGTTTTTTTTTTTTAAATAACGAATTTTTAAATTATGGGTCTCGAAAAAATGTCTCACGTTTTATTTCGAAATATACGTGACCTTTTGCGATGTTGGCATTTCCCGAAACAGGCATTGTATTTTTTTTCGTCGATTTCGAAAATAAGTAAATAGACAACTATCGAGTTTTCAAATATTTTTGTTCAGTTTCCAGTTTCTGACTCCATCCAGCCTCATCTTCATGCCAACGTAGTTTCTCGTCTTCGTCATCGTCAAACGAATCACGGCTCAAAATTGTTCAATGTGAGTTCGCAACCTTTTAAAACATTCTCAAACATATTCAACTTTCCAGTCAACGGGCAATCATCATTTGGTGGGTGAGCACATGAAACCGCCAAGCGAATGCAAAGAGTCAAGTCCAGTTTTTCTCGATCTGAGGGTCAACAATGTATATAGTTTGGATTTCTTGGAGAAAATGCTCGTGAAAATTGCGTCAAATCGAAAGGCTTGTGCACGGTGTGACGGCAAAATTCGTCAAATTTCGACAAATGAACCGAAAAAAGTTGAAGCTCCGATCGATGGAAAGACCGTTTTATTTGGCCCCGGTATGGAAATGTTAGAATTTTTAACGAAAAAAATTACCAAAAACTATGCTTTCAGTCTGGAACATTATGCATTCGCGATTCTACGGCCAAATTGATTGACTTAATTATTAACCTCATTCAACATACGCTAAACCAACAACAAATGTGGCGGCAGCTTTTGAGGTTTGTAGATGCTATAATTGAAAAAGGCAACTATTTTCATGTAAATTTCAGAAAGGTTCTACGTGTGACGGTTCGATTTTCTGTATTCCTGCCAGTCGGGCGATTCATGTTGACAATGTGCAACGATTCGGAAATCACCTACATTTGTCAAAAGTAAGTAGTTTTTTTAAAGACGAAAAATTAAAAATATCGAAATAGAATCCGCTTTTTTTGGCAAAAAAACGGCATCATTTAAAACTAAATACCAAAAAAGAATAAACTCATCTAATTTTCTGACACATTCAGACTGTTACGGTTCGTTCGAAATAGAAGCCACCTAAACTTTTCAACTCAAAACTACGAAAATTTCACGTCTTTTTTCGAGAAAACACGTTTTTCGGAAATTGCCGAAATGCGCAGCGTGTTTTTTGTCGATCTCAAACATTAACAAATAGATTTATATCAATCATTTTTGTTTAGATTCATCCTCCAATACGGCTCTCTCTTCACCTCATGTTACATCCATCACCATCACATCATTCCCCCTCTCTTCGTCGTCCACTACCAGTGAGTTTTTTGCATTGTTCTTCGGTTTTTTTTTACAAAATAAATCAGTATTTTATGTGGTAAATTTGATCCCACCATCTTTGGGATAGAATAGTGCAAAAATATGCGCAAAAAACTGACAGTCAGGAATACAGGGTGCGCCACAATCATACCTGTTCTCAGAGGGTACCAAAATTTCTCAAAAGTTTGGTCACTGTTAAAACACTGGAGAAAATTTGTTTTTGTCAAAGTGAATTACGATTAAAAAAGCGGAAAACCAGAAAAATTAACTCTACATCTGTCAGAAAACACATATTTAAATTTTCGTGACGTGAGCTGAATTTTTTTTATTGTTACTGTGAATTTTCAACCAAAAAATGGCATGGTACTTTTCCCCCTCTTAGGTCAGGTATGGCCCATAATTTCCGGAAAACTTCAATCATCATTACAAAGAAATAGTATAGTCTATGTTTTAAAGTTTGGACACAATTCCAAAAAGAATCTCTCTATAAAAATCCTAACCATAAAGACTGGGTAAATCTAGATTCGAGATCTTCAAAAGAACAAAAAATAAATTCCGCTTTCAAACTCGCTCTGAGATGTTCGGAGGTAAAATTGTTACGTTTTTCTTAGTACGGGTTGGTATTTTCCCTCATAATGACATAACAGTAACAATTTTCGTTGACGAAGTCGGTAAATCAAATCACAATTACCGAAGGATACAATTGTTTTGAAAACTATCAAACAGAAATTACGTAAAAACTGATGTTGGGAGGTTTTGCTCGGGTATTTTGGGGAGCACAATGTATTTTCAATTTAAAAAATTAATTGTTTATCACTTTGAAATTTCTTCGGTGGTGGCATTCGCCGAAATTTGCATCGTGTTATTTTCGTCGATTTTGAAGAAAATAAAAAAAATTCACGTTTTCATATTCAAAAAATACAATCACGTTTGTTGCCATTCGCCGAAATTCGCATCGTGTTATTTTCGTCGATTTTGTAGAAAATAAAAAAATTCACGTTTTTATATTCGAAAAATACAATAACGTTGATTGGCATTCGCCGAATTTCGCATCGTGCTATTTTCGTCGATTTGGAATATGTGCTAGTTCAAAAACTTCGAATTGCTGATTGTGAAATAAATTATATTTTTTAAAATTTTGAACTGAGTTTATTTCTTCCTCCCTCGTCCGTCACTCTCATATCATTGGTAACTTTTATTTATATTAGTTTTTGGAGTAGAAAGTTAATGAGTTCCTTATTGTGGAAATGAAATATTGATTTTTTCAGCCGTCAACCTGTTTCATCATCGCCTCTCCGATTTTTGCCGAAATCTTCTCTCCTTACGTTTTTTTTTCCAACTGTGTTTCGAGTTTTTTTTAATAAACGATAACTTTGGTACACTGACATATGAAAGCATACAAAAAAAATAGAAAACATGTATGAAGTGAAAACAAAAAGAAACCTGATCCGGGCATAATTACGCGTTTATAAAAAAGCGTAACTAACTCAAATACATACGTGAAAATTTTTTATTGGTCCCAATTATTCAAAACGCGTAAATGAACATATAAATGAATGCAACATAACAAGTAAAGAGAACAATAGAGGCTCCTTATGATCTTTGCTCTCGTGGCTAATAATTTTTATTAATTTTAGGTGAATAATATGCGGTTGAGTTTAGTTGAATCGAGAAGATCAACTACCACATATCGGGGATTATTTTTTTCCGAAACACTTTTGTTCTCAAAAATTCTGCCTTGCAACTCGATTTGAAAATGAACAACATTTTCCGACCTCAAATACGTTCGTCATCGTTCATAGATTATCTTCCATCTGAAACTAAACAGCGCGCCTTTTTTCCAAAATTTTCCGGATTGCGTCACTTCCACTTTTTCAACGTTTGTTTTCAATATTTTCCACCGAATCGATCCTCTCGCGTTTTTCGCTTTTTTTCAGTTGCACGATGTTGCAAAATCTGATTTTCAATATGTGTACCTTCTTATATAAAAGAAATCAAACGAGAATAAGGAAAGACATCAACTTTTTGAAAATGATGACAAAAAAAAGAACAAAAATCGATATTATGACAAAGAAAAAAGGGGGAAAATAGTTGCAATACATAAATATAGTATAGTGTTTCTCGTAACCTGCGGTCTTCTATTTGTTTTGTATGCCAGTTATTGCGAAATAACAATTGAAATTTTGATGATTTTTGAGAATTGAGGAAAAGAGGAAAAAGATTGTCGGGGGAAACCCAGAGAAACGCACTTTTCTTTGCACTCTATTAGAGGAAAACACAATCGTCAGTTGAGAGATAGAGAGGGAGAAGAGAAACATTTGTCGGAACTGGATTTGAACATTTTGAAAACATTTTCTCTTCAATGCCCTTTTGATAATGATAATTGGTTGTCATTTATAGACCTTATTGTGACAGTGTTTAACTAAATCTACTTGTCGGGCCAGACTGAGTGTCTTCATGCATCACGACCTTTCAGGCAAGAGTAAAAATTGAATCGATGAGAGTTTTCCCCTCAAGGGAGACACAGAGAAACAGAGCAAAATGATATCCCAGTGAAAGCTATCAGGTGAGAGCGGCCTTTTTCCATTGGAGACGCAGACAAAACCACACACACAGTATAGCGCCTTGCGTATTGCGTGCTGATGTCGGTTACACGGTTGAATGATCTCTTGGAAAGTTCTCAAATTCCATAAATTTAGAGAGAGCAATTGCGCTCCAATGATAATTATTTTTGAGCACTCTCACTTTCATCAATTCCCTTCTGGAAGATATATCTACTAGATTTGACTACTGTAATTACCTGAAAAACTGTCACATGTCATCGTTAACAGAAGCAAAACGTATGGAAATGACGCTTATCAAAGTACACATATTGGGAAGATAAGCCTATAGAAGAACGTTATGAAAGTGATCATAGTTCTCAAACGTTTGCCCAAACTATCTGATGTCAATCTGAAAATGTTGAGTAATGGGCTGTTCTGAAATAGACTAGGAACTTAAAATCATTCTTTTTGTTTCACCGGTCAAAAACCCAAAAGGTCTGGTTCTCGGACTACAATCTCAAGAGTATTCTTGGAATTTTGAACTGCTCAAACTGCTCCAATAAGTAGACAAAGTCATGTTTCAGAATGATTAGGAATGTTTCAAAATATAAGAAAATGTAGAAAAATGATAATTTTTATTTGCACAAAAACAAACAAACTATGCTACTGTTGTAATTTTTTTCTCGTGTATAGTGGATGAGTGTCTTCTCGTTGTTTCTTCTGGATACAACTTCGAACCGGACAATCTCAAAAGAGCTCGTCGATAAGGAGTGACATAGTACAAATACAAAATCGGTGACATGACTGGTATGAAACATTCCGAAGCCGATATCAAACTTTCACAAGCAAAATTTCTCACAATTCCTGCCGCTTCAAGATTGAAAACAACTATTCCAATGGCAAAAAAAATTGGGAGAACCGCTTGAAAGGTCAACGCATAAAGCAGTTGTTTATGGAGTACTTTGGTTTCTTTGCTCAAATGCTCCATGGTTTTCTCGAGCAACTTGATTATTTGTCGACGGACCATTACTACAGAAATAATAACGGGAAACGGACAAAGCAACATGTTGAATCGTGGGAAGTTGGCTGAAAATCCTTCGGTGTTCAAGTTGCCAGTCACCTGATCAAGAAAAACGACATCATCAGGATAGACAGTTTGATAAATCGCATACGCTGCTTTGGTGTCAGCTTGATTGAAAAGTGTGAAGAACAAATGAAAAAATGCGGGAATATAAGCGATCGAAATCAATAACAGGATGAATTTTATTTTTGGTGCAGGTCGTTTGAGGACGTATAGTCGATAACTGAATGATAGAAGCAGAGAATATTGAGAATAAACGAAAAAGTGAAACATAAGAGCACACCTGAACAAAAGTGTTTTTGAGATTGTATCGTAGAGATTTCCACGTGATATACGACAACTTGCTGATTCGTTCTACTCCCCCCCCCCCTCCCTTCCAAAATGTTTTCCAGCGTTTTTGTTTTTTTTTTAATTTTACAAGCCTGTTCAACACAAATAGATCACAAAGACGTTATCTCACGACCCTTTACTCGGGGGAAAAGTCGCAAGTTGGCGCAAGAATTTTTTTGTTGTTGCAAGTTTGCGCCAATTTGTTGCCAGTTGTTGCAAGTTTGCGCCAATTTGTTGAATATGGCGCAACCTTTGCGCCATGTGGCGCAAGCGTGTTGCAAAGGTTGCGACATTTGGCGCAAGTGTGTTGCAAAGCTTGCAACACAAAAATGGCGCAAGCTGGCAACACTTGCGACTTTTCCCCCGAGTAGAACAACATAAAATTGCAAGTCGCGCCAGACGCGGGGAAGAAAAGATAAAAGGCTAGAGAACGAGAGGTCGCGGCGAGATATTTTGATGAACACTGTGGCGCCAAACTTTTTAAATGCAGAGTTACTTTGGAAATTAGATGAAAAATCAAAATTTGATTTTTCAATCGCAGGTGAATAGTTTTCACATCATGATGACTAAAAAAAAAGGTTAATCACGGTAACCTCCAATGTTTTTTACTAAAACCAGATTGCGAATCGTGAGAGTCTCCACAATTACTCACCCGACAAAACAAACCGTGGGGCCGAAGATTCGACAAAACCCATAGGAAATTTGGACAGTTTTTGGTCCAATCGGAACCTGACGCGCTATAACAGACAACGAAGAAAGGGTGGCAAAAATATCAGTGATTGCAAAGTTCATAATAAGAATCGAGTAGGACTTGATGGAGGATGGTGATTTGAAAATGGATAAATATAGAAGAACTGTATTCAAAATGATAGCTATTAATGATGTTATGTAGCTGAATATTTCAAATACAATGACTATGATCATATATTCGGCTGTAAATGAAGTATTTGAAAACAATGTAAATGTGATAAAAACTACACAGCCAAATGCGAACCGGTCGATAATCGGCGCTGCAAGGTAGTAATCCGTACCCGAATCCGACCGGTAATCGACCGGTAATCGGCCGATTTTCATCATTTTTAAGAAAATCGGCCGACTGTCGGTCACAGTGTGTATTTGAATAACTAAATTTTTAGGTCTCCGAAATTTTGAAAATTTTTCGGGGTAGGTCAAATTTATTTTCGTGACGTTTTCTCTAAATTTCTCATTTTCAAGTTTTATTTCTGCGGTTTAGGGCGGATACACAAAACTGCGTCTGATCTAGAAAAATGTGGGAAAACATTGAGATTCAAAAATACACACTGTGCGGTCGGTTATCGACCGGCGTTGAAAACTCCAACAAGAGATCGGCCGATTGTCGACGCCCAATCGGACGGCTTGTTTTTTTTCGAAAGTCGGCCGATTTCCTGTACGGAATCGGCCTGCATCGCCCTTTTCGACCGATTATCAGCCGGTACGCATTTGCCTGTGTAACGAAAAGTTATTGATTTAGAATCAAGAGAAGCCTAACTAGATCATTAAACACCATACATTTTCTGTTGGTTATTCCAAATCTAACTCGAATTCACTCTGAAAAATGTAAAACATGTGAAGCTTGCCATAATCAAAAAAACAACGAGAATAATCAGAAAAAAACAACACAGATTATGTGATTTCCTATCCTGAGAACTTTGATTTATTCATTTATTTTCTCTATACACGTAATTGGAAAAAGTGGGAATATATTCAATTACTAAGTAGAACATGGTAGATTTTTTGTCTTTCTTCATAAAATAGATCTTTGAGCCGTCAGACATCGGTAACACACGTCTTTTGATCGAATATTGAACCTTATCCTAATCAAATTCGTAGTTGTTAACAAAAATTTAAAATTGATTTTTTGCACATTTCCCAGTTCATAAGTCATTTTGGTGACTAAAAAAGAATGATAATCGCCGAAAATGCAAAATACACAGGTGGTAAGTGAAACACCTTCAATCCTGTGCATTATTAACCATTTCGCTTGTACCAGTCATAACGGGAAAGTGAAAAATAGGCCAATCACATTGTTTTACGAGAGAAAAACGAGATAGTTCACGACCATTTTTTTTTGCAAGTCGCGCCAGACGCGGGGAAGAAATGATAAAAGGCTAGAGAACGAGAGGTCGCGGCGAGATATTTTGATAAATGCTGTGGCGCCAAATTTTATGAAGATTTTCTCGCGATGAACACTCGTACTCTGCCTTTATAAAATTGAAGAAGTATGAATTTGATTAAGATAAGGTGTGATATTCGATCAAAAGGCGTGTATTACCGATGTCTGATCGGATCAAAGAGCTATAAATTAGATAAAAATTATGAAATATAGATACAAACTTCGTTTCCAAAAAATAGCAACCTGTTTCTGCAAAACTATAGAAAATGAGTAATGTTTCAAAAACGGAATTATGTTTTTCAAAAACAACCCCAAGGAGTTTTGGGCAATATTAGGAACACTAGAAAATGGTGAGACGCAGAGAAGCTGATGAGGACCAACAGATAAGACAAATGCCAATTTATGAAAGTTTGTTTGTGTTTGTGTGATGATCCTTTTCTCTGTTCTAATTTATTTATCGATTTCTCTCGCAGGTACTTCTGAAAAGACGTTTCTGAAAGTAATTTTACTCAGTTCTAGATGAACAAAAATGTGAACCAAAAATCTACGAAGGCGCTTTTCTGAACCAAGTCTGCGTGTGTAATGCGACATATTGTGATACAATTGAGCCGGTTGGCAAACAAATACCAGTTGGACAGGTTTTGGTATACAAATCAACTTTATCAGGAGATCGCATGAAACGGTTTACTGTAAACTTTGATGAAAACGACAGTTTTGAAAGTGGGAAAAACTTCGGAATGCTCAAAATTAGTTTCAAATTTAGCAAACGCCACAGTTTTCATCGATGCTAGTCATCGATTTCAGCAAATATTTGGGTTTGGTGGAGCGTTTACGGACTCGGCCGGAATAAATATTGCAGCGGTATCTGAAAAACTACAGGATCAGATTTTGAAAGCTTATTTTGGAACGAATGGACTAGAGTACAATATTGGACGAGTGCCAATGGCGAGTTGTGATTTTTCGACACACGAGTACAGTTACGCAGAAGAAAAAGAGGACTATGAATTGAAGAGTTTTCAACTGGTTAAAGAAGATTTGGAAGTGAAAGCAAGTTGTTTTAGTTGATAAAGATAAGAAGTTTTTATTTAGATTCCATTCATCCTGCGTGCCGCACGTATCGCCACTTATCCTCTTAAACTTTTTGCTTCGCCATGGTCCGCACCGGGCTGGATGAAAGTCACCGGGAGAATGCGTGGAGGTGGCAGTCTCATCAACTCGACGAAAATCTATCAAGCTTATGCCAAATATTTTGTACGATTTTTTGAAGCCTACAAATCACACAATGTCGACTTCTGGGGTGTCACTATTCAGAACGAGCCTTCCACGGGTGCCGATTTGGATTGGGGATGGCAATCGACGAATTTCACCGGTGAGACAATGCGCGATTTCCTGCGCGATTATTTGGGCCCGACGTTGAAGTCTAACTCATTAACGAGAGATCTCAAAGTTATAATTCTTGACGATGACAGGGGATTGTTACCCGGCTGGGCTGACGCGGTAAGTTGTTTGATAACGCGACCAAAAGAACATCGGAGCAAAAAAATTTTAGAAAAGTAGTTAATTATTAGAGAGATGAAACTCGAAAATTGTATATTTGTTGGAAAAAGAGGAAACCAATCACCAAAACAATTATAGACTTTCAATGACTCCGTTGCTCGTGACTTTGCCCACGGGATTGGTCTTCACTGGTACGGTAACCTGTACTCGCCTGCAGTGTTTCTGGATATAACTCACGACCGACACCCGGATAAGTTCATATTGGCTACTGAAGCGTGTACAGGATCGATGGGACATCATGGCCCAATAATGGGTGATTGGTTCCGTGCAGAATCCTATGCGCAAGACATCATAAGCGATCTAAATCACTGGGTGACCGGCTGGACAGATTGGAATCTGGTACTGGATGAGAAGGGCGGTCCAACGTGGGTGGGAAACGTCGTGGATGCTCCGATAATAGTTAACCACACCGCTCAGGAGTTTTACAAGCAACCAATGTATTATGCGATGGGTCATTTCAGCAAGTTCTTCACTCGAAACTCAACGCGAATCGGTGTCAAGGTCAGCGGGAATCGTTTAATTCACGCGACAGCTGTCACCAAAACCGGTGGTCGTCGAGTGACAGTCGTTCTGAATCAAAGTAACGATGTGGTTCCAACACGAATGATCGATGTCATCTCAAATCAGAATGTTTCTATGAACATTCATCCACGAAGTATTTACACAGTTCTATGGGATAAAACACGGCTTAAATGATTAGTCATGATGTATGAAAGTTTTCTGTTTTTTTATTTCCCCGTATAAATTGAACAGAAGAGAAAAAAGTTGAGCTTGATAATATAAAACGAGAGTTGATGAAAACAGCTAAATATTTTACAAAATGCTGCAAAAATTTCTGTTCAATTAGAGCAAATGGGAGTGTCTGATATTTTTCTTATATTTTGCTTTATCTCGAAAACTTAAAAATGATAGAATGAGTGTATCTGCAACTCAATCAATCATCCCTTGTATTGGAGTTTTCAACAACAGTGTTCTGATCTACTGCATCACTTTTCATACTCCTAAAGTTGTCAAAACCTATTCGGTCGTTATGCTGCTTCACTCACTATTCGACCTCGTGAATTGCGTAGTTATTATTCCTTCAAAAACTAGAACTATAGTAACCGGGTGGTCATTTATTTTTCCTTCAAATGGTTATTGTACCAAAGTCAGTGGAACCGCTTGTACTCGGGGGAAAAGTCGCAAGTTGGCGCAAGAATTTTTTTGTTGTTGCAAGTTTTCGCCAATTTGTTGCCAGCTTGCGCCACAAAATTGACCATTTTCAGACAGAAATCGGAAAATGAATATGGCGCAACCTTTGCGCCATGTGGCGCAAGCGTGTTGCAAAGGTTGCGACATTTGGCGCAAGTGTGTTGCAAAGCTTGCAACACAAAAATGGCGCAAGCTGGCAACAAATTGGCGTAAACTTGCGCCAAATCGGCGCAAAACTTGCGACTTTTCCCCCGAGTTGATAGCAATCTCATTCTCATATCGATATTTTATTTTGAAAAAAGTTAATTTGAACATACTTCATTTACTGTATATTTGTGCTTTCTGTTACGTTCCATGCCTTCTACAAATGGTGACGAACTCATCCAGCTCATAACAGACAACGCTGATCTTATTTAGGCGATGATTCAACTTTCCATCTCACCCGCCAATCAACTTGAGAATATTCTTCATATCAAACACCCAAATTACAATTTCACTGGTTATTCTGTGAATGGTATTTCGGATCACGGTCTCCTGTGGGTGACCGAAACGGAAACACACACAAATGTCTGCGTCTCAGCGAGCGCCCACACTATCTCGCACACACAGATTTTCTTTTCTTTTTTTTCAGTTTGGAAAAAAAACGGTCAAAACTCCACCAGGATAAAAAACTAGTTTGATAAGTCTAAAATGAATGTTATACCAATGCACTCTGCGTCTCTCTATTGTGTGTGCTGCACGACACACAATTTATTATTTTTTTTTTTTTCGTTGAACTCAAAAACATGTCTCAAATGATATCGGTATTTCAAAATTCCAGAAAATCACAGTGTATTCGAGTAGCTAAATTTTTAGGTCTCAAAAATGTTGAAATTTTTTCCTGATAGATCAAAATATTTGTCGTGACTTTTTCTCTGAATTTCTCATTTTAAAATTATATTTCTTCGGTTTAGGCCACATTCGCAAAACTGTGTCTGATCTAGAAAAATGTGCGAAAACTTTGAGATACAAAAATACACACTGTGGGAAACTAGTTTTTGAATAAAAAATTCTCAAAATGAAAACCTGTTTCCAATTGCTTCCAGCGGTGTTCTGGTTTTGAAATATATGAAAAATGATTTCGCTAAGTATGTTCTCAGGCATTCGAAAACTCTAGAACCTCCCTAAAACGGTCATAGAAAGTCCCCAAAACAGCGAAAAAGTCTAGAGCGGGCATAAAATGTTCACAGAACGGGCCGGAAGAGAGCGGCAGCGAGTCTCAATCCCACTCGTTCCTAGAACGTTCTAGGAACACTCTGGAGCAAGCGTCTCTAGGTTCTAGGAACGAACCGTGAATTGTAAATGTGTGTATTTTTATGTCGCGGTGTACACACCTTTTTTGCGTGAACAAAAAATGATGATTTTCATTTCGATTTTTTTCGTTTCTTTCGTTCGGAGTGTTTTCTATGTTTCAGGTAGTAGATTATTGTCAATTCAACAGATATATTTAACAGATAGAGTTGAAGAAGAGAAAAAGTGGATCAAGTAATCGACTCTCGCCCTGTGATTATATTATTTCTATGAGTGAGTTGATTATATTTTTCATTGATTTTTTTAAAACTTTTTGAAGTGATTTTCAGCCGAATGAATTTTGATGTCACTTTGAAAAACATGGCAACCAAAACGAATACTTATTTGCCTCAAAATGAAAAATAAGTTTGAAAATGATTATAAAGGTAATTTATTTTTCAAATCTTGGTTAACTTATAAATTTGGTACATTTCAGGATGAAAATGCTTTCGGCATCCAAACAATTAAAGGTCAACAGTCTGAAAGACGATTGTTATATGAAGTTAAAATGCATGGGCGTGTAGGAATCGATCGAGAATGTTAAGGTACGTTTTTGGGTTGTGAAATATCTTCTGGAGAGTTCATTCCGTTTTTTTTTTCATACGAAAAATGAAAGTTCTAAAAAAGGTGAAATTCCATAGAATACAGTTTCGGAGCGCGAAATGTTTACAGTACAAAACTTTTCGATATTTTAGTGTGTAAAATCTCAGAGGGCTTTTGGAAAAAAAAATTTTAACGGTTTCGGCAGTGACTGAGATGGAATAATGCGTTGTCGCAACTCGAAAATGTTTTTCTAATGTTCTGTGGAGAAAAAACAATTGATTTTTACTGTTTTCTTCATATTTTTTTTCTCTAGAGAGGGGGTGGGGTACTAACCTAGAGGGATTTGAGGGTACTAACCCAGAGGGACGTCTGGGCATCTATCGGATGTATGCCTCGTAGACCAGGCATGATTGAACAACGCAGAAAAAAAAAGAATGGTTCTGAACACTAAAGTTGACGGTCATCTCAATGTTCAAGTTTCAGGATAACCAATCTTCTCAAATTTCGTTCGATTCGGTGGAACTACATCATCAATTATCTTCTGAAATCAACCCCGCCTGAATGTTCATCCGAAGACACCGAAAACTTTATAATTTTTCACATTTTTTTGATGAATAAATTTTTTTCGACGCGTCGAAAACAAGCGAAATGATCCAGAGTTTCCCAAAAATGGAAACAAAAGGTTCTGTGAACGGGGCAAGAATGGCCCCAAAGTGTTCCAAGAATGACCCCAAAGTGTTCCAAGAAAAAATCTAGAGCTGGCTCTAGAGTCTGTTTTGGGGACTTTCTATGACCGTTTTAGGGAGGTTCTAGAGTTTTCGAATGCCTGAGTTTCTCGGAGACTACAAGCTGAAAGTTAAGATTGTTTGAAAAACTGATTTTCAAATTTCACCATGATCTATTTTTTTGTAATATGAAATCGTCCTCCTTCGAGCCAGATCAATCAAATATTTGAGAATCGGTAAGTCTGGAAAAAAATAAAATTTAGCAAAAAATCTTAGAAAAGTATCCCATTTTCCAATGGATAACCATAAATGAAAAAGTGTTTCCAAACAATGAAATTAGTGTCAAGCCCTATTATCAACACCCTTCTTCATTGTTTTCTGGCCTGTTCCAAAAGGATGTAAACATCCTCACTCGATCAAAGATCAAATGAAGTCGGACTCGGACTCTGGTAGACGGTACTCGCTCAGAAAGGTGTTCGACACAACATTTCACTGGATTTTTGGAGAACTTTGAAGAAAAATTAAAGATAAGGCCAGAATATTGAAAAATTAACTCATCTTGAAACTTTTTGTAATGTCGAAAGTAAAGTGTGCAGACATTACGATGTTTTCGGGTGATGCTGAAAAAGTAGAATTTATAAATGATGTACCCTAAAACTAACCTCACACACCAACAAAATCTAAAATGATGCACACAAAAAGATAATGGCGATGAAAAATGAAAAACGTGTCACGTGAACACGTGGACACGTAAAAAACAACTCGTAAATGTTTTTTTTTACTTTGCCTCGTACTCTTTAAAAATCCCGACTCTTCACAATCAGTAAGAAATATCACATGGAAGGTACATAAATATGAATTTTGAAAATCGATTTTTACCTTGCTCCAAAAACCTCAATACTTTTATAAGACAGTTTTGTAATACATACTTTGATTATATGATGATGATGTCATGTAAAATGTTTGAAAAAAATACTAAAACTTTATTATTTACATAAAAATACATTGTTAACACCCTCGTTTTTTGACCGCAATCAAACATGCACAATTCGGACAATAATGATTGGCGTTTTTCGAAACATTACAGCAAAGTGCAAACAAAATGGGCCAGCAGATGAAGAAGAATCCAATGATACAAATTGCCCACCAACATGCACCTGGTGCAAAATTGACTCTGGTCACAACGTTAGTTTGACAACGTGGGCAAAATTCCAAATACGGTTCGGTGTGTTCAGTGATCTGGAAAAAATAAGCGGTTTCAACATTTACGAGAGACCAAAACATACCTTAACACCAACAGTGACAATTGTTGTGACAACGGCTGGTTGTACAACAGTCGGCTGTACAACAGTCGGACTAGCAGCAACGTATCCCGAATTCACATAAACACCTTGTCCAACTGTCACTGTTGGCGGCTGGGCGCCATAAGCTACAGTACCTGCTGGTGGTGAATAAACTGGTGGCGGTTGATTAACCTCTTGTTCAACACCCATTTTTCAGAAATTTGAGAAAAAAATCGTGTGAATGATTGGAAAATTGTGTGCGCTTAGGAAAAAATGATAAGAAAAAAAATTTGCTAGTTCAAATAGTGCTTATCAGAAATGGGTTCCCGGTTTATGGGTGTGAATCATGAACAACGTTTCAAGATGAAATTTTTGATAGAGAGAGAGAGAGAGAGAGATAGGTTTTGATTTCCGAAAAATTCTAAACAGTTCTATTGAATTTCAGATTTTGCACAATGTCATAGTTTTGTGCTATAGCCACGGTTGAGATTCGAGCCCGGCCCGAAAAACCACGAGCCGCTCTTTTTGGTTTTGGGGCCGGTCAAAAAAACCCTCTCTATCTGAGAATCTGTGAGAGTTACAAGATCATACTGGCAAAAAATTTACTTAAAAAAAACGTTCCTTTCGAAGTATGATAGGCCCGTAATTTTCGGGTCAGGATTTCAGGTTCCCTACTCGATGCGATAGTCACTTTTAAAGTGAAGACGAAAAAAAAACAATAGTTTGTGAAAAGTGCACAAGTCCTTTACTGTAATTGATAGGTAGATGAAAATATGTCTGAAACGATGAAAATAATTGTGAGGTTCGATGTTCACCTGGATTCTTGCCGGTTTCCCTCGTCGAAGATTCGATGATCCCTGTGAATGCGCCAAACACTTGGAAAAAACTAAAATACATTGTGACTCGCACTTTCAAGTATTTTTATGTCTGCAAAAATTGAAATAAAACATATTTTTTGAAACTTCTCAAAACCCTGAAACATTAATGTTGTTATTTTGAAAAAAAAAACAAAACAAAATGATATCACTAATTGTAAGTACATTCTATTTTCAAATCATTTTCCGGACCGCAAAAATACATAAAATCGTTAACATTCAAGATCTCTGACCTCCTCTCAACTCTTCAACCACATTTTTTGTTGTTTTCCTTCAAAATAGGCGGGTCATCAAATTAGTTGAATTACATATAAATACAATGTTGTAAATTGAAGAATAAGAAAGAATCAAGTTTTTCATCTTCTCTTGATAGTATTTTTCGAAAAAAAAAATGAAAATTCCACATTCAATCGCCACTCTTGTCAGCGAATTCGCTCATCTCAACCGAACTCCAGTTTTCAATCCACGAATCACTGAACCTTGTTCATCTGAAGACGATGAAGAAGAGTCGCCACAAGAAGAGCCAACCCCAAAATACAAAGGAGATCGACGACATTCGATCAATATCACAGTTGGAGCAGTGAGTCAGCCAAAAAATAAATTTGTGTTCATAGATTTTATCTAGGAACAAATACCGGTGGTTCCGACTCCTCCCAATGAAATGAGCGAAACATTTGCTCCGAAATACAACAAAAATGCTCGAAGACAATCAGCTCCGTGTATTTCGGGCCTGGCTTGTTCGACGACTTTGAAAGAGAAAATGGGAAAAATGAAAAAATCGAACAGTGTTGAAAGTTTGAAAGAGGAAGATGAACAAGGAATGGCGTCGAAGAAGAATTCGATTGTCAGTTATCGAATGATCTGAATGAACCAAATATTTTAATATTTTGTCTATTTTTTCTCATCGGAATGAAACTTAATTTATCGATACGATTTTTGTTCTGACAGACTCATGTGACTTCGGTGCAACGAAAAAAACGAATTAAAATAATTTGTTGATCGAAAATCAAAATACTCAAACACTGAAAATATAAAATGGCCCACTTCAAGTTTGCACTATTGTTTTGTCGAAATTAATTTGATAAGTCAATGTTACTTATTTTTTGGTAATATTTCAAATTTTTTTCTAAGTTTCGAAATCGTGATAATTACTACCATGAAAAGACAATGAGATCCAAGCTGTGGTCAAATACTGAATCGGACTAAAAAAAACAAAAAAAAATCAGTTTTCAAGGTTGATTCAACCAAATGGTTCTCCTGGTCCGATCCAGCTAAAATCTCAACAAAAAGCGGAGCTGATATGATTTCTTGACTCTGGCAACGGTATTTCAGGGCTACCATCGAAAAAAGAGAGAACACACGAAAAAGATCAAAGGTGCTTTCAAGGCGCATAGTAAAAATTGCGGGTCTGAAATTTCGAATTTTGTTTTATTATTATTAATCGTTTATTGAGGAAGACAACAATAAGGATGAGCTTCAGAGTATTTTTCTTCGAGTATTTCTTCTCATCAATCGATTGTAGAAAGTCTTACTCCCGCAAGAGAGAAGACAATTGAACCCACTAGTGACGAATTTTTCGACGAGATTTTTCTTTTTCAAAGTCATGAAACTTCTCAACATATTCCACAACTAATTTTAGAGATGAAAAGAAGATTTTAAAAGGGTCATATGAAATGTGTTTTTCGTGCACGAACATCCAGACCTACAAGTCTAATTTTTGTAGATCACAAGCGCTAATTTTCAAATTATCAGATTCCTCCTGAATGTTTTGGAATACCGTGTGGCCTGATTCAGGCTCATTTTTATTTTCGGACCCGTTAAAATCGGACCTAGGCCGATTCAGAGGGTGTAATTGCAAACCCAAACTATGTGAGGATTGAAGTTTTCATATTCATTTACTCATACAATCAAGACCGGGCCTTCTTGGAAGGACTTCGGACATTGTGAAAACACTCGAATCTCACACCTAGTTAAGGCTGTTAGTAGTGTGAAGATTACTTGGATAATATCCATAACATGTATGACATTTTGTGAGTTGAGTTAGATGATTGTCGGAGTTTCCTGTTGAACTTTGGAACTGAGTTTTTTTTTCTGAGAAGAGACGTTTTGTGATTCATGGGGCTGGAAAATATTCATGAAATTACTATACATAACTTCGCTTATTTTTCCCGGATTCAAACTCGGTTTGTTTCTGACTTTTTTGGACCAAAACGGGACAAACCTGATCCCATCTCATAAAACCGAAAAATAAATTATTCTGAATAACAGAGGTTGAACGAAAAGAAAAATCATTATCGCGTCAATCAACAACTACGTGCCAAGAGATATGACGTGGGATAACGTGTCAAAGCCGTATATAAACTGGATCCAAATAATTCACTTCATCCAGTGTTTAATCATGGCTCAATCCGTCCCACCAGGAGATATCCAAACCCAACCAACTGCCAAGATCGTCTTCAACGCTCCTTATGACGACAAGCACACCTACCACATCAAGGTCATCAACACCTCGGCTCGTCGTATCGGTTACGGAATCAAGACCACCAACATGAAGAGACTCGGAGTCGACCCACCATGCGGAGTTTTGGACCCCAAAGAAGCTGTTCTTCTTGCCGTATCTTGCGACGCGTTTGCCTACGGACAAGAGGACACCAACAACGATCGTATCACTGTTGAGTGGACCAACACACCAGACGGTGCTGCCAAACAATTCCGTCGTGAATGGTTCCAAGGAGACGGTATGGTCCGCAGAAAGAACTTGCCAATTGAGTATAATCCATAAACTCTTATCGTCTCAAAAACAAAATAAACCTTGCTTTACTATCACGTTTTTTAGTTTATGTCTTCGAGTTCTTTTAGAATTTTCTATTATCGACTATCAGTTTGGGGTAAAATGAGATATTGTGGCAGTTTTTACAAAAAATATCTCGTATCGATAGGAATCGACAAAATCTGAGTGAACAGTCTTAAAGTTTGTAATTATATTCGCGAAAAAAGACAAAAAAAAATTAAATAAAGTTATCCGAGTGAAGTACACAATCATGGAAACAACGAGACTCCGATGAATGACGCCGCATTTTTCTTGGCAATTTGCCAACGGTTTTAATTTTTGTCGACGTGTTCCTTTTTATTCGTGTTTTTCCTGTTTTTTCTTCAAAATCACGCCATTCCCAATAGTTTTTCAGCCACAATGGCTTCATGGGAAGACTATCTCGCTGCCCAACAGAGCAATGATGGTGTGCAATTCACCTGGAACATGTGGCCGCATAGCCGAATTGATGCTCAACGATTGGTTGTTCCGCTCACTTGTTTTTTCACACCGTTAAAAGAAAAGCCGTTGACAGAAGCACAACAACCACCACTTGAGTATGATCCAGTGTTGTGTCAAAAGGCGAGCTGCAAAGCTATTTTGAATCCACTTTGGTGAGTTTTTCGTTTTGTTTTGATTTAAAATTACTTTGTGCTTTAAAAAAACCAAATTCAAGCAATTTTTCATTTAAACAAAACATATAATTTCTAAAAAGCTGAAAGAAAATGTTTAAAATAAATATTGAGCCGTCGAAATAAGTTTCATTTTGCAGCGCTGTCGATTTCCGCGCAAAAATCTGGGTTTGTCCATTTTGCAACGGTCGCAACCCATTCCCTGCCCATTATGCAGCAATCGCCGAAGACAATCGACCACCAGAATTGTATCCTCAATTCACCACCATCGAATACACTTTGCGAAAAGCGACAACAATGCCACCAATTTTCGTGTTCGTCGTCGACACTTGTATGACGACCGACGAATTGAAATCCTTGAAAGAGTGCCTTCAGGTATGTCAGATTATCAAAATTTCGAAATAGGGTTTCTTTCAACAACAACAAAACAAAAAGTGACAATTTTCAATACACCCCTGCAAACCATAGGACAAAATAAAAATAATCTAATTACCCGAGGAAAAAAAACACAAATATTTTCTGAGTTGTTTCAGACTGCCCTTTCGCTTTTACCAGCTGATGCTCTTGTCGGAATCATCACATACGGACGAATGGTTCATTTACACGAATTGAATGTTCAAGGAATCTCCAGAAGTTATGTGTTCAAAGTAAGTGTTTTTGAAAACCCCAAAAAAAAAACGAAGTGTATATTTATTTCGCACACAAAAATAGTTATAATCAAAAGGCGTTTTGTTGTATTTGTTCACTTTTTTCAAAAATCACCCCATAACGATATTTCCGCCTATTCGCTGTAATCGCTTAGTTGGAGATGGAAGTACTGCCTGTAAAAAATAGACAAAGTAAACACTTCTCTCAGTTTTCATCATATTTCTAAAAAAAAACTAATACTCACCCTTTTTGGATAAAATCGTCTTGTATAAAATCTAGACGCCGGAAATTGTCGTCGTTCGACTTCTTGATCCAAAATATCGGCCAACCTTCTGATACTTTCTTTGGCTCTCGAATTTAACTCCTCGTAAGGCGATGTCGGGAAATCGTTGTCACCGTTGTCGTCGAACATCACTGCGCCTTGAGCCATCATTGCACAGAGAACCAAAAAAATAGCGACGAACGAGATTGCAAACATTTGGGGACCCTTTAAACAGATATAACAACTACAAAAAATTGAGATGAGCAAAAAAAAAGAAAGAAAGAATGGGGCGAAATCCTATTACATTTATACATTTAAGATGAATTGAGGGCGGAGTTAGATTGTGGTGCTCAACACAAAAAAAGGGTTTATATAGTTTATTTTTAAAAACGGATTAGAAAATTTTGAGCACGAAGGGTTTCATCAAATGCACTTCGGTGTTAAACAGTTTTGTTAATCTCGAAAAATTTGATGAATTTCAGGGGACAAAAGAAGTAACACAAAAACAAATCAAAGACGTTTTATCGTCCGGAGTTGTTAGACCGGGTGGAGCGCCAGCACCAATGGGAGGAGCACCAGGAGGAGCACCGATTGGTATGATTTGCTATTTAAAAAAAAAGAAAAATAATTCCACAGTTGCTTGCTTTTGAACTATAGCAAAACGTCATCTTGTCAGAAAGAAAGATGGTAATAGAAAAAATATTCTGGTTATATATACACGTCAGAAAATGTATCAATTTTGAATGATGTTATGATGCGTGATAGTAAATAAGAGAGAAAATCAAAACAAAAATTGTGAGTATTTCAGGGGCGCCCGGATTGTTAGGACAACAATTGCCACCACAACAACAACCGAGATTAGCAGGCGGTCCAATTGGTGCGCAACCAGGAATGCCGCATGCACCGCAAAACAAATTTTTGCAAGTGAGTAAGATATTTGTAGAAAAGGCGGAAGGAACCTCATTAATTTGACAAAACTAACCAAATATCAATTTTCGAACAAATTTTGCACGATTTTGGTCCTTCCGGTTCCACCTAAACCGACTGAAAATTGATTAGAGATGATTTTTCGATTTTCAGCCAATCAGCGAATGCGATGAAAGTATCAATAATTTGATTGATCAAATCGAAGTTGATCGTTGGCCAGTTCCACAAGGACATCGACCATTGAGAGCGACCGGAGCCGCATTGGCAGTCGCTGTCACACTTTTAGAGGTAAGACATAACCATTCAGCAAAAAAAGGAACAAATAATTGCAAAGCTTTACCAAAATAACCCATTCTCACTTTTCTAATTTCCTTCTTATTGATACTTTTATGTTCTGAATAATATCTAGGAACGAAAACAAAAAACAATGAACAAGTGGAGACGTTTCTTCGGGCCATATTAATTTTTCATTAACCATTGCTAGAATTTCGAAGTTCTAAACCTGAAAACAGATTTAACGTGGGTGTTATTGAATTACTCAAATTGTTCTGGGTTCACTATACTTTTTTGAACAAAAAAAGTTCAATCAAGTTTCTTGTTTCAGTCAAGTTTCCCAAGTACGGGCGCTCGTATTATGTCGTTCATCGGTGGTGCTTGCACACATGGGCCAGGAGCCGTTGTTGGAGAAGAGCTCAAAAATCCAATCAGATCGTGGAACTCCATCAAAGAGGATAATGTGCCGTTCATGAAAAAATCGACCAAGTTCTTTGACTCTTTGGCAACCCGAGTTGTCAAGAATGGTCATGCTGTTGATGTCTACTCTTGCGCTCTCGATCAAACTGGTTTGATTGAAATGAAGAATATTTTCAATTCGAGCGGCGGACACGTTGTTATGGGCGATTCGTTCAACTCGTCGCTTTTCAAACAAACCTATCAACGATCATTTGAAAAAGATGGAAATGGCAGTCTAAAAATGGGCTTCAACGCCACAATGGAGGTCAAAGTCGGACCGGGCCTGAAAATTGAAGGAGTTTTGGGATGTTGCGCGTCTGGAAATGTGAAAAACCCGAATGTATCAGATCAAGAGATGGGCATCGGTGGAACATGTCAATGGAAGTTTGGCGCCATCTCTCCGCGCACCACAATCGGAGTGGTTTTCGAAATTTCGGCGCAACACGGAACTGCAGTTCCCCAAGGTGGAAGAGGAATGGTTCAATTTGTCACACAATATCAACACGCCGACGGAAGAAAACGTATTCGAGTAACGACAACATGCAGAAGTTGGGCCGATATGGCAACTCAACAACCCAACATCGCCTACGGTTTCGATCAAGAGGCTGCCGCTGTTGCGATTGCGCGACTGGCGTCGTTCCGTGCGTCGAATGAAAACGACACTCCGGAAGCGCTCCGATGGTTGGATCGAACTCTCATTCGATTGTGTCAAAAATTCGGAGAATACGTCAAAGATGACCCGAATAGTTTTAGACTTTCCGACAAATTTTCGCTTTTCCCCCAATTTATGTTCCATTTGAGACGATCGCAATTTTTACAAGTATTCAACAATTCACCCGACGAGACAGCATACTATAGACACATTCTGTTCTCGGAAAATGTTCTCGAATCGACAACAATGATCCAACCAGTGTTATTCAGCTATTCATTCAAGTAAGTTTTCTGTTTTGTTATTGTTTGTTGTTGTTGCTGCAGCAGCTGATGTTTTCATCAAAAATGCATGTTTTCCAGCGGTCCGCCGGAACCTGTTCTACTCGATACGTCGTCAATTTTGCCTGATAGAATTTTGTTGATGGATGACTACTTCCATGTTCTCATTTTCCACGGACAAACAATTGCACAATGGAAGAAATTGAATTATCAAGACGATCCACAGTATGCGACATTCAAACAGTTGTTGGAAGCTCCCGTCGCTGATGCAACATCAATTCTTCAAGAACGTTTCCCGATGCCCAGATATATTGTCACTGAACATGAAGGATCACAGGTATTTGATCATTTTGCTAAGTATTTTCAAAAATGCCCATTTTCAGGCCCGATTTTTGTTATCGAAAGTCAACCCGTCATTAACTCACAATAATCCATACGCGAATGAAGGAGGTGCCGCTGTGTTCACCGATGATGTTTCCCTCCAAGTGTTCATGGAACATTTGAAAAAACTGTCGTCTAGTTCTTCTACCTAATCACTCCCTGTCCCCATATTCCCCTCCCGTCTATTTTAAATTTCTATTTATTTATTTATTAACTTTCGACCTGAATGTGATTTTTTTTGTTGTACATCAAGTTTTGCTGCTAAAATAAGAGTGAAAATAGTTTATATAGATGGTTTTTTGTGTGGGAATGGAATGTGTGAAAGAGAGAAGGAGGGAAAGTCGAAAATCAACACTAGTTAGTTAGAAACCTTTGATGACGCAGTAGGCCTCGAGTGTGCTCAAAGAGACGTACAAAATCCAAACACTGGCGAAAATCGCCGCCGAAATGAATCGCCAATTTCGAACACCGCCGAGTTCTCCCTTTATTTTCGGATTGAATCGGCGGTACTGTAGAAGTGCGACGCATATTGTGGAGCCGATCAGGAACATTGTGACCGAGAAGGCCAGGGAACCGGTGTTGACTCTGAAATAAGTCAGATTGTGTGTGTGTTGATCGGTGAGAAACTGACAAGAATCGAGTACCACGCCACGCGTGAACACACGCAGCCAAAGCCCATGCGATTCCGATACCCAAAAACACGTTGACCGCATTCGAACCCGTCACATTTCCAATCGACGAGTCAGCCCATTGATCTTGTACAGCGGCGGTGCGAGAAGCAAATGTGTCTGAAAATGAGAGCGAAAATATTAGGAACGTGCCCCGGTTTTTTTTCGCAGTTTTTCTCATTTCAAAATGTTCAAAATCAGCAAATAAAATTACGCCCGAGTCAGAAGAAAAACAAAAAATCTCGCTGTCTATTTACCAAAAATGAAGGTAGCAAATTGTTAATTTAAAGTAATTTACTAGATATTAGGAGTACTGTAGAATCAAATAATTGTAAACCGCAGAAATGTTGACACATTTCCAAATTTCAGTTCTGTTTTTCAACTCGCGGATTTTTTCCTGCCCGGGCAGGAAAACTCATTATTTCAAGAATATTTCAACACACCTGGTAATGATGTTCCCATTGCAACCAATGTCAGAGCTGTAACCGAATCTTTGAGACCAACAGTACATCCGAACGCGGAAGCAATGTCGCCAATGAACGCCGTCAGGACGCCGATCATAAAAATGGCAACAACAAAACACAACCATCCATTATAGTAGTCTGTTGGCGGGATCAGAGCGAACAACAATTTCCACGGCAGCGATATATAGTGGAATATTTTGTCCTTCAACGTCACCTCACCGCCCTCCTCATCATCGCCCGCCTCGATTGTCAGCGCTTCGGTGAATTGTTGTCGCCACGAGGAGGTGCCGACCATGATCGATGTGTTGGCGGTGACGAGAACTTTGTCGACGAAATTCTTGAAGTCGCGATCTTCGGTGATGACGACTTTGCAACGGGCGAAACCGAGAATCGGTTTGCCGTCGAAGCCTTCGTCGTTTTCGCCGATTCCCGCGTGCCAAATTGGTTCGCCGAGTTCGATGTAGAACTCTTCGGCCTTCTCGTACTCATCATCGTTGATGATTGGAATGTAGATTTCGGCCCTGTTGGAGAAACGATGTTTCATGGTTCAATTTTTGAGATATTGTGAGACATCAGAGAGAGAAAAGAACAACTATATTCAGAATCGGACCCAAAAATGATCAAATCTGAATCCGAACCAAACATCGAAAAAGTGACTGAATAGGGCCAGAGTCGATCAATCGGACCAGGTCCGTTATTTTCCAGATTTTCCTCGTGTAAAAAAGATTTTGGCGCGATTCAAAAAATCTAAACTTTCGCTCTCTCCACATTTTTCATGTTTTGACTGAATTCAGATTTCGGGTCGTTTTTATCAGACCCGGTCCAATACTTTGTTCCACCATGATAACTTACTTGCTTTGCTCATCGGCAAACTTCAGCACACCTTCTTGATGTTCATAATCACCAGGTGACTTGGCATTGCCGTCGACTGTTTTGTATGGGATCGAAACTTCTCCACGAGCTCCTCTTGATCGCACAACTTCCGCCACAAACGATCCGCAACTCTCGACACATTTGAACTTCTCCGATGCAAAACCGAAACATCCGGCATGATCATCGTCGACAATGATGACAGTGGCTGTTGAGGCTGGACCAAGTCGACACGGAACCGATGAGAAATGTTCGGCGCGGAATGCGCGAGCCTGCGACAGACGAACGAGAAACTGCTCGTCGTCCTCGTACACGTCGTTGTCGACAATGCCGACTTTAACTGTCTGTTCGATGACACCCGGCCCGAAAGTCAGAGTTCCTTCGGCTGGCATAAAATCACTTTGCTCTTGCGCTGTGTCGGCGATTGTTCGATAGTGAACAGTGACTGTCGTATCATCGGGAATACTTCCACGATCGCATTTCACCGTCAACAATACGTCTCCGCAGTTTTCGAGAACTGTATAATGAGGTGGATCGAACTCCACAATGGCCATGTTTTGCTTCCTGACCAATGGCTGATCACCATCTTTGTCCTTGTTTTTCTTGATCTTTTTCTGAATGTCACCAGATCCGATCATTTTTCTCGTTGTTTGAATTCGATAGAATGCGCGACTCTTTTTCTGCTCTCCAACAACTCTTTCCATTGCATGTTTCTCGAGTTCATCCACCGGTGCATCGGGATGTTCAGCTCGAAGTTGTTTGAACATCTCAAGATAGTGTTGACGATGTTGTTCAAAAGCAATCGCGTCAGTGTCGCCAATCAGCGATTCGCGATGTTCGCCCGCTTCGACGTTGTCGTGATGCGACGCGACTTTCTTTGACGGCGACGAGCGACGCGGTGATCGTCGCGGTGAACGATGGAGGAACGATCTGAGTGGACCTTGGATTAGACGTTGTCCAAATTGTCCAGCGTGTGCGTCGGCGAAATAGGCTGTGCCGACGGTGAGCGGGAAGAAGATGAACGTCAACACTCCTTCCCAAACTTCAACTTCTCCTGGTGAAAAGACGGCAAGTATCAAGTACAGCCAGACGTAGGCGAATGTTGACCACGCGACTGTCACCCAGAAAACACCGTTGTGTTGAACCCGTCGAACTTCGCCGTTCGGTATAGCCTGAATGCATAGAACTTGGCATTGTTGGGTCGAATCAATTTTGCTCTTACCATAATACAGACTGCAATAATGATGAACAGATTGAAGGCGGCTGAACCTACAATTGTCGACGGTCCCAAATCGCCGGCCTCGAAATTGTTTCCAAAAATCTCGATGACAGACAAAAGAATTTCGGGTGCCGATGAACCGAGGGCCATCAATGTCAAGTTACTGACCGTCTCATTCCATACACGAACAAGAACTGTGAACGGTTCACCAGTGATCTGAAACACCGGATGGTATACGTTTCAAAAAGCATTCGAATACCTTTTTCATTTTGACCGATTTTTGTTGGGATGTAATAACTTCGATAGATGCCATGAATCTATCAGCGACGATCGAAACACCGAAAAAGAAATAGGCGAGAGCAACAAGATAGACAAATGCGCGGAAGTATACTTTACATTCGGATATGTTTTCCTGTAAAACGGCAAAATTCAGGTATCGGTGAATGTGAAGGGAACGATCTTACAGATGGTTGCCAAACTGGCAGAATGACTCCCGGTCTACATGGTTTCGCCGGTTCGCATTGATGTTGTTGTGGGGCCGGTTGTAGAGGATTGTTATGTGAAGCAATACGGTGAGAGTGGATGATAATGTCCTGAAAAACTACTGTCAAAATGTCAGTTGTTTTTTTAGTGCACAAGACCAGCGGTGAGATTATAGCCCGAGGGCCCGAAAATCACGAGCCGGTCAGGCCCGGACACAAATCAAACATCATTTAGCCGCGAACATAAATTTTTTGAAAAGTTGTGCCGAAGTCTCACAAGATAAGATATTTTGTCAGTAAAAGATACTTTTCTGAGAAAATAGGAAACCCAGGAACAGGTGAAAGTTGAAATTAAAATCGTATACATATTCCTCAATCATCATCGGAAAACAAAAATAATGTCTAACTGTCCTCCGTTTCTCGTTGTACTTTGAGGAATTGTAGCCCTAATCCAGATTCATTAGACTATGAAAATTATCATGTTCACTTTTTCTTAAACTCACTTCAGCGGCCACTCCAACACCAACCAACAACAAAATGCAAAACTTGAGCGTGTCGTCGCGCATTCTAGTATCTCATTGGTTCACACCTGAATAGCCTCATTATCAGTGAAGAACGAAGGTGAATTAATTCGAACAATATAAAATCGAGAGAGAGAGAGATATATGCCAGTAATAAAGATCAATCATCATCAAGACAACAAAAGTGACACCGCGGTGAAAAAAAAACGACGAGCAAAAAACGAAAAGAATAAAAACTGCTTTACGTTTCGCTGGAAAGAGAAAAAAGAAGAAGAGCTTCATAGATAAGCTGTTAAAGATAATCCAACCAAAAAAATCTAGCGAAAAAAAATTCGTTTTTAGAAAAAGGCGAAAAAAGTCAGAGGTAACAAGAGAAAACAGAAATAATTATGGGGAAGAAAAGGTCCGGTTTTTTGTAGGACGCAAAAAGTGGCATGTTTGACAGAAAAACGGAAAATTGAGAAATTATTGTGAAAAGTTAGCTCAGACCCAAGATTGTTCAAGTGACAAATCCAGCCAAAAATTGTTTTGAAAAAAGTTGTTTATGTCAAAACTCCTCCTCCACAAGCTAGCTCCTGACACCGGACCAGGGCCGATGAGTTTCAGATCAAAAAAGTGGGCCTAACGAAGTCGGTCTGAAAACTACGTACATGTTTTACTGAATCGGACCCAAACGAAAAATCGTATCTTGTCCGACTTTAAAATTTTTTTAGGAAAAAAACTTTGGCCACAAGGCCCAATTCAGAAAAATCCGAAAAAAATTAATGGGGCCGACTTTCATCGTACCTGCACGGATTTGTATCTACCTGAACTCGATTGTAAGATCGAAAATGTTTAAAATCAGACAGAAACAAAAGTTGAGATAATTTCAGAAAATGTTTCAAATTCATGACATCGAGTTTCATTTTTTATGGCTACTACTAAATAACAGAACCCAATCAAATTAGAGAAATGAAGGGAGAAGAAGAAGAAGAAGAAAATGAAATTGGTTCTCTCGAACTGGACATAGGGGGGTTTAGTGATCGCGCGCGGGAAAGAATCGAATTGATAAATGGTCTGAATGATAATGAATAAATGTAGTAAACATTCACATACACACACACGACAATAATTCGAAACATCGGAACAATTATCAAACCGAAGATCATGACAACAACAAAAATCACATTTACAATCATCGGATACTTTTTGTAATAGCTCGAGAAAAATCAAGAGAATTCATTTCGCCTCTCATTGTCGAAGAAAAAAAACGAAAACCCGGAAAATAAATTATGCATTCATTTTCTCTCCATGGCTTTTTTGTTTTGTTCGGTGTTTTTTTCCGAAAAAATCTGTCCAGTGAGAAAAAAGTTTATATAAAGTTGTGGATTTGTTGTGGAAGAAGGCGAGAAGAAAAAACAGAAGTTGTTTGTTTATAAATTAATTCATTTCTCCAGATGTTGGGCGAAAATTGCTGGAGTTTTGAAAAAAAATATTTTTTTTTGATTTCCGGTGCACATTGTTGTTTATGAAAAACAACGGGAATATTTCTTGAGACTAGAGCTGCCGGAGTACGGTGGACCCCATATGGGGAATTACAAAAAAGACCAAGTTGTTTTCCTTTTCTGATAAAACGAGCATATCTACAACTGGCTTGGGAACCGGAACCGGAAATTTCCGACTATTTTTGGAACAATTTTTTGGCGGAACCGTTTTCGAAATATTTCAGCGGATTTTTTGGACCCCATTCAGCAAACTCTGTTCAAAAATGTGGCCCAGTACCTCTTGTCGGACACCATTCGGTGAACTTTTCGGTACCACTGGGCTCTAATCAGGGACTTATGTTTTGGACTCCATCTCATGGGTCCCGGTCCTATTCAGGGGCTCATTCAGTGACTCCCGACAAAAACATGTGAAAGTATCTCAAGTCCAAAAGAGACTTTTCGATGAAAATGAAAAAAGTGTTACTTCTAATCACCAAAACAGGCCATTTTTTCAACTTCAAAACATATAAATCAAATACTTTTTTATCACCTTGTTTTCAAACAAAAAAAAACCAAAAAAAGAATGTTTCAAATCATTATCTCGTACACCACTTGAAAACAAAAACGAGACAAGCCAACACCACCAAAAAGAGAAGTGTGTGTGTGAAAATCGTCACAAAAAGAAGCATCATAGTGGAAAAGAAGGGACGAAATAAAATTGCAACAAAAAATATCTGTGTGAATTTCCATGTATATTTTTTATGGACCAAATCCATTTTGAGGCACAAAGAAAAAAACGAAACGAAACGAAACGAAAAAATGATTGGAGGGGAATCGGATTTTTTGTTTTGTTTTTGTGTGTATGTGAACTAATTCGATTTCTTGCCTGGTTGGAAATACTGGAACGGATGGATGGAGGATCAGTAGTAAGGGGGGGGGGGGGGGAATTGGTTAGCGGAGAAAAAAAAACACATGAAACGAGGAAAAAATTTTGGAGGAAGAAAAAGAAGTCTTGTTATGATAGAGATACAACGCGAAGATTAACGCAAAAAAGTTTATGGTGGTCGAGCAGAGAGGCAAAGAGGTGCTCAGAAATTTATGTGGCTCATAAATTTTAAGTATTAACTGGTATCCATTTGAAATTGAGGTTGGTTGGTGGGCAAAATCATTGAAAACCATAGGAAATATTGACGAACAAAACATTTCTGACAATTTGACAACTCATCAATTCACATACAGACATGTAGTTTTTTACCAGAGAAAAAGTGACACAATTTGTTCGAATATAAGGATCGGTCGGAAATCCCAAAGTGTATCAAAAAATCTCATTGGACCCCATTTCGGAAAAGCCTAGGAAAAAAGTTATGAGTCGTCAAAGTCTGACGAAATCGTATGAAATATGCGATTTCAAACGTTTTCAATGGGCTGTAACTTTTTTTCTTGGGCTTTTCCGAAGGGGGATCCAATGAGATTTTTTGCTATTTTTTTATGTGCTCTTTCATTTAAACACAACGTGCCGATTCGTGCTACCCCCCTCCCCCCTTTAAAGTCAATTTTGATCTTATGAGAGCTAATGTACAAGTGAAGTGAAAAATGAATGGAAGAGTACAAAAATTTCTCCCCGATTGCTCAACAATTACTCAAACTCTCAAACTTTTTCATCCAACTACAGTACCCACAAACTCACATTTCCAATCCAAAGCGCATTGTTGGTAACCGGTCGAAAAAAGAAATGACTCGATTTTCAAAACTGAGAACATCAGGGTATTTTTACTGGGTTACGTTTAATAAAAATAGTTCACGTTTGTTTTTTCTCAAAATTTTAAAAATTGATAACCGCTCCCAGGGGAGAGATTGTAGCCCGAAGGTCCGAGAACCCGGCCCGAAAATTATGGGCCGGGCTTTATTGTTTTCCGGTCAGTGAAAAAAGCCCGGCCAGGCCCGGACCGAACGTCTGTTTCTCAGAGCCAGTAATCGGTTTTTTAAAAGTTGTGGGAGCCATTTTCACACTATTTCTTTTCCAGAGCGGGCGTCAAACAAATTTCGGACCGGTATTTTTTGGGTTGGATTGAAATAAACGATTTTGAACCACTGCGAAATTCAAATACTCGAAAACAAAAAGTACATATTCCATACAAATCCCGAAAAGTCACAAATCAACAAAGGCGGAGCAAAGAAACCACAAAAAAAAGAAATAATTGTCAGACTCTCTGCGACAAGTCATTTTCAGTCGAACAAGTGGAACATTGCATTAATTGGGCTTAAAAATCGTGCTGCTGTCCAATCGAATATTCCTCAACCAAGAAAAAACGAATCAAAACTTCAAAAAATTTTCGCTCAGAGTTAGCAGAAAATTAAAGATAAATGACACGGAAAACAAAACAATTATTTTTTATTCATTCAGTTTATTCTCCGAAAAAATCGAGCCAAAAAGACAAGAAAAAAGTTAGTGGAAAAAAGGGTAATTAGATACAAGTTCGGCGCTAAAAAACTCGAGAAAGTAGTTTTCTCATGGGAGGCTATCACGAAATGAAGAATTGAAAACGAAAAATTCATCAAAAACGGTTTCGAACAAGGACAAAAATGACCATGACAGATGGAAAATTGATTTGCGGCGGTCGAAAAAAACGGAAAACAAATAAATTTTTTGTTGCTGACGAATTACTTAATCGTCTTCTTTTACTAATTGCCAAACATTTTAAATCGTTTGCGTGATTCAAAAGAACATCAAAAATTCCATCTTTTTTTCTTGAGAAAAAAAAACCGCTCAAATTGGGCAGAAACCTGAAACTTTTTGAATTTATATATTCATTTATGCATCAAGGGTGAGTATATACATTTCAATATTGAAAAGGGAGTGAGAGGGACTAGTCAGTATAAACACACAAACAAAGAGGAAGCTGCTGACAAAAAAAGGGAGGAGCTACACGTTTTTTTTTGTTTTCAAAAAGTTTCAGAAGGAAAATATTATAAATGGGGGGTTTTAGAAATCTCCGGTACCCGGGGGCTCAAAAATAGCTACCAAAAAAGGAAAAAAGCAAAAAAAAACAATTAATTAGGTATTAACAGCGGTCACAAATCCTTGTCGTTCCAAAATTCGCAATCGTTTTTCGACAGCGGCTTTGTATCTGAAATTGGTTTTGTGATTTCTCGAAAATTCATTTTCAATATTACCTGGATAATACATTTTTGTCTTGATCACAGTTGACTTGTTCGGACAATGTGTGTAGCATCATGTAGGCAGTTTGATAGCGTTGACTGCACAAATGTGGATTGCCAAAGAGTTCGTCGAGCGCCGCCGCTTGACACAGCTCAATCGCATGTTTGTACATGATACGTTCGGCTGAGATGACCGACATTGTTGGATCTTGTCCGGGTAGACCGAGCGATGCGAGTTCTTGTGATCGAACCAAACATTGATGATATTTATCGTTGAGCTGATTCAACACTGTTTGAACAGCCATCGACGGATGCAACACTTGATTGGCGACGTTCGTCTGCGCAAGTAGCAAAGCCGACGACAACATGTGCAACGCGCGAACGTACACAACTAACTGTTCGGCACGTCGATACGCAGTGGTTGTTGCGGTTTCCGGAGCGCCGTTATTCGAACAAATGTCGGGACGACGAGTGGTCATTGCCGTTGCGAGCGGATTGTCTTTTTGTTCGGCGACCAGCACCAACGTGTCGACGAGTTCGACGACGAATCGAAGTTTGGCGAGAATTTGTTTGTGCTCTTCTTCCATCACTGTTTCTTGTTCGAGACCTGGTGGTGGATCATCGTGTTCGTCGATGACATCGTCGGCAAGAAGTCCAGCCGATCGAGACGGCATCGATGACTGCAAAATTAACTTTGAAGAGTTGCAAAATACCCATTTTTGAAGTTTCTTGCCGTTATCTGATAGAAATTCAGAAGGTGCCGCTGAACATCACTTTTTGTTTACATCGCTTCGGATTGAAGAGAAAAAAAAAACTTTAGTTATGTGCAAAAGTTCGGGAAAGTTTCAAAACTCAGAAGTAGATTTTTTTGCTCGAAATAAAAAAAATGTTTGTGGGTTTTTTTCTCCGGACGAGCCTATTTCAAATTTTTTTTTTTTGAAAACTAGGACAATTCGCGATTTTCGCCGAGGTACGTTTTGTTTTTGAAAAAAAGGTAGGCCGGTAATATTTGGAGCGAGCTCATGAAAAAAATAGAGTACATAAGATTTCGAAATAAAGAAAAACATACATTTCTGAACATGGGCGGCTGATCAATACTCATCGGTTCGACCTGATGTGATGGTTGAGAAGGATGTTGTTGTGATGATGAAGAATCGTCGCCGACACTGTCCTCCATCATTCGGGACGTGTCTACAAATTTTCGTTTTAAAACTATTGTTTTTTTTTGCGAAGGAAAACTCACTACTCGGCGAGTGAGCAGTAGCGAATGGTAGATGGATTTGATCGTCGTCATTTTGATCTTCCTCGTCTTCAGAAAGATCACTGAAATCAAATTTCCGTTTTTCGCAACAGAAATCTTTTATTTCAAAACTTACGTCGAATGACGATTGTTGATAACAAAAGGTTGTTGCGGTACACTTTCGACTTGCGCCAGGTTTTGCGCAGAACTCGCCGATGTTTGTTGGAATCGCGCATTGTCGAGCGGCTCGTTTTCGTAGATTGGTGGCGATTTTGCGATGTGATGCGATGGTGGCGGAACGGACGGCGCGGTTGCCGAACGATCGCGACGAAATGTTTGAAGGTTGGCGGTGGTGGCAGATTTTGGAATGGTGGGGTCGGTTAGGGACGTAGGCACTTGACCAGGAAGGCTAAACGGCTCTTCGGACGATGTGATGGTCGATCGACGGGTTCGCGGATCCGCAAGCGATCGTCGAGTACTGCCATTACGTACGAGGAATGTAGCTGAAAACGGCAATGTTTGTGGATTCAAAAAATTTCAATCAATAATTTAAATTCAGCGAAAATTCTCAAAAATGCTTTTTGTGACACCTCAAAGTTTGTTTGTGAGAGAAACGAATTAAAAACTCACTCTGAGGCAGGTTAATATTTTCAATACTCGCAGTCGGCGGCGTTGTCTGCGCGTCATTCTTCGCTCCGTCAGGATTGATGGGTATTCCGCGAACAGGTGACGCGGCGACAATCGCAGCTGGCGGTGGAGATTGTTTGCGATTCGCGGTCGCGAGTCGCTCCTCCATTTTCTGATAAGCCAACCGTTGACTTGGAACCGGTACAGCTTTGATGTTTGTCGCCGGCGAGACATTCGTGTGAACTTGAACCTGCAAATTCGGCGATTTTTATGTTAATAGATATCACATCAACAAAAAACTAAACCAAACAACTACAAATCATTAGAAATGTCTAGAGCTTACCTGTTTGACTGGACTCGACTCTTGTCGCGGTGGCAGAAATGTGAAATCGCCGCTGTCTTGCATTTGCTGCGCCGTCGCCGCGACAACTATCGGATTCGGCGAATTCATCGACGGTGTAATGATGCGACGATTGGATCGCGGCGAATCGGGCATCGATCCGATTCGTCGCATCGGTTGTGGACTTTCGAGCTTGGTTCCGCTGATGATTCGTCGCGGAACAGGAAGAGCGGATATTTGTTGGCTCGGCGACACGCGTCGATTAACAATGGGCGAACGCGACACTGATGAGACTGGCACATTTTCGAGAATTCGTTTCGATGGGCTCGGAAGTGGAGCGGTGAGAAGGAAGTCGTGGATGAAAAAGTCTTCTGAAACAAGCCAAAACTTGTCTAAATTGTTGGCTGGGGAAAACTAACCGAATGATATCCGATCTTTTGCATTTCTCTTCAATAACCTCAACAACAAATCTCGAAGACTTGCACTACACCATTCCGGAATCGCGGGTCGCAAATCGCGATGTTTCTCATAATACATTTTGAGTTGTGGTGGTGTTTGGGCTATGAACGGGGCTTTTCCTGTCAAACATTGGAAGACAATAGTTCCGATTGACCACAGATCCGCTTTCGCGTCGTATTGCATTGACATGATCACTTCGGGAGCCATGTACATTGGTGAGCCGCATAGTGTTGCTGCCATTACACCGTCTCCGAGAACACGAGCAAAACCAAAATCGGCCAATTTGATAGTGATTTTTGAGAAATGTGGATCTTTTTCATGATTGTTCGTACAAAGCAGAATGTTTTGTGGTTTCAAATCTCGGTGAACTATCCCTTTCTTGTTCATTGCCTTCAGTGCTTCAGCTAAAAAAAAAAGACGGGACATGTTTCTTTTTTATCTTGATTAACAAATTTCACGCTCTCTCGTGTTTCTTTGACGAGAAGAGACAAAAAATAGTGAAATGTGACGAGTGTAATAATTTCTTACCTATTTGCACAACAAAATGATGTATATTATCCTCTTTCAACGTGGTTTTCAGTTGCAAGTAATCAGCCAAATCTCCGCGATTACAAAATTCCATGACGAGATAAACATGAGCGTTTGTTTCGGTGCATTTTAGCAGCGAGACAAGATTCTCGTGTTTGAGACTACTCAATTCTTTCAGAATTTTAATTTCTTTTGTCAGCAAATTTTTCGATTTGTTGATGTTCTTTTTGGCGATTGCTTTGATTGCCACAGGGATATCAGGCCTCTGCAAATATTTTCAATGAAATATCATCTCTTTCTTAGTTTTGGTTGAAATATCGGGTTTCAAAACTCACATCAGTGTAACGTCCACGATAGACAATCGCAAATGCTCCATGACCGAGCAGGTCTCGTTTACTATATTCGAAACCGTCAAATGTCTCCATTTTTGATTACAGCATTAGCGGATGGGGATTCTGAAATGAAGATTGTTAGTCTATCAGATGACGAGTGCAAACACAAGGCGAAAGTTCATGTAGCAGGCGGATAAATTCATCAAAGAGCACGTTTTTTTCTTTTCCAAAAAAAAATAAAATAAATTATCCTCCGAGAGAAGTACACAGATAAACTAAAGGCGCAACACGTAATTTATGAAATATTTCGCACACCCGTTCGGACCACGAAATTATACGGTACGCAAAATGTGCGAACACCGTGACGTGAAAATGCACAACTACAGTATTTTTTTATCAATGAAGTTTATAAAAGTCGCAAGTGCTTTTGAACTGGTGTGTTCGTGTGGAAATGAATAATTTTTATTTCCCCATGATCAGAGGTTATCAATGTGACTTTTTACCAGCTGATAACTATGATAGTACAAACAAATACAAACTTTATCATTGAACATTGTACAAAGAGTGAACACAAAGAAAATGCCGAAGAAAAATTGAGCTTATTATATTTGTTCTCTACCGGAAAACAATAATAGAGTGCATCAATTAAAACTATACGATTACGGCAAAAATATTACGTTTCATTTTCTTTTCGTAAAAAACAAACGAACTGATGCGCGAGAAAGGAATAATGAGAATTGCATGTGATCGTCAAACAACCTTTGAAAAAAATTTCTTCATTTTTTGATGGGAGAAAAATCCCTGGGGTTTTTAAAATGATTGATTGTTCTATTTTCTCACGTGAAAAACGTTCGAAAAAACGTTACCTACGTTTTCAAAGTGGTTTTTTATCGAGTTCAAAATATTTGGAGTAGGGTTCTAAAAGCGCAATATTCTACCTATCGGTCTCGAGAGGAATGTTGCTCTTTTTTTTAACTTACAATGAAATTGAACCTTGTTTTTCGATTCTCAAAAGAACATTACGTAGAAAAAGAGAGTTAATAGTGAGAAAAACAATCAAACTGATGAAAGTGGAAGAAGGGCCAGCTGTTAATCATTAACAGAACACTGACAAAATCAATAAACAACAACAAAAACAATGTCCCTTTAAATCAAATAACAATTGAAGTAGAGTGATTGCTTCAATAAAAAAACTAACAAAATCGATGCTGAAACAGAGGAAAAAAGTGAAATAGACATGGCCGAAAGAAAAAAAACACAGACACGAGTAGAAGAAAACGAGAAAAATATCGATATGCTTATGTCTGCGTCTCTCGCCAAACACCATGTGTTGTGTTTGTTTCTCTGTCATCTTGCTCGTCTCTCTCTAATGCGGTGAGGGACCCCCTTCTGCTCCGTCCAAGGGGGCCTTCTTCTCTCTTTTTTTCTTCTTCTATATTCGGATGTTATTTTAGGGGAAACGAAAGAAGGAAACGCAGAAAAATGATGACGTCAAAAAAAGAAGAAAAAAACAAGGAGTAATTTGGAAAGTGTCTGTCGATCACTAGTTCTTGAGATATTGGATATAGGAAAAAAAAAACTCTGGAGAAATATCGTAGCAAAAAATATAATGCATAAAAAATTGTGTGACAGAAAAAAGGAGAAAACGAAGAGGCGTCCAATTAATAATGTGCGAAAAGGGTGCAAAAAAATTCTGAAAAGATTACTGTAGTTTTGTGTTGAGCGTCCCGGCTTGTGCCGCGCGTTTCGAACCGACCTGATTTTTCTGAGAACGAACAAAAAATCTGGTATTCCCGCACAGTACTTTTTTATTGAATACATTACAACGTGAAATAATCAAACAAACAAAACAAGAAATACAAGTACAGTAGTTGTCCGTGCCGCACTCCTACCGTCAGACATGTATGAATCGAACTTGACTCGATTAAAATTCACTCAAAAAGGATCCCGAACCTAACCTCTAAACTGCTAGGTTTACTGAAATTAGTTACACGTCAAAAACTTTCAATGGATTGATTCTGAAAGTTTTCGAAAAAGCCTGACAAAATTTGTTTTTGTTCTGTGAATTCTAGTTTTTTTAAATCTCATGGTGCCTTTTCATGTAAGACTTGTAGGAAGGAACAGGTAAAATGATTACATAAAAGTTGCCCAGAAATTAGAGCATCTAAAAAGAGTTCGGATTTTCAGAAACATTCAGAATCTTATTCCTCTGACGCGGTCCCATTCAAGTTTATAAAACTAATTTCGGCATATATTATTTCTCCACTCACACAAATCTTCAATTTTTCCATGATGAATTCCGTAATTCCAGAACAATGGAAAGAATCATTCATCGTTCCAATTCCAAAAGTAAAAAATCCAGAGACTGTAGCACATTTCAGGCCTATTAGTCTCACATCCCATTTGTGCAGAGTTTACGAAAAATGTTTGAAGTATAAACTCATTAAACATCTAGACAATATTAACTTTTGGACCGAAAACCAACACGGTTTCCGTCCCAGAAGATCTACTGTAACACAAATGATAGGTTCAATGAATGATTGGACGTTAGCGCTTGAAAACCGAGAGCAGGTTGATGTGGTTTACTTTGACTATGCGAAAGCATTTGATAAGGTAAACCACAGATTACTGGTTTCTAAACTTCTAGATATTGATGTGAATTTCTATCTTGTTAAATGGATACAAGAATTCTTAAGAGGTCGAACTTTTAGAGTTAAAATTTCGGACGTTTTTTCATCAAATAAGTCGTGTAGTAGTGGAGTTCCACAAGGAGGAGTGTTATCTCCAATTCTCTTTGCCATGTTTGTTAATGATCTGAGTACGGCCTTACCTGAAGGAGTAGGATGTAAACAATTTGCTGATGACGTTAAAATTTACTTTAGTATAAAGACGGCTAATTCTGGGACAGTTTTGCAAAAAGCTATTGATAACATAGCTATTTGGAGCAAGGATCATGCATTAACGCTTAACGAGAACAAAACGGTGTTCACCACCTTAGGCAAGTCTAAATTCAAAATCACCTATACAGTCACCGGTAATTCGATACAGTACAAAGAAGTTGTCAGAGACCTAGGGTTTCAAATCTCTAAAAAATTGGACTTTAAAGAACACTGGGAAGTTTCTACCACCAGAGCAAATTTCATAACGTATCAAATTTTCAAAACCTTCGAGAGCAAAGATATTAAATTTATGATTCACCTGTTCAAGACGTTCGTCAGACCACTTCTAGAATATGGAACAGTCGTAAGTAATCCGAGTAAAAAAAGGATTATAAAGTTAATAGAGAGCAGTCAAAACAATTTCACGAGAAAACTTTTATATAGAGTAAAGGGTGAATTCATGTTATCTAACCACAAAGAGTATAAGTTCGCTGATGTGAGAAATGCTGAATACGGGTTGAACAGTTTGCAGTTAAGAAGAAAAATCTTGGATAAAAAGTTTCTAAGTAAAGTTAATCACAATAAAATCGATTTGTGCACAGATGACCTGTTTGAACTAGTTACCAATTCTGTCACGAGAAGTAAATTTATTTATCGCTACCCACTTCCTAAGTCTAACATTAGAAGAAATTTTTTCGTACACAGAGCCTGTTCACTATGATTAATGAAATCAATATATCTGTTATCTCATACACTCGCGCTAACATATCTCGGGTTAACTTATTAAGCCCTGTATTTTTCTGACTATACTTGTTTTTTTTTGTTCTTTTGTTGTATTGTGTTCTTTGTATTCTTTTTCACGTTGTATTCCAACGTATTCAATAAATAAAAAATAAATAAAATAAATAAAAAATAAATTCCTGGTTTTGATCCAATTAATCCTCTGAATTCTTGGGTCCGTTTTATTTGGGTTAGGCCCAATTCACTTTACAAAAAAATCAGTTTTTCCTAGTTATGAGTTCATTTTAGAAATGTTCAAGTTTCTTTCAACCTCTCAAAATGTGTGTCACGTTGTTTGAAAAAATCTCCACCTATCGGGTTACTGTACTTTTTCTAAATCAAACCATAAAATTGTTCAACTTCAAAAAAAAAAAACCTGCGATAAATTAATAGTGTTATAAAAAACCATAATTTTGGCATTGACCTTATTTTTCGTTTTACTTTTTAGGCGTCTCGTGTTCGTTTTGTGTTGTTGTTTGTATTTCCTGGAGAAGTAATAGGCAGCTAGAAATCGAAAACGGATGAATATATATTTGGGTTGAGATAAGAACGCATCAACGATTTATTATTATTAATACCACCACTACTGCTGTTCGCATTTTTTTATTCTTCCATTTTGTTTTTTTCTAATCATTGTCATGGTGGCTAACTGCGAACTTTTCGGATTACCATGGGGTGAGTTGGCTCTTCAGCAAACACTGAATCGAACATGTCCCCCTCGAACTCAAAAACTGAGATGCTGAAACGGGCGAGACCGGTCCTTTTAAAATTTCTCTGAACCAAAACTTCCTGAAGTCCATGTTTTTCAGAAACAAAAATCAGTAGAATTATTCAGTTCGGGATTTCGAAATTTCTGAAAAGTTGGTTTCAACCAAACTTGGCCAAACTTGGCCCGAAAGACAAAAGGCTGCGCTCTCTACCTTTTTCGTCTAAGACCGGCCCGAAAATATCATTTTGGTTGGTTATTTCAGCCAACAGCTGGTCAATCTTTGTGCTCGGTTTTACAACTGGAACTCTTCTTCTAACCTGTGCCTATACAATTATCTTCCTCTTCTACAGAGTTTCAATCAGCCGATCGGACGAATTTAAAATAAGGGTATACTGTAACAATCCCTCCTAATATAATCCTTCTTTTTTTTGCAGGACGAAGTTGCACTTCCCCCAAGTGTCATTGGTAAACACGTTTAGTATATACATTCCTAATCAAACATCTCGAAAGCTTTAAATTTTTTTGAGGCGAGAAAAATAATTGGGGGCCGTGCAACAGCAGCCACAACCATGAATAAATAATTTGAGGGTATCATTGTTTCAAATTGTTTCCAGATGAGTAATTCGATACGTTGCACCGGATAATGGTCAGTTTTCTTCCCAAGTGTTGAGTAAAATGGGCGGTTCGTTGACGACTATATTTTGGCTCAGATTCCTGCTCAACAGTTGTGCTTTTTTTCAGAGCGCCTGACAGATTTTTTTTTGACATTTTGTTTGCTTTTTGCATTAACAATTTTTTTTAGAAAAGTTAAAAAGGTTAGTTTATTTTGTTATAGAAAAACTCTGATTTTTCGCGCGGCAGCTTTTTTCGCAGACATGTGTCGAACAGACATCCAGCGGGTCACGCGACTGTAAAATACAGTATACTCCTTGTCCATTTTTTCCCGAAAAATCTTCTCAAAACTTTCTGGATCGGTAACATAATTCCAAGCTCAGAACTATTTTGTCAACATTTCAAAAAAAAAAATCAAAAAATCGATCATCTTTTTTTTCTCGTCTCCTGCCATTGTTTACTTCCCTTTCACTTTCTCGTCAATGTTTTTTTTTTCAAAAGTTACCCATTTTTTTTCAGATCACATAAGCCACAAATGTTCTTCAACAGTAGAATACTATTTGTACTATTTGTTTGCAAATGAATATGAATACTATGAAAACTCGTAGGGTTAGGTCTGCCTTAATACATACGTTTAAAAGCATCTCCAAGCTCTCACATCAACCTGATGTGTCTAGATACATTCGATTGACTCGCTCTAAAAGACATCCTTACCGCTTAGTCCGTATTTCTAAAAACTCTAACACTTTCTATGACTATATCCTCCCATATTGGAACAAAATTGCACATCTTATTCCTGAAAACTCTAGTCTCGAACTTTTCAATCAACTAATTTCGGATCCTGGAGCTCCTCTACTTTAATGTTCTTGACACAGCATTTCACTCACTATTCACATTATCTTAAATCGGCCTTTAAATATTTTTATTTGTATTCACAAACAAAAAAGTTAGCTATGCAATTTTCACTCACTGACGAAGTCTCTTGCGGGACTTGTGTCTTTCACAAATTCGGGCTACCCTTTACACTTCTTGTCATATAACTCTATTATCCCTATTTTCACTCCTCTCCTATTCTAATGTACTATGATCTCTCCTTACTATTGTAAATCTGTATTTATACATTTTTTTTTGTTTGCGTTTTATCTTTATTTTCATTTGTTTTTTGTAAATGGTAACTCGAATAAAAATAAAAAAAATAAAAAAGGTTAGTTTATTTTGTTATAGAAAAACTCTGATTTTTCGCGCGGCAGCTTTTTTCGCAGACATGTGTCGAACAGACATCCAGCGGGTCACGCGACTGTAAAATACAGTATACTCCTTGTCCATTTTTTCCCGAAAAATCTTCTCAAAACTTTCTGGATCGGTAACATAATTCCAAGCTCAGAACTATTTTGTCAACATTTCAAAAAAAAAAATCAAAAAATCGATCATCTTTTTTTTCTCGTCTCCTGCCATTGTTTACTTCCCTTTCACTTTCTCGTCAATGTTTTTTTTTTCAAAAGTTACCCATTTTTTTTCAGATCACATAAGCCACAAATGTTCTTCAACAGTAGAATACTATTTGTACTAGTCACCATTTTCCTACTAGCAGGTAGTTTTTCTTTTAAAAATATATTTTATCATGATGATTGTTTTGTCAGAAAGTGCAAAACGATGTTATTCGGGTTCGAAAGACAAGTATGAGTCACGACAATGTGATACCGGAGTTGACGGAAAATTCACGTGCCAAAAATTCACTTGTGAAGGAGGAAAATGTGGGTTCTTTTTTTTGCTTTTTGGTGGAACTTGTGAAATGTGACTTTTGACACGAAAAATTGATGTTGTAATAGTGTTTGGTTGGTGATTTTGATTTATGATTATTTTTTGTTCGAGCACAATGAACAATCTGCCGAGGTTTTTGAATGAAAAAGGGAAGACTAAAAATGAGAGTTCAAAGTTCATTGAGAAAATGAATCGCGTTCGGAAAATAAAACAACTTCCGACTTTCAAAAAATTTGAATTCTTTGAAATAATCCCTCATTTAAAGGGGGGGGATGTTCAAATATTTTCACATTTTTTGACCCGGGAGAGATATTTCATTGAAAAATCTGGCCCGGTCCGGTTTCGGAATTTAGACTCGTTTGATGAACTCCTGTTTTCAGACCAGATTATAGGATAGTCTTCAAAGAAAACCGGGTCTAGACTTTTTTCCGAGCCTGCTCAAACCCAAGAATCTGAAGCTCAGAAAACCAAAGAAGAAAACACTCTTCCTCTTTCGTGTTCAGCCAAATTTTGAAATACGCTACTACGTGTAACACGTGAACTTGAACTAAATTTTGAATTAAAAAAAGAGAAAAAAACAAAATTAAGTTTGAGAAAAAACATGGAATTAATCTGAAAAATGTTGACCTCAAACCATCTCCTAGTTCGTGCACAATTTGCACCATTCTCACATTGTTGTTCTCCGCATGACTCAATGTTTTGTAGCTCCATTCATTTTGCGAACATGTGCCTCGAAATCGATGGGATGTATGGCAGGACCGGCAATCTGTAAATTCAGCAAAGGAACGGGCAGCTGTTCGCGTTGCGACGACGACAATTGTAACTCATAACTGCCCATATGATCTCGAACAACAATAAAAACCAACCCCTGACCTTTTTTTTTTGATGTTGTAAATACGTATTTTGTTCAGGAAAAGTATTTGACAAACAGGTGACATAATTATCATGTTTTTTGTTACCGCCTATTGTTGTTTTTTCTTCGCGTTTGGTAGTTGACAAACGTATTTGGCTCCGGAAGTTTTTCCACAGAGAAAATGAGCCATTTCCGGGTAGTGTTTTGTATGTGTACTTTTGTCTGGCTGACCTATTTACCAGAGAAGCTGAAAAATTTTATCGGATCCAGACCGGGCCGGTCTTTGTTGTCAAATTTTTTGGAGAAATAGAATAACAATCTAAATATAGCCGTGTACGAACAAAAATGCGACTGATAAAGGTAGAGACAAACTTGAAATCAGACACAAATAATTTCTTGCTTCAATGAAATCAGTTTTAAAAAATAAGACCCGGCCCGTTCTCATTTCAGCAAAAAAGTTCAGATTTGAATACTTTCGCGCTTCTTTTTTATCGGATATCCTAAAATAAAAATTAAGGTCACGTTTTATGAATGTTTTTTTCCATCGACACAAACTCTGTGTTCTTTCATTCAAAATTAGGCCTGGTCGGGTTTCGAGTTTCCATCCGGTCAGAGCGAGAATCAAGCCGGTGCAAAATGACCCGAATCTCACCACTGCTTCCGGTCTACAATTCTCTGACCTTTTACAAAGTATAAAACACTTGCTTTTTACAGTAGATGGCAACTTCACAGTTCGCGCATGCTCTCCGGAAGGCGGCCGTTGCGAAGCATCCGAAATCATGTGCGCGAATCAAGGCGGCGTCGGTCGTTGCGAGATTTGCGACGACGACAATTGCAACGCCGCCGACAGACATTCATCAATTTTTTTCGTGTTGATGATCATTGCTGTTTTCTCGACGACCATCATGCTTTTCTAGAGGGTGTTCTTCCTTTTGTTACCAAAAAACAAATCGTCTTTCATGAAATTTTTTGTTTTCTTGTTCATGTTCTCTTCTCCTTCACACATCTTTTTCAAAGACAACACCAAAACGATGGGGGGAAATGTTATGCAAAATGACAACTTCCTCAACTCTGATTTTCATACATTTACATCTGATGATTTTTCATGCACTTTTAATAATTTACCGACTTATTTTTTTTATTTTCCAGTGCTCATCGTTTTTTTTTTGCTGCTGAACAATAGAAAACATTGGCCGAAAACGCTGAATTATATGCTTGACTGAAATTTGATTCGATAAAGAGTGGAGCAAAAATAGACGGAATATGTTGCCGTTTTTGTTTTGTTTTTGGAACAAAAACTCCCAGTTCAATGTGAATTTGATTTCATTGGAATTTTCTCTTTTTCACGTTTTTCGATGAGCATTTTTTTGTTTCTTACCTTTTTAAAAAAAAATCACGTTTCAAAAAATTTATTTTTCCCCAGACATTTTCCAGAATTTTCACACTGTCCTATTTTTATGTGTCGTTGACCCCGCCCACTTTTATTTCGGCACACAAAATGATGCCAGTGGGCCGAACTCTGAAATTGTTTGCAATTACTTTTTTGGACTTTCTCAATAACTAAGATCGGAAAAGTCCGAGTTGGTTCTGACGTTTCTCTGTTACCTCTCACTATCTCGAGATTTGCATCCCGAACTTCCTTATGAAGGGTTTGAAACAATGACAAAGTTGGGGAGACGGATCCAATGAACTCTTGAGAACTTCTTATCAAAGCGGAAGTAGTCTAGAATAAATAATTGATGCAAAAAGAAAACATATTTTTGGAGCCAAGAATCGTGTCTCCTCCTAATTTGTGTTTTTGACCAATTTTCGCACTTTTTTTCCACAAACTCTTGCGCGAGCGCGCGAATTTTATTTATGCGAAAATTTGCATTTTTTATGTGCTTCTTACTGAAAACCTTGTTTTGTTGTCAGGTTGGAAGGGACCCATTCAAAACTCACACTTCTCTTTTTTATTCATTTCTTCTTCTTATTTTGTAGTGTTATTGTGGTTGATAGAACGCATCGAAGATCAAATGCGGCGAAATAAAAAAAAAACACTGAGAAAAATTCATAAAACTTTATGTTTCGCGTCTCGGGCGGTGCCAACGAAATTTTTCGAGAGTATGCAGAGGGAATAACTCAATAAATGGCTGGAAAAAAGATGTGCAAGTGAAAACACACACACACATACAACCTTTTTATTCACAAGTTTTGCTGTGTTCCGATTTTTTTCTCAAGGTGTTGACTATATTAATAATTATATATGTGTGGAAGTGTTCTTTTAGAGTTCTCTCACTTTTTTCTTTGAAAGCCAAATTTATTCAGTTTCCGTTGTTGATATATCGTTTTGTCAAAGTGTACATTTGAAGTGGATTTTTGACTTCAAACATCATGTACTCGAAATTTGTTGATCTCTAAACATTTTCTTATATCAATCCCTTGAAATGTACAGTAATCTTCAAAGGCTCGTTCCATTTTTTATTCGGATTTAAATCTGATTCTCTCATTTTCACTCACTATTTTGTTCGGTAGATCAAAAATGATGGGCCATCGATAGAAACTGGAAATGGCGACCGAGTTCCGTGTTCACGTTGTTTTTTCAAAATGCGTTTAACTTGAAAAATGAGAGAAATATAGGTCATAGAAATGAACGAATAAAAGGTCATACAAAAAAGAAAGGAACGTGAACACTTTTAAATAAATGTCTCGTCACAAAATTTCATTTCTTCTTATGCTCCTTTGAACATAAATGAATACTGTGGGTTTTGTTAAATTTCTTCTATTCTCATCAAAAAAATTTGTTTTCTTCCAAATTGTTAAAAGTTTGAAAAGTAGATGAAGACGCAACATGTGTGTCATAAGATAAAAGTTACTGAAATGAATTAGCCAAAAAAAAATCACATAGCTTGAAGAAAAAGAACTCGAAAATTTCCCTGACATGAGACTTGGAAATAAAATTTTTGGAAGTTGACTAACTCAGAATTTTGAAACCTAAAAAATCGGATTTTTTCACTGAAAATACAATAATTGCAACTAAATCCCCAGTAATCATGTCGCTGACACACGTAGGGGTGAGGTTGTTGCCCGAGAGCCAGGCCCTAAAAGCCCGGCCTGGCTCGAAGCAACTTTGGAATTACAAATTCTCAGATCCGCGAATAATATTGTTCTGAAAAAGCTGTTTCTACACCCTTATGCTGTTTCCACACCCTTATTCTTCTAGAACATGTTTGATTTGTGTATGATTTTTTTCGAATATATTTGAAGCCTGGTAAATAAGCCCAGCCAAGACCCGGCCGGGTCAGTGCGGACTTCCGGCCCAAGAGAGCACAAATCTCACACCTGAAAACATGTGAAACAACGTGGGTTTGATTTCACAGGTGCGGATCCCGGTGGTCATTGTATAACAAAAAATTTTCCAGAATAACTCAGTTTATGTGAACAAAATGAAATCTATTTTCTACATTGAACCCGCTGCTTTTTCGAATTTATGTTCTGTTTCAAAATGTTATGTGTTCTGTCATTTTGAATCCATCAATTCCTGTTTTGAGAGTTACCGTAGTTTCGAATAAAAACAAAGATGAGCAAAATGTCATAAATATGTAAAAAGTTTTTCGTTGGTGAAACCGGCAACCAACCCCACCCGTCCATCATTTTCTCATCAATATTTTCCCGAAACCCACAAATATATTTCTCTTTTGCTTGTTGGTCTTTTTAAGAATTCTTGTGTGTGTTGCCAATTGTTGTCATTAGTAAACTCCAATGGGAAATACCGAGGGACTTTTTCGGGAGAAGGCAAAAAATAAACAATTGCCTTATTTTGTGTGGCCACGTCTTCTTTTTTGTCTTTTTTTGGTAGCATTAATTGAGTCGCAAAGTTTTGACTAATTCGATTGTGATTCGGGAAGAAAAATGGGACGAAATGTAGTTTTTTGGTGACTTCACTGGTCTGTGACTTGCACCGGGTTTCTATATTTATCTCATGTTTTTTCAAAAACTTGAAATCACAAAACTCAAAAAGAGAGAAAATTGGAACAGTTCGCCACGTATCACACTTGATTGGGTTATTCCAATCACAAAAAAAAGGAATAAAAGTTGAATAAAAACGTGACCTGAGTATGTCTCACTCGTGTGTGAATCCCCCTTTTTTTGCTGCGCGCCGTTCACTCTCGGGCTAAGAATTTCGGAAGTTTGGAGGTGTGAAATTCGGGCTGTTCAGATTTGCACCACTGCTCAGATCCCCTAGTTCCAAACGGTTTTTGGATTATTTTTTATAACATTGTTTTTGTTCTGCTCAAATTTTCAAATTAGTCGAAATTCGATGCCTAGAAATTAAGATCGACTATAAAAATTGTTTTCAGTTTTTTCGGCTGAATTTTGAAGTGGTCTAAGAATTCAAAATGAACGAGTTCAAAAGATAACCGGAACAACCACCTGTGTTATTGAGAAAATGAGCGAAAAAATAAAAACAACAATGCGGTTGTTGATTTGAAAAATGCGTGTTACAACATCCATTATCGTGTCAATGTCTCTCGATTTTCAACAATCTCTCATTTTCTCAACTTTCAACGCATGTCAAAAATTGTCAAAATGTGCTCTGCTGGGAAAATTTTTATCATTTTGAAAGAAGGTGGGGAGAAAAGATTTATCTTTTTTACTTTATCTTTGCCATTTTTTTTCTACGAGTCTCGTTTTCATGTCAGTTTTGTTAATCGTTTTTTTGAATTGTTTTGTCAGTCGGGAGAGTCCGAAAACATTTTGAAATTTTAACATTCTCAACAGATCAAAATGAAATAAAGTAGATGCTGAAACGGGTCCAACAAACGAGATCAGGCTTGACTACAAATATCCCTACTGAATCCAATCCAAACATAATAACCTAGTACCAAATTTAATAGTTTGTCTGATATGGACTAGAACAGAGAGTTTATTTTAAAGGATGTACACATAACACAAACTTTGATTATCCTGCAATTTTTTTTCAGAACGTTCTTACAAGAGAAGAAAAATTACCTTCATATTTTCAGTTATTTTGGGCCCATAACTTGTTTGAATTCAAAGAGTACAACACGTAAGTGTCCTACGTGTGATCGAATTCTTCGGAAAAGAAACACGTGACCCAAGTCTGTCTTCCCATTATGAATCAAATTCCATGTGTTCATTTTCAGAAATTGTTTTTTTTTCAATAGAGTGCGATTCATCGATTTCATTTGGAATGTGTCTTCGTGGGTTTTTTTTTTGATTCTTGGAATTTCAAAAATCAGTTTTGAACCCCGAAAATCAGAATCTCATATTTGTAATCCGATCTGGCTCATGTCATGTTAAACGTTTTCGAAATCCGATCCTGTACTCTTACATCCAAAACCGAAAACCTCTCTCATGTTACCTCGATCATCCCATCCCACAGTACCTTCTAAAGGTTCTCTAAAAGTTCAACACTTTTCTCATTTCCACAGACTCCACCCCTTCTAAGTCGAAAAAAAGGGGCGTGGTTTGCAAAATTTCGTATACTCGTCATATAAGAAAAGGAGTGAGTGTGTGCTTTTCGTTTTTTTTTTGTTTGAATTTTTCAAGTTGTCACCTCAATTTGATTATCGCGCAAAAAATACACTGGTCTGCTAATGACGCGTTGTTTTTTTTTTCCAAAAAAAGAACAATGGGTTGTAACGAGAATGAGAAATGGGCCCAAATGCAAATCCTTCTCTAATAATGAGAAAAAATGAGTCGTGTCTATTGTTATTCATACTTTTTTCTTGGGTTTTTGGATTTTGTATTTATTTGCTCAGAAGAAGAAGGAGAAAAACTCACGAGTTCAAGACTAAATTATGTTTGTTTGTCTGCCGATCTTTTTCATTCAAAATTAAAAATTCTGAAGCTTCTCACATAGTAGTATTAATAATTGAAAATGAGAACTGCGATACCATTGTTGACAAGTTTACAGGGGACCCGGCTATGGTGATTGTATCAGAAATCAAATACAGTTTTTGACATGAATTTGTACTTTACTCTCAAGTTCGTCTAAGAGATCGGCCTGATCCCTGAAAATTTGACAGTTAGCCCAGGTTTTTTATTTTTAGTTTTCAGACCACTTTGTCGGAATTTTTTTTTTATTTGAAAGTTCTCGGATTTTTGGCGAGCCCGACATGGTGAATTCACTCGATTTTTTTTCAAAAATTGTTTTCTTCAGAATTACCAAAGTCTTCCTTGTTTTTTTTTTCGGTCTATGAAACTTTGACCTTATTCTGTAGCCCCCTCCCCCCCCAATTCCTGCAGAAAAAAATGAATATTTCAAATTTCTCCAAAGTTTCACATTGTGTCTTCTCCTTCTCAGAAAACATACGTCAAAATTGTTTAACATTTTCCCAAAAAACATACATATTTGTTGTTCCTTATTTCCTGTAAAGTTCATTGACTCACATCATTTTTGTGTTGTTCATACAAGAACACATACATAGCCTTTTTTCTGTGAGAAATAAGACAAAACGTTTCCGGGCGGGTACTTACATGAACATACCCACCAACCAACAAAATATAGCAAAATATAGACAGAACAAGGTTCAACTCAAATGATGCGTACCAAATCTCTCGATTATTTCTTTTCCAAAACTAGGCAATTTTTGCGGTTTTTTTCCTCATAATTAGTTTGATTTCGTTCATGATGTTTTTATTTTCCAGCAACAGAAAAAACAACAAGAAACGTGCAAAAAATACGAGATGATGATTTTGCGGCAATGAAGAAATGGTGTTCTCGTTCATTCTCACATTCACTATCAGTCTCGTCGCCGCAATGGATGGTAAGTCATTTTCCGAAATGTGCACTGTGCACTTTTAAAATGCACTGAAACGAGATTAATAGGGCTTAGTTAGTTGGTTGGCACTCGATTTCTAAACATTTTAATGAATTCTTCTTTTTTTTTGAGAAACAAATTTTCTCGCTCTGGGGGAAAAAAAAACAAAAAAGTGTTGATGGAATTTATTCTGACCTGGGAGGCCCAGGGCTAGAATCTCAAGTCGTTGTTTTGGTTCCACTTTTTGAGATAAAGGTTCAGCAAAAATTCTGAAAAAATCGGCCAATGTTGAAACACGCTCCGATGAACTCAATTTTTTTGCAGTGTGCGACGATACGACATGCGACATGGGATCATCGTACTGTAAACTGTGGGAGAATCAAACGCTGTCGTGCGAGTGTCGCGAAGGATTCGCGCGAATTTCCACAGGCAGATGTGCTGGTGAGTTGTCTTCTCCTACTTCTATGTTTTTTTTTCGTCGCCTTCCTCCCACTTGAGTAGACTAGATATTGCTTTTCTGTTTTTCGATTATTATTATTCAATCTTTTTTTGCTCATGTGTGCTTTCTCGTGCACCAAACTTTTTCGAGGGGTTGACTGAGCGTTTTGCATAATTCACAAAATGTGATGTTTGTAAAAAAATGTCGAACAGAAGTTGTGCGATTTTTTCCGGGCCATTAAAAGGTCGGACCTGACTTTTTTACTTCTAGGCTCCTCCAAGAGCAGATAACACTGAAACCTATTTTTCCAGTGATCAGCGATCTAACACGTGGCGATATAAGCGGCACAGATTCCTCGGAGATCAACGACAAACAACAACCGGTCTGTCTGCTAGGACAGGCGGAAAAATCAGCGACAAAGTAAGTACGAGACATGTGTCTTGTTTCGCTTTGCAAAAACGACAAGTAGTATCAAATAACTCGTTGCAGCATTCTTCAAGGAATTCTCAAAGACTATGATCGAAATCTGGTGCCGAAAATGAATGGAGTTGATGTCGATGTCGAGTTGTTAATTCAGCGAGTGTCGGAAATATCGGAAATCCAGTCGGCGAGCACTATGCACATTTTGTTCAGTCAAATTTGGCATGATCCTGGTCTGTCGTTTGAGGTATGATTGATTGAAAGATTGACGGGAAAGGGGGTGGAGGAGAAGAGTAGTAAATTGGTTCCGCAGGAAATGTCTACAACTTTGTACTCTACCTAAAAAGAGTGACCTGTTTAATAACTTCCTGAACTCACCAGAATGGAACGAAAAGGATGTTCGGAATTTTGAAAACTCGAAAAAGTCCGAAATTCGAAAATTAAAATCGAAATTGGGATTCCCACAGTGTGTATTTTTATATCTCAAGGTTTTCGCACACTTTTTTTCTAGATCAGACAAGATGTGGCCTAAACCGAAGAGATATAATTCAAAAATAAGAAATTCAGAGAAAAGGTCACGAGAAATATTTTGACCTACCAAGAAAAAATTTCAAAATTTTGGAGCCCTAAAAACTGTGAAATACACACTGTGATTCCAAAAAATGGAAAATTCGAAAATCCCAAATTAACGGTCAAGAAGTGGGAATTTAGAAAAAATTGAACTTGAATGAAGTGGGAATTTAGACAAAATTGAACTTCGTAAACACTTGAATGTCCGATGTCCGAATTTTTGATCAAATCTCGTCAAATTCCGTTTTTTTGGAAAGTTAGAAGTTCTGAATGTTCGAATTACCTTCAAAAAATTCCGAAACTCTTAAGAATCAAAAAGTTCAAATTTTCAGGTTCGGAAAACACTGAAGAAGTGAAAGTTTCGAAAACTCTAGAAGGCAAAATTATTGTAATGAAAAATTCCTAACATGTTCACTAATTTTTGCAGCACGAAGAAGGTGCGCAATGTCTGACGAATCTCTCATTATCCCATCGAATGGTCGAGAGTATTTGGCTGCCCAACGTGTGTATAGTCAACTCGAAAGGGTCAACAATTCACAAATCACCAACACCCAACATATTTCTTGCCATCTTTCCCAACGGCACAGTTTGGATGAATTATCGGGTTGTTGTCGAATCGCCGTGCGAGATGGACTTTAGCTTCTTCCCAATGGATCGTGTAATGTGTACGACGATTTTCGAGAGTTACGCGTTCAACGTTGGCAAAGTACGGTTACACTGGAAGCGGCAAGGACAACCGGTCGAGTTCATCGATGAGGTCAAGTTGCCCGATTTTCATATGACAACGTTTATACACGAGAAGGCGACATTCATCTATCCGGCTGGAGTATGGGATCAGGTGAGAGCATAAAATAAACAATCCATCATTTTGTGTGACACGATGCGTGAAAAAAAAGTATGAAATATCAAATTGATTGATCGACTCGTTTTGTTGTTGCAAAAAAAGGATGATAAAGTGCAGAGTTCAGACTCGAAAACAATATGAGAGACTCAGAGATGCAGACATAAGTATCACTCCTTTCCCGTGAACTGTTTGCAATTGTCTAAATTTGAGTTCCTTTTGGAATGTCATCAACTTTTAAAGGAACATGACATATTTCTTTGCAGTTAAACATCAAACTATTCTTCCGTCGTTCTTACGGTTTCTACATTCTACAAATCTACCTCCCCACCTACTGTATGGTTCTAATCTCATGGATTTCGTTTTGGCTTGACAGGTATGTGTCGTTATTCACATTTTGCCTCAACTTGTTTTTCAGAAGGAGTCTTCCCGCCCGTGTCACTCTCGGCGTCTCATCTCTCATGGCTCTCACTCTACAGTACTCGAATGTTTCGCGAAGTTTACCCAAGGTACGGTTTTTTGTTGAGTGTGACACGATGACCATCAACCAGATTGAAATTGTAGCAGTTTCAAGTAGCCGCGAAGTGGCGATGGGTATTGAATTTTTTTGAGATTTTCCTTTTTTTGAGCACGCTTTTTTTGATGATGATCACCCTCTTGAAAAATCACGATTCAAAAGCGCATAAATGTTTGAAATTTTTGCAGGTGTCATATGTGAAAGGGTTGGATCTGTTCATGTTCGGATGTATTGTTTATATATTTTTGAGTATCGTTGAACTGGCAGTTGTTGGATCGTTGGAACAGAGGAGACAAAAGTAAGCCCATGAAATAGGGTCATCTCAAAAAATCGATAAATTCTAGGCAAGGCGACGAATTCATGTCGGACGATGAGATCAAACGAAACATCTTCCAACGGACCTTCTCGACAAAATCGTTCAAATCCGTTTATGTGAGTTTTTTTTTTCTTTTTTCAACATCATAGTTCAAACACCAATTAATTAGCACGCTGCCGCCTACCAATTCGCGTTAAAAAATCTTTGAGAATATCTTGTCAAGCGTGGAAAAAGTAGCCGGAGGCACTTAATAGAGTTGCTCTTTTTCTCTTCAGGGTGCTCGTCATCAGCAATATTCCGAATGTGCAAGTCCAGAGGACGGGGAATGGCCAAAAACAAGACCCGAATGGACGGAACGAACGTATGTCGAATGTCCCGAACCGAAACCGCCTGAAAATGATCATCACGCTGAAATGGACAATGAGTCGAATAATAAGGTGAGGGAACAACAAGCAACCCAAACACATTGTGAGACGCAGAGTGTGCCACGTGAAAAACGAGCGTGACGATTTGAAAAAAAACGTAACCCAAGAAAATCTCACTTTTTTTGTGAAATTATATCTTTCTCTACGCCTCGTTCACTCTCAAAAATAGATTTTGAAAAATTATTTTGAATTTCACTTCAAACCTCACAATTTCATTGCAGATGTTGGTATTTGTGCGACAACGCAACGCGTCACGCAAACGACGAAAACGCATGCTCAGCGGTAAACTGTTTCATCGTTGGACCGGCGAAGACATGGATCGATTCTGTCAGAAACTCTTCCCCATCACTTTTACCTTTTGCAATCTGATCTACTGGATGTACTATACGGCAAAGTCAAAAGATTAGCATTTCATCTCGCCTTACCCTCCCCATTTTCCATGTGATATTTATGTGCCTAATGAATTATTGTTGTTTCAATTCGCGATGGACTTCACAGACATGATAGACTCTTGATCGGGTCGAGTTCGATGAAAATCGGGCCCGAAAAGCACCAAATCAAGGATGTGATTGAAGTGGACTAGATCCGTTCCCTGTTGCGTTTTTTCTAAATTTTTCAGAGTATCCAATGTTTTTTTTTGTCAGCTTTTCAAGTTTTCCTTATCCGAAAATCCAAAACCATTTCAGCCCCGGAAGTGTGCTCTGGAACCTATCAAAGTCAGAACAAAAAACGAAAAATGATTCATCAAGAAGGCAAACGAATGAAAAAAGAGTACCCTTATTATTGTGTGAATTGAATGCAAAGTTGGTCATTTTGACAACAAACAAAATACGGAAAAAATTGGTTGAAAACAAGAAAAACGATCTACTTGAGCAGAGAAAAATAATAAAATTAAGATGAAAAAACGGTGAGCAAACAGATTGGTGTGGGGATTCGAAACAAAAAATTGATTTCTAGAATTGTCGTTTTCCCGGCTCGTATTCGAGACCCGGATCGAATTGTTCGAGTACGTAGACCTGTAAGAAAATCGACATAGAAATGTTTCTACATTGCAAAACTCACATAGTCTGTATTTCGAATACGCAATTCAGCAGGTGGATTTGTGATCACATATCGCTTCATCGAATCCGGATTATCTTGATCGTGTAATCGATAGAGACCGATGCACAGTTGACCGTATCGTCGAAGAGCCACTGTGAACATTGAACCGTATGTTGTGTTGTGCTGTAAATAACAGACATACTCCAGTGATAGAGAGAGAAGAGACACAGAGAAAACCAAGAAATTTGTGAAATGTCACGCTTATAGCGATAATAATTTTCACGTGTCTAGGTTTTAAAAAATCCGGAGAAAAATGTCATCTCGTCAGTTTCAAGTTCTAATCATTATTTTCCAAATGTCGGGTACAAGCAGATCATGAATGCGATTGTGGCCCGGAAGCCCAAGAGCCCGCCTTTTTCATTTTCTACCGGTCAAAAAAACACTTGGCAGGCCCGGCTCGACTTTTGATCGTCAGTTTTTGAGGGCCGGTATAATGACTTTTTCGAAAAAGATGCAGGCCCGAACAGTCCCCAATCTCACTCCCGAAGTATCCCCAAACTAACCCCAACACCGTCATACGGATTATCTTGCAGCGAAATCTGCGCTATCCGACAACGATCGCGATTCGCCAACGTCTCTGGAGTACTGTAGCCACCGCGTAGACCTGCTCCTTCGGCTAGGATCAGCTCGAGTTCTGGTGTTGCACCGCCTGTCACTAATGTTCGAATCAGTGTCAATGCCGAGTCGTTGAAATAGGTGGTACTCATCAACGAATCGAGTACAGAGATCGCGAAAGCGGTTCCACACGCGAATGGTTGTGTCAAATAGAGTTCAGTGTCCGGATCATCATCATCGTCTTGATCCAAAAATTGAACATTTGAATCATTGACAAGTTCGGTGATCATTGGAACGTTGGTGCCGAATTTGGCGCCCTTCTTCTGCATCGAAATCGGACTGCCCAACGGACTTCGATCGCCGCCGTTGTGTCGCATCGGGAAGAAGCCCAACGTGTCGTCGAACTGCATCGCTTTGATGTTGAGCGAGGCGAGAATCGCCTCTTTATCGGCGAGTGTCGTGTCTTCTGTGTTGGGTACGCGAGCCGATATGATGACGCACATGTCGCAGAGATTGATGTTGACGGCTCGAAGATCAGCGCGAGATAGTGGAGAGCCATTGAGGATAGAGATTTTTGGCAGATTGTAGAGTGTCTTCCATTCTTTTCGAAGGTAGTCAAGATCGCCAACGATCACAACGTGTTTCAACTCGTGGTAGTGAAAGTTTGAAGATCTTGAAATCAATCAATATTTTTTTCAAAAACCCGTAATGTTTTATTCCAAAAAACTCTTCATAATCAATTTTTGCGAATCAATGAGACGCAGAGAAAAATCTGATTCACAAAAACAATAAGTTTTTTATAAACGAAGAGTTCAAATTCACGCGTCTCCAAAGTTTTAAAAATTTCAATTGGTAAATAGATTTTCGTTTTTTTTTCTGAATATTCTTTTGTTCCCCAACAAACCTCAACGGCATGATGAAATTCCGAAGCCCAATGAGCGGCGAATCTCGATCGGCAAACAGACAAACAACAACGTGTCCATTGAGAACGGTCATCGCCGCCTGATGTCTCTCCAACACACATTCCTCCAAATTCCGACTCGGACACCAATGAAACATTCCCGTACTGTCATATTTCATGTCCTGTTGTTCGAAATCTTTGGTGAAATCGACGCCTCGTCCATCTGGTGGAATGCTCATCGAGTTGCGACGACCGCCCGATGATGGCCTGAAACAAGAGTGGAATTGGATCTGTTCTCGGTTTTGATAATTTTCTAGGGGTGACTCCGAGTGGTGAATACTGAATCGGTTGAGTTGGAATGAAGAAAAAAACCTTTGACATGGGAAAATCGGCACTTTTGCTAGAGGTGTTTGGAAGTTCGCCTGCTACTTACTTTTCGAAAAATTACTTTCAGGGGCAACCGTCGCTTTTTTCGACGGACTGAAAATGAAAACACAAATTCCTAACATCAACCGATTCAGTATTTTCCGGTTAGGGGGTGCTCATAAAAAGCATGGTGAAAAAAATGGATAAGAAGGAGAAGAAGAAGAGAGGGTCATGCTTTGTTTTTTTTTTGGAGAAGCACTACAATTTTACATGTGTCTGTGAGAAGTGTAAACTGTGGAGTGTGTGTGTGTGTGTGTGTGTGCTCGGAAAAAGTGGTGAAAACGCAAAAAACAAGGGAGAAGTACTACTACTACTACTGATACTAAATAAAAATCAAAAAACGAAAATGAAAATGATGATTGATTTACATGAGTTTTTGGATTTCATAAGCAAATCGAAGTGATTTTGTGTTGATATGAGTATCACTTGTCGAACTGAAACAGGTGTTATTTTGAGTTTTTGGGGAGAATCTGAAAACTTGTCGGGCCCGAAAAAAGGACACGTCTGGAATGATGTGATTCAATCATACCTTTGTTGATTGATGAGGCGAAGTTGGACCTGTTGTCCTGGAGCTTGATGAGCATCAGATGGTCGAGCTGCAAAAATTCGCATGTTTTGGAGGGTATTCGTGCAGATTCTAGCGGTGATTTTTGATGATTGATGTGGCTTTTTGGAAAGAAAAGGGATTTCGACAAAAAAGTTGGGAAAACTAGACCAGATTTTCAGAAAAAAAGTAGGTAACTTCAAATTTTGTTCAACGTTGAAGTCAAAAAATCAAACCGAAAAAAAATCAGATCAAATTTTTTGAGCCCAATACTTTCTCCGAACCAAAGAGCCACACGTGTTCAGATGACCAGCAAATATGAAAAAAAAAACTAGAAAAATGACTATCAAAGCGAGAAAGAGTGTGATACGACGTTCCGCGCAGCACATTTAGAGAGTGAGAGAGGTACCAGAGACAATTTTATCTCTCTCCCTCTCTCTCTCCTTCTCTCCTTCTCTCTCTCTCTCTCTCTCTCTCTCTCTCTGACACGAAACGTCGTGAAGTGAGCCGCCTATCGACTAAAAGAAAAGGAAAAAGACATGCTAAAAAGCGATACAACATCGATAATGAGATGAGGGTAGGTACAAAAACTATATATAAATGGGGAAAAAACAACTGAAAATTTCAGTTACCGTCATTCTGATAGAATAGCGCGTCAAAATCCGAATAATCTGAATAGAAAAAAAAACGCGATTTTTTTCTCGGCAAAAAGTTTTGACAAAAAACACCTACCTCTTTGCGAATGTTTGGTGTTTCGTCGGAACAGTGCCACTGAAAAAAGAACGATGAACAGAGTAAAGTAATTTAAAGGAACATCTTCTTTTGTCGGATCACGTTTTTATTTTTTTACTTGTTCCTTTTTTGATTTCACGTGACAAAAAATGAATCATATTTTTCGAAGGAAAAAATCCCCACAGAAATCGAGAAAACAACTTACAATTTTTACATTTACACTTTTTGATTAGCGAAACATCCTTGATGTCATCGTGACATTGTTTGCACCAGAAAAATGCTCTGAAAATTGAAACAATATTTATCAATAATATTGGAATTGTTGCCAACCGTTTCACTTCATCTGCACTCTGCGCAATGAAAAATCCTTGCGTTTGCGGTTGGATCAAAATGTTGGGACCGGGATTGATTGCAATGTTACATTCTTTACTCTCTTCGTCTTTGAGTTCGATGGCAACGAGAAGAAGACCGAGTCGATTGAATAATAGGCTGAAAATTTGAGATTAGGGACTTTTGTATTTTTGAATGAGAGAGATATAAAAAATTTGGAAATTTTTGCAGGTCCAGATTGAGCTTCGATGTTTTTCAGTGTGTTTAATCTGTTTTCTAGAGTTGGGACTCAATCCGTATCGGGCTGGCTGGCTCTGACCGGCCTAGCTCTGAAGACCAGAAAAAGCCTTCGGGCTACAATCTTACCCCTTGGGTAGATCTAACTGTCGTTGAAGTATTTTTGAAAAAATCTAATATTTTTCCAGGGCTGTCGTTCTGGGGCCCACCCGGGAAAAGTGGAATCAAAAATTGAGAAAACTGACGAGAAACATCAATATTTTTCACCAGAAAGGCATGTGGGGTCATAAGAGAAGGGGTTATTTGGTGAGGAAACCCCATTTTTTTTCCAAACTGGGTTTCCTTTCCAACATCTGGGAAGTTCCATTTTTCCAGGTGGGGCCCAGAACGACAGCATATTTTTTCAGCTTGGTCTTTGTGAAAAATAGAAATTTTTTTTGGTTTCCGAAAAGTTAGTAAAAGTAAGGCGGTTAGTGTTTTGATAGGCGCACACAATTTGCTTACTCGACCGCTTCCGGAAATGACATTCCGACAAATGAATGTGACAACGTGTCAGTGTACATCTCCATTCCAGCCCCGCAAAGATAGAGATTCAACCAATCGGGAGTTGTTTGTGACTAAAAATCGAAATTCTTTCTGTTTTTTTCTCGAAAAGGACAAGGACCAATTATTAGAACAGATCAAAGTTTTGCAACAAAAACAGAAAAAAAAGAGTTAAGATAAAAACCCACTTGGCAGCTTCGGGAAACGACATGTTGGCAAAAGCCGGACTGAGACGTTCAGTATACATTTCCATGCCGGCACCGCGTAGATAGTCATTCAACCACAACGGTGTGTGAGGTGACTGCAAACCGATTAGGATTCAAACAAATCTGGATTAGGATCATCATCACACACTACACAAGCACAACACAACGATTAATAAAACAACATTTATTTCGTACTGTTTTAAAGGAGCGCATCGCAAACAGGTTGGCCATCATTGTCGAAAAACCGGGGGCCAGACAACTTTGAGCAATGAATCCGAGTTTGAGCTCGGCCAGACAGATCACATCGTCGCCTCGTCGCCAATCCCATGATGGAATGTTGAGCAGATAGGCTTTGTTGTGATATTGCATGAGTTGAACGATCACCCGAATATCCGATGAATAGTTTTTGATCGAAATGACTCGCATAATATTAGCCGCATCTTCGGCGTCCGGATTGGTACTGTATTTGTTGGCGAGCACGAGACACGCGTCGGCGTCGCCGATTTTGACGCGCGACAAATCCAGCGAATCCATCACTGTGCCGGTGAAGAATTCGACTTTTGTGAAGTGTCGTTTGAACAGTCCTTCGAGTTCGAGATCCGGCACAACTCGATGCAAAAACACAACTTCGACATCAACATCGTCGCGATCTTCGTGAAGAAAGTCTTGCAGAAAGTGCGACACCGAGTCGTAGGTGATGTGACCGCACACGACAATGTGCTTCTTGCCGTGTTCGCCCTTATACTCGCCACCGTATTTTTGACGATTTCCGATTAAATCGGCAATTTCGGGAACATAACTGGCAAACATGGCCTGAAAGAATGTAGAAAGTTTTAGGGGTTCAGATTCAGCTCAACGCGCTTTTCCTGAGTTTTGATTATTTGACGACGCATGATTCTATCAAAATACTTTAACTTCAAACTCTAAGGGCTCACACTTTTCTACCAAACCCACTCGCAAACAAAAAAAAAACAAACTCACCAAACCGAACAAGATGAAGAAGATCATAAACAACCTTCCGCACAATGTCGTACAATAAATATCACCATAGCCGACAGTTGACATTGTCACCAGCACAAAATACACTGAATCCGCATAAGTTATCCGATGCGGATTGATGAATCCCTTGAAAAAATCGCCCGAATTCTCCAACAAATGCACTAAACCGGCACCGGTCAAACAGACGGCCACGAAAATAGTGACTAGTTGTGTGAGGCGAATCGAACTCGACGTTTTCAGAATGTTCAGATATTGAAGAATGTCGGGAACGGTCATGAGACGAAGTGCTCGAAGAAATCGGAAACCGAGCCAGTTTCGTTGAAGGTAGATGGCGACGAAACTCGGCGGAATTGTGAAAAAGTCGATCCAGCTGTACATTTCGAGCAAAAACCACACTTTGTCAGAAGCAGCGATAAACTGGAAAACAATTTTTTTTTTTGAAGCCTGATTTAGTGTTTCGAACAAATAAGATCTATTTTTCTCGAAGTACATTTTTTTCTGGTCAAAAAACTTGAATTTTGTGAAATTCGAAGACTGATAAACTCACCCTAATAAAAAAATAAACGAGAAAAAATATGTTGAAGCCCAAATCGATTTGTTGCGACTGACTCGTTTGCCACGGAATACAGGTTTCGACTTGAAAGTTTTGACTGTAACAAAAACAATTGTTCAATTGTTCTCGCGTCAGGCAAAAACTCACAAACTAGCATCATAAAAATAGATAATAAGTGATCCGATGGAGAGAATAAACACGAGTAGAACAAGAAATCGTCCGGTCAAACTTTGACCCGAAATCAGTTCACCGGCCCAGTCTTTGGCCTGTAAAATAATAACGAATGAGTTGACGTTTCGGTATTACTAGGCTCAAGAATAAGATTTTGGGCAGGCCCGAACCGTACCAAAATCTTACCCTTGATGCCCGGAAAATACAAAAACTGTATATATCTAACAAGAAGTGTGGTGGTGTCTACGAAAAAAAACTTGAAAATGAGAAAAAACGGTAGAAAAACCAAGCTCAAAACTTGCCCGACGTTCACGGAAATATTTGAGAAATCGCATTGTAAAAGTGTCCTAAAGGCGGGAGAGAGTCAACAAAACGAGGAGACGGAATGAGAAAAAGAAACGAGTGGCCGGGGGACGGCGGCCGCCAAAAACTCACCTCGGTCATCCAACCCAAATGTTTTTCGTCTTGTTGTTGTTTGAGGAACGGATCCAATTCACCGCCTGGCATTTGAATACCGGGCGGTAGTGCGCCGTGTTTGCCGCCGTTCATCTGAATTTGAACTGTGTCGGCGGGCGGATCGGCGAATTCGCGTTCGCGACGTTGACAACAGAGGTGTGAGATGACTCGCCAGATGACGACAAGAATCATTGATGCGCAGAATGTTGTGATACTGTAATTGGCGAATTTGTGGATGGTATCATTTCAAAGTGTAGATTTCTGTTAGAGGTTGCGCACTTCAAAAGAGACGCAAAGAAATCAGATTTTTACAGTCCGGGGTCACGCTAATTGTTTTATTATTTAGTGTTTTCGTTTTTGTAACGAGAACCACCAAAAAAAAAAGATAAACCAAAAATTTTTTCATGAATACTACTGACGTGGCTAGTTCATTTCTAAAAAACGCCAGTTTTGAAATATTTTATTGCATTAAAAAAGAACAAACGTGAAAATATTACAAAACGTGACCTTTTGAACTGCAAAACGTGTGTTATTTATGAAAGAGACGCAGAGAAATGAGCCTTTTTGGAGGTCACGTTTGTTTTGTATTTCAGTATTCACATTTTTGATAGTTTTTTTTCCTCTTAAAAAAGATGGTAACAATTGTCCTTTCGAAAAGTAAAGTTTTATGTCTCTCCTGATTGACAAATTGTTTGGTAATTTGTAGAATCTACGCCTAACCCGGTATTTGTTTGCGATACATGTCTTGTCAAACTTGGATGACTAGAAATTGCATTCTGAAACATCTAAAAAGTACTTTTTTCACGCCTGACCCTGATATTTTTGAAATATCCTTGGCCAAAAAATGGTTTCAAAATGTGGCACAATTGTGACACTTTTATTTCATCATAGTTTTCCAGCAAGCTTTTTCCCCAACACACACACACAAATGACAACAACCAACACCTTTCAGTCACCTGTCACTCATAAATCAAAAGTGGTCATTTCTCCTAGTGGGCCCTCTATTATTCTGGAACACACACAACAAAAACAACTCTCTCTCTACCTGCTCAACAAAAAACACCAATATTTGCGCTCCTCGAGACATTTGCGATCGTCGTCGCTCATGTCCATGAAGACGCGACTCATGTTGCAGTTGATCGGGAAGCCGTACGGCGTGTTGCCCTTCGACTGCGACCAATCGAGCGATCCCATCTTCGGCTTGTTCGAGTGTCGAGAGAGTCGTCGACGACGACCTCGCTGGAGGGTGGTGAGACGACGACGTGATCGAAATCACGCTCCACAGTTGGGGATCTGTCAGAACATCGCTGAGAAAGTGAGACGGAGAGAAAAAGAGAGAGACGGAGAGGCAAAGTACAAAGAGACAGAGTGACAGAGATAGAGGAGGAGAGAAATCATAGGGAGAGAGAGAGAGAGACAACAGAATGATCATAAATTCATGAGAACTCTTTTTCCTTTTCCACGCGCCTTTAAACTAGGATAAAAAAGTTCAAGCATCAAAAATCCTTTTTTTTTCTTCAGTTTGGCAATTTCCCACGAGTCGAAAATGTTGAATGAAGTGAACAAATCGGATTTCCTTTCGTTTTTTTATGCAGCTCAAAAACCCGAGTGAGAACTTTGTCGAAATGACGAAAAAGTGAAAAAAAAGAGGAAAAAGTTTATGGCCAAAACGACAATGATGACTAAAAGCTGCTAATGGAAAAGGAAGACAAAAAGGGCCCTCTTCTCGACACAAAATGTGTGTGACACATAAATGAATAGGCGCCAAAAAACGCGGGTTTGATCTATTTTTTGAACGAAAATTGGAATTTGATGAGGTGTGTTTTTTTGGCTCGTCCCCGTTTTGTACAAAAATCGAAACTTCAACGTAACTTCAACTTGTCAGTGATCTCTATTGGTCGACCAATTTTTGAGGACTGATAATTTGTTGACCAGGGGTTAGATTGGTCCAGATTACTTCCGTGAAACTGGAAGGTATGAAAAAGATTTCCATGGTTTTTTTTTCGGAAAAAAAACGTTTCAAAGTTTGGACGAGCAGGACTTTCTGGAGAAAGAGCTTCCGTGTTTCTCGATGTTTTTTGACCCAAAAAATTAGATCTTTTTTTTTCTGGATCTACTTTTGGTTTGATATGTGACATGGAATCCGAGACCAGAAGCTTAATTTGTGGGCCACGACAAAATTTAGAAATACTCGGACTGAATAAATAACATACTCAAAAAAAAAGGATGATTAATCGGACAGAAACAAAAAATGCGAACCCGGTCCGACTTTTTCGAAGTTTCTCCGAATCGGACCATCTACATAAATCTCGAACAAAAACGTAGATCGATTCGGAATCCAGAAAAAAACGTCACTATTCTCACCTAAATTCGCCACGTCATACCCTCTCAATGAATATGTTATGCCCGACAAAGACACATTGAGGAAAAAGTTCAAAAAACTGCAAAAACAGAGAGAGAGAGAGAGGTCTCGCCCGAAAATTGTTGGGCCGACAAGAAATGGAACGAAAATCGAATTACCACCTCGTCAGAACAAACGAACCGGAAAATCTGGACACTTTTTTTGGCCGATTTCCTCGCCGAAAAGAGGGGGGGGGGGGATTAGTAAGATGAGCAATTCGAAACATGTGTAAGAAAATAGTATCGATTACATATGTGAAAAAAAAGAAGACGGGAGGGGAGAAGAAGATAAAGTAGCGAGCGGGAAGAAAGAAGAAAAAGAGCATGGGAACTTGAATTTTTCTTTTTCCTGACCTGGAAAAAGGTTCACGTTTTGACATCGGGAAAATGGATTGAAAATTTCTTGGAATTTCAGAAAATTTGTCCGGCCCAACAGGACAAAAAACGGAGAAAGGGTTGGAGTGGGGAAAAAAAAATCGAGACACATGTACTTTTTTCGGGGGGAAAAAACTATTCTGAAATAAATAGACTTTGAATCCCTCCTCTTCTTCAAAAAGATTAGAAAAATATGTTTTTCTGAAACCAAATCTCGTTGAATTTCCTGTTATTTTTCTCCCAAAAAACCTCTTGATAACCTCGATGAAATTCGGAACAATACATTTCGAGACTTCAAGAAAAAACACAGAGATGATGAAAAACAAAAAACAAGAGAGACGGAACATGTATACGGCTTGTTCTTCTTCTTCTTTTTCCTTCCAAAAAAAAAGAAAAAAGAAAGTAGTGTGCACCATAATCAATCCACCCGAACCTCCACCCCCTCCAGGATCAATACGAATGCACACAACAGGAAAAAAATGCGGCTAGCAGAAGAAGACGAAGCAGAAGAAGAAGAAGAAGAAGAAGAAGAAGCTTTTGTCTGACCACTCTCTCCATCTCTCGCACTCTCTCACCACCCTCTTCATTTCACATACTGACTCGTCTCTCTCTCTCTTTTTTTTCCTTCTGAAAAGAGGCCTCGCAATTCTCGTATAATTCTAGCAGAAGGAGGAGAAATACGCACACAGCGTAAAGTAGAGTTCGAAAGGGGTATAGATGCTTCTTCTTCTTCTTCTTCTTCTTCTTCTTTTTGCTATTGGGAGAAAATATGAAAAGAGTGAGATGGAGAATGGAAGCAACGAAAAGAATAAAAAAACCGGACCCGCTACTTTTTTATTTTACTTTTTTTGGGTATCTTTTTTATTGGAACAATAATAATTTGATGATGAGGAGGAGAATGAAAAATTGGATGAAAGAATGAGCATCTCTCATTTGAGCAGTTTGGGCATCCTTCGAAGTTACGAGATAGAATTTGATTCCAATTTTTACTGAAAAAGAATCAACCGGAATCCTGCCGTGAGTGTAAAATAGAGAAAGAGAGAGACGCAGACTGAGGCCACGTGTCACACGTGAACTTTATTTATTCGTGTCTCGTTCATTCTCAAAATCTTGTGGATATAAATTGAGAGTTTTGGAAATTTTCTACCCTCTAAATGCAAATGAGTGAAAATTTTTGGATTCGGACAAAATGTCTGACGACGATTGGAAAAGAACAAAGCGTTGACAAGTACTGTGTCGAGTGAAAAACCCAAGTGAATCTGCTCTGACAATGCTTGAGCGGACTCTTCGAAACTTTTAGAACCTCAATTTAGATAATTTTTCTGGAAACGGGACGAAAAGATAAATATCAGAGATGACTCCTCCGATTTTCCGAAAAAAAATCGGAAAAAGCTCCCAAAATTAGTTTGGGAAGTTTCGAAAATGGTCGGGGAATCGATACCAATTGGAAAATTTTTTTTAAAAGTTTGAGCGACTTTCGAAAACGAATAACAAAATTGAATGTCGAAAGCCTGTAAATTACATACAGAAGTGGAACAAATCCACATTTTTCGTGTCAATCTGCTCGTTTGACAAATTATAGCCTTGTCATAGATCACAAGCGCGAAAAAAAACGTTTTTGTTGTTGTTAAACGAGCAAAAAAATCTGAGAAAAGCACAACTTCTATTGGCAAGAAACATGATCCCATGGGGTGAATGAATTCGGTGTGTTTGCATGTTCAGACACACGTCACTTTATACAACATCAAAGTTTTCCCGAAATTCAATCCAGAACTTTTTTTTGAAACCACATGTGTCTAGCCATTTGCAACATTTTTTGCCAAAACAAATTCGAAATTCTTCTTCTTCTTCTTCAAAAAAAAAAACAGACATGTTTATGAAAAATAATGTCTGTTTTCGACACAACTTCCTTCCACCAAATTTTTTTTCGCAAAATAACCTTGGTGATCACGTCATTCACAGCAAAAAAGGGAATGAACCTGCAAAAAAAAAGAAAAAAAGAAAAGAAATTAGTCAGGAAAAGCGTTTTTTCTTGCTGCCTTGTCGTTGTTGAGCTCCTTGTTTCATTCGGGTTGAATTATTGACTGGATTGGTGAATGAGATAATGAGCGCAAAAATATCCAGACAAAAAAATGGGGAGCCATGAAAACCTGGAAAAACAAAACTTCGTCACATAATCAGTATTCCAGATTTTGGGAGAGATTTGTGTTTTTCAAGTGCTCACGCGTCGTTGTGACCATCTGAATCGGACCGGGGCCTACAAAATTGGATCCGAAAAAAACAAATCTGAGTCAGACACACACATGAAAAATGTGTTTGAATTGGACCCAGAAAAAAATCGGACCCGGTCCTGTTGTAACTACCATGACGTTCAACAAAAAAATTCTGGCCCGATTCAGCAAAAGTCTTGAAAACGAGCAGATACTGTGTTCAAACAATAATCAATCAAATCAGTGTTATCGCATCAAAAGTACTCAAACGACCTTGTAAATATGATTATCTTTCGATGAAATATGTCTGTCGTCAGAAAAATACACCCATCATTTTTTGTCAGTAGTTTTGGTTGGAAATGTATCAAAACAAAATTGAAATAGATCAATAGTTAATCATTCTTTATCATTTCAATTTTTAATTAATATTTTGTGTGTGGTTCAGGGGGTTCTAGACCGGCCTGATCATTCAATTAAAAAAGTTTCAGGATGAGTAAATCGAAGGAGTTTAATCCGAAAGGCTTGGATGATTATATCATCATGGGAAAGTATGTGTTATACGTTTGTATTGTGGCCGAACTTCTCATTCTTCCCCAAGTCTCGGCCATGTTCTACATGATCTACGCGGGTAAACATCGGAGATTCCTCTACTCTCAACAAAACCCTCATATTTTCAGGAGCCGCGCCACGTGTCATCTCATGTGCCGGTCGCAATTTTGGCGAACTTCTCGAAGGCAAAGAGATTTGCTTTGAACTCGCTGACATGAACAATTGCACCGATCCAACATTTCGGTATCAATTCAGAAGTGTCAATGTTGAGGTGAAATTTGTTGAATGAAAACAAATGTGATAATTTCAATGATTACAGTGGACTTATTTTTGCAAAACGTCAAAAATGGTCAAGAATAGTATTTCGATTCAGATGCTTGGCGCAATTGTTGGATCAATCACTTTTGGACAAATAAGTGACTCATTTGGACGAAAAATTGTAAGAATTTTAGAGATGAGAATTCGACTTTCGAGTTTCAGACCAGGGTTGTTCCGGGCCACCGATAGAACGTTTTAATAGTAATAAACAAAACATGTTTGCCACGTGTCACACGTAGACTAGAATGTATTTGAGGATAAAATAAAACCAACGTGAGAGTTATCACATTTATATTTTTTTGACAATTTTTAACTCTTGTTTTCAGTATGGTATTTTTTCTAGGGCTCACAAATTGCGCTGATCGGTGTGCTTTTGAGTTGGATCGTCGTGGCAAAATCGCAAGATCTTCTACAATTCACTCTGGCTCGAACTATCACCGCATTTTTCGCCGGTGGCAGTATCTCGTAAGTCGTCGGGCGGCTGAAAAAAATACATTTGTGCATCTTTTCTGAATCACATCATCTGAATCTTCTCTATCAAACATCCAATTTGAGTCTGTTTTATCCTCCTTCTTTTTGGCCCTGTTTTTCATCAAAACATTAGTATCTGGCTTCAATCTAAGCCTATTCCAGAATTATCAACGTCTTTATCATGGAGAACATTCCGAAAAAGCATCGAATGTGGATCAACATGGTGATCACCTGGTCGCCAAACATGCCCATCTACGCATTTTTGGCCTATCTCGCCGGTTCGTGGGACAAATTGGCCTATATCAATGCTTTGGTCTGTATTCCTGGTATCATCTTTTTCCAGTAAGTTCAACTTTTCTGAAAAAAATCAAGTACTGTTTTGAGATTCTTCATCCACGAATCACCACGTTGGCTGATAACCAAAGGAAAACTTGAAGAGGCAAAAGAAGTTCTCCACGAACAGTTCAAAACATCAAAACAAGAATATTTGATGGGCGAAGAATTTGACGATATTTTACATCTAGAATACACTGTGAGTCGGGCAATAAGAGAAATGTTCCGAATTCAAAAACTGCCGATTCATAAGCGAGATTACAGCTTGCGCACAAGAGTAAGATTGAAGCTCTTCGGCCTGAGAGCCCGGTCCAAAAATTTTGTGCCGGACAGGGATTTTCGGTCCTTGGGCCGGTCAAAATAAGCTCGATCATGGCACGGCCAAAACTCAGTCTCGCTTGCGCACATTCTCGTTGGGACCCAACTAAACACGAATATTTTTCAGCGAGCGTGTCAGAAGCAGAAAAAAGGTCAATACACGTATTTGCACCTTTTCGCAACTTCACATCTCGCCATCACCAGCATAGTTTTAGCATTCAGCTAGTGAGTTTCGGGGTTTTTTGTTGTTTCTATTTTCGACTCCCCCGACATAAATATTTCATTCTGCAAGAAAGCGAAACAAAACAAAACAAAAAACAAAAAAAAATAATTAAATTGTTGTTTTGAAGCTGCGCAACATCGGTGATAAACTACGGTGTGTTGTTCAATATGGAAAAGTTGAGCGGTTCGATTTATTGGAATTCGGTGTATACCGGTGTGATACGCTACTTTTGTAATATCACGTTCGGATTGGCCGATTTGAAATTTGCGCGGATTGGAAGAAAATTTATACACACGTCGGGGTTGGTTGTGATTCTGGTCTCGTTATCGTTTGTTGTTGCGTCGTATGCGTTGCGTGAGTTTTTTTCGTTCTGAAAATTTGAAGAGAAACAAAAAGGAAACAATGTTTTTTCGGTGAATTACTGTACCCTTACACATAGACTCAATTTTTGATGTAAAATAACTAGTTTTTCTTTTCTTTTTTTTTTGACTACACAAAGTACTTTCTATTTTTTGAATTTCACAAATTGAAAGTTGAAGTCTGCAACAATTATTTTTACACAACTAGTAAATTCATGCTACCCACTCCCCTTTAAGACTTATATGAAGACGTTATCTATTTCTGAATGACAAAATGTATTTTCCAGACATCAACCACGAAATGAAAGAGCTGATTCGTTACGCGATTCTCATCGCCAGTTCGATGACTTCCCAGATCTACATAGCGAACGGCATCGTCGGAAACGAACTCTTCCCCACACCGATTCGAACCATCGGCTACTCATTTCTCCAACTCTGGAATCGTATCGGCGTCGTCGTCTCTCCATTCGTCTTCTATCTCGCCGACTACTGGCTAGCCCTTCCGTTTTGCATAATGATCGGTTTGTCGTTGATCGACACGTTCAGTTTCGAATGTTTGCTACCGGAGACGAAGGGAAAACATCTCGTCGAACACATGCCACCCAAAAATGAGTGGTTTTTCAAAAGTTGGTTTTCTATCCTTTCATCCCAACCAAAAATCGATTTTAAGAACCGAATGAAGACGTTGAATTGGTCGAAGAACATTTGCGAATCGAAAATCCTGTCGTCACACAACCATGAAAAGTAATACATACTTGTAACAACAAAAACAACCTTGTATAAACTGGCATGCATGAAAAATAAACCTATAACTCAATTGGTCTGCTTGTTTTCCAATCTTTATATCGAATTGTCCTTTAATCTAATTCTGACATTACGTCACATCTCACAACGTACTCTACGACCTTCCAAAAGCAAAACGATGAGTATGCACCACAAACTGGTTGTCATTAGAGCAATTTTGTTTATTTCGAGTTTTTCAAAGAGGTTATCAAATCGTATGGCGGGGAGCCTACAGTATGTTCATCATTTTATCTAGAACTTGTGATGGTGTTTTTTGTTCGCACGTGTTACATGTGAACGTCATTTTCCAAATTTTTCAAAATACATTGGTTGTTCTGTCAAAATACATTGGTCTCACTCACTCTTGCAAATTTTGAACATTGTTTTTTGCACTAAGGAAGTGAACTGAATAAAGCGGAACATTTTGGTGACAATTGAACACGATCTCATAATCAACTTTGGCCGAAGAATCGCATAAATCACGTCAGAATTTGTAGGGCATATCAGAAGTCATAAAAATGCAAAAGATCGCGACACAGTGCGTTCGTTTCACTACCACTCATTATGATTGTGCCTTTTTTATGAGCCGCCATTTCGCAGACAAAAAGGTAAATGATATGCGTTACCCGCAAAATGTCGGTACATGATGTACCGTACATCTTCTCATGAAATATTTTTTGGATATTTTCTCGGTAATTTGAAGCGGCTTCAATTCAATAGACGACATAGTTCATTCCCGAAATAGGTACGAACAACATGATTTCTCCTGAAACCCACAAAAAGTTTAGAAAAAACACTGTGGGAAAATGGTGTTTCTATACCGAACACAATTCGATTGTTCACACGGATAAAAAGTTTACTACGTAACAAAAATAACTTCTTTTTCGACGTCATTTGGAAGTCTCCCACAGTCGCAACAACAAAAACCATCATCTAAAGTATTTTTTGTTCTTTTGATATTTTTGTTCCGGTACGTGTTGTGAAAACTCGAGAAAAACGAACACCTCCAATAAGTACTCGAAATGATCATAGAAGTCTGATAGTTTTTTGAATTTTGAGCGCAAAAACCGGCGAGTGGGTGTTTCTAAAATAAAAGGTCAAGTTTTGTTTTCATTTCTAACACCTTCAACTACATTGTAGAGATGCTCATTTTTCGAAACCTTTTCGTTAATTAGGATCACAAAGAACATTATCTGTTCAAAAACAATGTTTGAAGTGAACAGATGAAGATATAATCAACGATTCCAAGCATCATGTTACTTTGAATCATACCTCTTGAATAATTCATAAACCCAATTTTGTTCTGGAAAAAAACAAGACGTGATTTGGTGTGTTCGAAGAAATTCACACACATGTATTCACCAAGCCAATGAAATCGAGAGAGTTCGAGACGCAGAGTTTTCTCCGCGTGGCCCTGAACTCGTATTACTTCTTAAATGTATGGAAAAAATATTATTGAATAAATAAAAACGTGACATAACGCGTGTCGAATCCTTTGAGATTTATGATTCTTCAAGTATCTCGAACACGATCATGCTGCTAGAGAAAATCTTGTCGGAAAATGGCAATTCGAATTTCACAGTGTGTATTTCACACTACCAAGGTCGGGTAGATTATTTGCAAAATGGACCAAAATTTTTCCGATTAATTGATTTGGACATAGGTAGTCAAACACACACTGTGATTTGAGATCTAAAATTTTTAGAATTGCCGAAAAAATGATCAGGATACGTGCGGTTCAAAAAAATAAGACAATGGTTTTATTCGTGGGTTACTGCATCGGCACACACAAACGATGTTTGCACAAGACGTTCGTCGTGAAAATGAATAAAAAAATAGTATGTTTTTCTTATGAAAATCCAATTCAAAGTGATAAGGTGGGGGTGTCCCAAACTACAGTAACCGCGTGATTGAAAAACGCTCCTTGAATGCCCTTCTGATCGTGTTCGCCAGAGTTGTCTCTCATTTTGTTGGAAGTCTCGAAAACGAGTGGAAGAAAAGTTCCAAAAAATCACTATTTATCATACGAAAATCAACTTTTTTTTATACAACAGAAATGTTTGAAAAAAATATACAAAAATCCCTGAAACAGAAGAAATACAAAGAAAGTTCTAAACTATATTAAAAAGAGAGTATCGAATGAACAGAAAAATCGAAATCAAGATATATAAATCATCACAAATACTTCCTAAGACGACATTCGCAATGCACTGGCACCCTTATATCAGCCTCATAATATTCAGATGTCGTTCCAGCCAAACGAACCATCGCGGCACGATGTTCATAGATTGTGACGCATTGCGATGCGAATCTCGATCGATCGACACCGTGACAACCTTTGAAATTTGATGGACTTGTCGGATGAAGACATTCGACAAATGTGGCCGTGAATGAGGAATCATCGTCTTGCTGAATTTCGACTCGACTACCATTATGAACTGCAAAATTCGAAGCGTTAAAAGGCATTGAGATAAACAACAACAACTTACTATGACCAAATTTTGGTTTACTCGACGGAATTATTCTAGTAGTACAAGGTTCTTCGATAGTATCACTGAGCGTTTCAATCTTTTCAATATCGTTTTTTGTCAATTCGGATGTTTTCAAATATTCGGCTGGTCGAATCAAAATGAAATTTGCGGCTGTCATTGTGAAGAAGCATGAAATGTAGACGATAATTAAGAGCATATTTGATAACAACAACAAATGGAAGTAAGCGAATGAGTGAATATGGCTGTGTTGTTGTTTTTTGTTATTCTGAAAGAAGAAAGAAAAAGTTTTAATAATAATAAGCAAAAAAAAAAACATTATTCATAATGATCACAAAGGGGGTGGGTGAAGATTGAAATGTTGAGATGTAACACGGTGAGCACCCAAGTTTCTTAAATATGCCCGATATGAATTGTGGGCGGAGCGTTGCACACTTTTAATCGAATTGGCTTGCGTAATCGATGGCGTATATGAGGTTGTGTTTGGAAGGGGGTGGAACGCGTGAAATGTTGCGAACTAATCATTTCTACGTGCATTTTTTAAAGTGATGTAGTAGCGAAATGACCGAATAGAGCATTATGGAGATCGGACAACTCTGTCACTTTTTTTTGAATGGGACCCAAAATTCTTTTGTTCATTTTTACAGCGGGCTTCCGTGTTTTCTTGCTTGAGCCCGGGCCTGCGGGTTTTCAGATTCAAAAACATTCTCAGCAAAAGTCAGTTTCGTGCCCGATTTTTGAGTCTGATTCGGGGGAAAAATGAAAAAATAGGTTCAGATTTTTTCGTTTAGATGTAATTCAATGAAAATTTCAATGCTGATATTCTAAAACAGATTCCAGAAAATGACCCAGATGAACCAATGCAGTATCCGGATAGTATCCACCGATTTGACGTGTGACACGTGGAAAGCTCAGAGCCAAAAATTCTCATTTCATTGGATAGACACTACCATACCCCGAACTGCAAAAATCTAATTTCTCTGCGTTTCGAAAATCAAATTTGGAAAATTTTTGACAATTATTGAATTGGCTGGGGTCCAAAACAAAACGGACCCAAAATTCAAAAAAAAAGTTAGCCACAGAATCGGACCGGAAGCGTCATTCAGAATGTGCGTGGAACGAAACCAGATCAAAAATCGGGAGGGGGGAGGGGGGGGGGGGGCAGCCGTCCTCTTTGAAAAATTTGCTCGTTTCTCATCGGACCAGACCCGTTCCGGAATCTTCAGACACGAGGCATGTTCCACAGATATTTTTCAAATCTGGTTATCCAAACTGTCCGAAAAAGCATAATTACAACCGATAAAAACAAAGTCTAGACCTCATTTCCCGATGTGAAAGAAAATAATCATACTGACGTATGCCCACTTCCCTTGTTGGAACCCCCAGTTTTCTTCGAAATTGAGCAAAAAACCAAAATTGTTCAAATCTCACACTTGAGCCCTTACACAATAGCCACCTATCAAAGTAAACGTGTAGTGATTTCAGATGTTTCCCGCTACAATTATTCTGCAAAAAAACACATAACCGAAAATTTCGCGCAAAATAATAAGATTTGCGAGATGAAATTTTAATCAAAAAAAAAGTTTGCGGCACGCAAAAAAAATGATGCCGATAATAGTAAATGGTTTTGATTCCAACAAAACAGCTTATCTTCCAGGATAAGTAGGAGGCACAGATCGAGAAAAAAACAACAAATAAATGATCGTTTGACACTCTTCGTAATATGTATGTATTATGTCAGATTTTGTGATTTTCGATTTATATTCAAACTGTTTCTCCGAGAGGATTTAATTGCACAATTCAGCCTACACGTTTTGAGCCCGAGTGAGATTCGGGCCCTTTTGGGCCGGCCAGTTCCTGGCTGGGCTTTTTTTCAACAGATCGAAAAATAGAAAAGTCTGGCCCTGTCATGGTTTTCGGCCAGACTTCCGGGACCTCGGGTACAAAAACATCAGCCGTGGTTGTAAGAAAGTCTTGAGACAGTACAAGACGCAGAAATTGCCACGTGTCACACGTGAACTTTATTCGGAATTTTTCTATGAGTTTCTATGACAAAATGACAACGTTCTCGAAAGTTTTTCAAAAATGTCACAAAATGATTTGTGCACCAGGCTGATACACGTTGTTGGTCAGAAAATTTGCTCATTTGCCAAAAACAAACTTCTGACTATGAAATGCCCAATTGAGTTATTGATACGCGCGAAGGTTTAACATATTTATAGATTTTAGTGATGAAAAAATCGAGTAAAAATTGGCACGTAAACAAAAAACTGACGAAAGGGATGGTAATTTATATAGGGATCAGCTGGAAAAAAGTACAGAAGAGATTTTCTGAAAGTCCAAAACAAGAGAAAAAAAAGTGCACCATTCGCGTTTGAAAGCGATTTCGATCTTGGTGTTCAAAAAATGATTGAAATTTTTTGCAAGTTTCGCCACAATAAGTAGACGTTTTTTGGGGATGTTTAGAAGGGGCGGAATACCAATTCAGAGTGATCAAGAAACCGGATCGAATTGATATTCGGGTCACGAGAGATTTCTCGGGAAATCTGGTGGGCTAAAAATGGATATTTTTTGAAAACAACAGCAAGAAATGAACACAAAACAACAAATGAAATATGCAATTTAATTTGGTGATGTCAAAATACACGCATTTTTCAGTGGGAGAGATGCTAAAAATACTTTATTCATTACCATTTTTCAAACTTCTACCGTATGTCCTTTGTTGAATTTGGAAATGTTGTTTGCATTTTTCCGAAAGTTCAACTCAAAGATCTGAGAATTGAAAAACAAAAACTTGAGGCTAAAATCGAAATGATTGGCAGAAGAAATACCGCGGGAAATTATTGTGTCTGATAATATTAGAGTGTACCGACATCCCACGGGTTGTGCCAAGCAGTTACTATTTGACCCATCAATCGGTTTCGAAATTTCGCGAGTTTTACAAGGGTTCTGTAAAGATATTTGAAAGATTACGAGACGCAGAGTTTGCCACGTAACACACGTGAACTCCAATCAATTCAAATATTTAATAAAAACGTGACCTGACTGACCTTTGTAATCGTGATTTTTCTCTGCGTATCTTTTGCATTTAACACACTTCTAGGAAGTGTTTTGGGAAAGCCCTGATTCCAGACATGTTCCATGTCCGGCACTGGAAAACCAAATGAACAAAATGACAGCCGGACAGGCCTAGAACCATGCCTTATCGGACCGTTCCCTATGAAAATCCAACTCAAGAAGTAAGATGTTTAATCGTTCCTGAACTCTGAAATAGTTAACTGTGACCCCAACAAAAAACCAAAATTGGTCGCATAAACTTTTTCTCAATTTGTCTGAATCGGACACGAAAAAATGGGAATATACTATTTGTTTGGGTTCGGAGAACCGGTTCAGAATCTCATTCTCTTGAACCTTTCCCATTGGGTCAAATTATGAATTCATCGTCTTCAAAATTGATTCCTTTCACACATTCTTATGCATTTGCAACGTCGTTTCGAGAGAAGTGTACTGTACCTTTCCATTCTTACCCGGAAAAAATGTTTGTTGGGTATTAAAATAAAGAAGCTTATAGACGTTTGAAAATCGAAGATTACATACATTTTTGGCGCCGTTGTTTATCACAAACACATTTTGACCTCCCCGATCGCTAGGGAAAACATTTTTCAATAACAACAAAAAGTTTCATAGTTTCTGGAACTTGAAAATATTTCCAGTTCACGGAGCTGAGAATACGAACATTTTCGAGAAACTCATTTTGCAGTGAAAACTTGTGCCAGGTTTGCAGATACGTGCGGAATGTTTTATGAACAGTTGATCCGCTAGAACCTCGAAGAAAGTGCAGTGTGTGTCTGAAAAACGAAGCCCGACTACAAAACGTGCCGTGTAATCGAATTATACATGTATCTGATGAAAATGTGATGATAAGACGACAATTTACAAGCATCTTATCATTTTTTTGACAAAACTCGAAACCTTTCCGTTTTTGCACTGTTTTGACCAACGCGCTTTTTTGTTTAGAATGTAATCCGACCCCGACTGTTTATTTTTTCCAGTTTTTTTGTTCATTATCAATTACTGTCTCCCAACAAAATGAGATTGGTGCTTATATTTGGTAGTTTATGGTGTATAGCTCAGGGATACCAAGTGTTACATCTGGCCGATTTCCATCTCGATCTACAGTACTCGAAAAATGGGAATAATCAGAAAATGTGTCATGATGATGGGTTGAAACGAAATGAGACGCTCGGAGATTTTGGTGATTATATGTGCGATGCTCCCAAGGTCCGAAAATTGGTGTGTTTTTGGGAAAAAGAAGCAAGTCCATTTTTCAGCCTCTCATCCAACATGCGATTGAAGAATCGGCGCGACTTTTCCCGAAACCTGATTTGATTTTGTGGACTGGTGACAATGTTGCTCACATCGACGGTTACGATTGGGAACGTGAGTTTTGTTGTTTTTTTTTCGTGTCAAGACGAATAATCTGATCTGATCTATTCTTGACTTGTTATGCCGTAGAAAATACATATTATCCGGAGCTCAAACCAAAGATTGTTTTGAAAAAAAATCGAGAACATAGCGAAATTTCAGGGTGCATTTTTTTTGAATTGGAGGTATTACCCATAGAGAAACCCAAGAAAAAATCATTGGAACGCATTGTAAACAAATCCCGGGTTGTGCGCTGTCTTCATTTTTGTGTGCCGGTTCAGCAAACTTCACACCATGTTGAAGACAACTCGTCACTCAGAAATGAATTCATCACGTTCTTAAAAATCCTAATACCGAAGGCTTCAATTGTCGATATTTGAGATTCAAAGAGATTTTTTGTACTCTGATTGTGAGTGCCAAGGTGCCTTGAAAAGGTCAAAAGATGAGAGAGAGGACGTGAGTTGGAGACGCAGACAGTCTCATTAGTGCAAATAATACCATTTTCATTTTCACTTTTTATTCCGAAAAATGTTTCTTTCAAATTTATCAGTTTTTTTGTAAATGAAAATGTGAACAGCGAGAACGTGAAAATAAGAATAAAGCAAATGTGTGATTTTTTGTCAGATCGATTTTCCTCATTCTTCAATATCAGACACACTTTTGTAGCCTGAATCGACGAAATAGCATGCAGAAACAAGAGACACAGAGAGAAGATCACGAAAACTTCTGTGATCTACCGATGAAGATGTCTACGTCTACACTCACGTGTTCCCTCTAGCAACTTGTGTGTATTTTTGTATCTCAACGTTTTCGCACATTTTTCTAGATCCGACACAGTTTTATGGATGTGCCCTAAACCGAGGAGATGTAACTTTAAAATTAAAAATGTCAGACCTATCTGGAAAATTTTTAAAATTGGGGCCCGAAAGAAAATTTTGCAGTGGTCGTCGACAACATCAATCAAACAACGTCTCTTCTTTTCGCCGCCTTCCCGGCCAACACCTCAATTTTGCCAACATTTGGAAATCATGATTACGCGCCTGCCAACGGGTTTATCTCTGATTCGAGTCTCTACGCAAAAACGTGGCAAATGTGGAAATCGAAAATTGGCGCCGAAAATGAGGCGACTTTTATGCGCGGCGGTTACTATAAATATCGTTTGAGAAACGCGACGGCCGTTGTCTTGAATACAAATTTATATTATAAGTGAGTTTGAAATTGAAAATCTGCGGCATGACGTATGTATACTAATCACATGGCCTCGCCGTCGAAAAATATGAACTTTTTTCAAGTGCAAACAAAGCCTATGACAATTTCACGTGCAAAGAGGATCCAGCTGGACAATTTGCATTTTTGGAGAATGAATTGATAACAGCAGAGAGATGTGCAAATCGGGTTAATGCGAATTGCACATCATTGGTTCACATTATTGCACATATCGGACCCGGAGGTAGGAATGTTACTTGTCAGAAAAAGGCTCTGCGAAAAATATAAAATTGTTTTGAAAAGTCGATAAGTCAGAGTCTGTCCAAGTCGAGCTGAACAAGCCTTCTTGATATTGATTGAAAAAGGGAATAGTCCGGCTCGGTGATTTCTGGGATCTTGGCAGACATGTTCCTCAGGGCGGGCTGGCCCCAGCCTGACCTGGCCGGCCTTATGAAATAAGCCTAGGGCCGCGGCCCGGGCCAACGTATAGAAGCCGGGGCTGAAGCCCGCCCGGCCTGTCCGGCCTCAGGCCGGCCTTTTTTTTTGCAGTTTTTTGCGACATTATCAATTTTGAAACAATTTTTATAAAAACACCAGGAGAAGCTTTCATTCATTAGAAATAGCCAAAAAAATGTTCGTTCACTAAATTAATATAACAAACTAGGAAAAATAGGATAAAACTTGGCATAACAGGTAAAACATGATACCCAAAAAAATAAAACAAGACTAGGCTCTATAAAATTACAAACAAAAGTTTACAAAGTTATACATGGAAAATGTGTGTAAATCATACATGAATAATGTATACAACGGCGAAAAATCAGAATTAAAACGATCAATTAATCTTTTTCTAACGAACTTAACTCGTAACATAAAAGCAATTTTTCAAGGAATGGAATTTCCAAGTTTAGTCTGTTTTTTCGATAAACGTTTTTTATTAGAGAAAACGTTCGCTCCGTTGACGCTTCGGAACTCAAACAGCCAAGAACTTTTCGAGCAATTTTGTATAAACCAGGGAAATTACTGACGTTTGATGGCCAAAAGCGTTTCACCGGCAAAGAAGTGGCCACGCATTTATACTGTTGAAATTCGGTCGTAATTGATCGTTGATTAATTGTTGGTTGAAGACAATTTTGAATGAATCCTTTGGACGGTTTCTGGATTCCTGACTGCGGCAACGAATCTTTATCAAGGTTTAAACATTTCGATAATTCTTCCAGATAACTTTCTGCCATAGCGTTGATGTTCAAATTTACCTAAAGATTTATTTTTATTCTGAATGCTTTTGAAAAAATAAAAACACTCACATTAAGGTCATCCAGACATTTTTGAATATTTGGATCACGAAGAGGATCCAAGACGTAGGAAAGGCAGTGTACTTTACCTATGTCTCTGAAATTGAAGCGAACCGCCTCCTCTGCGGAAATCGAAAGAGCACGAAGATCAGGATTTTTTGATTTGCGCATATCGTTGAAAGTTACCAGAAGTTTGGAAGACGCAATGGTGAATCCATGCCAAAATTCGTCTGTAGAAGACGGGAAAGTTCTACTCTGTAAATATAACTATTTTTCATTAACTATAACATCTACCTTACAAGAACATAACCATTGAGGTTGCTTCCTCTCACGACGGCCTGAATTTGATGTTTGGAGAAGTGTTCGTATTGTAGAGCATAATCGCCGTTGTCATCCGAATTTCCATCAAAAACGACATAATCTTCAGGAGACAAACTGACATTATCCTCCATTTTGGTTAACTGTACACTGTACACAACAAAATACACAAATAATGTGGCGAACTCACACAATGCAAGAATAATTTATTAAAAAAAAACTCGCGCGTTTTTGTTTGAAACCACTCGGCACACAATTTTGCAACTGCCGCACACACTTAAAAATATTTAAATAAAAATATAAAAAATAAAAGCCTGATGGGCAGCCTGGGCTGCCCGGGCTAGAGCCTGGCCTCATCGTCATATTTAATCGAAGGCCGAGGCCGGGCCGCGGCCCTAGCGAAAAAGCCTTCGGCCGGCCGCGGCCGGCCAAGGAACATGTCTGGATCTTGGGTTTCTGGGCTACATTGTTTCCACTTCCGAGGTCAACCGATTTTTCAGTTTTCGAACGAACCGCCAATTTCACCTGGTTCCGCCCCGAATACAATCAACGTTTTCTCGATCTAACCATCCGATACGCCAACTCGATCGGTTGGATGTTCTTCGGACACCATCACACAGACACATTCCATTTGATCAAAGATTCGAAAGACACTGTTGTCCAAGTTGCTCTGATGGCACCAGCCGTAACACCGTGGTTCTCTTCGCTCGACGGCGCCGGTGCAAACAATCCAACTTTCCGAGTTTATAACACTGATAGTTATAGCAATATTGTTGATATTGAGTGAGTCTGAAACTGAAACAAACTATTTCAAATGTGTTTGTTGTTCAGGACTTATTATATTGATTTGGATGATTTGAACAAAAATGCGACGACACCTTTTGTGTTTGAGTACTCTTTCAAAGATGCCTACGAGATTCAAGGGTAAATCGCAGCGTATTTACCAGTAGTAGATGACAAAAACTTAACATCGAGATACTTCATTTTTGTGTCTATGCGAGCGGTTGACTATCCTTTTCGGTCAAAAAAATTCTGAGAGGAGATCAAACAGCAGGGATGTTTCTGGGCCGGGCTGGCTCCAAGAAGAAAATACGGGCTCAAGCACGCGGTGAAAATAAAAAAAGAACTTCCTGTTAGGCCCACAAAATTTGGTCTTGGCAAGCCATGCCCGTTCATTAAGGTTTAAACGGGCGGGCAGGGTTGGCCCGGCCCAACATTTGGCGTGCTGCGGGCCCCTGTAAACAGCCCAAACGACACCTCTCTCAAACAGGGGGGGGGGGGGGTATTTTTTATCTGGAATGGTTTATTCTTAATTATTAACGTGACCTTGTGGTGTTCTCTGTGTCTTTTTATCTCTCAACTTCCATGCTTCGAAAGTTTGATCAAATTGTTTTCCATTTCATCCAAGACATTTTTTTCAGTTTCATCAACGCTGATTCTCTATCTCAAGTGGTCGATAAAATCAAAACCAATGACACAGTATTCCAAAAATACATCAATTTCAATTCGGCGTTCTGGAAACCTGTGATGCCGACAGGAATCTATAGAGGAGCTCAACTTTGCTCTCTAGAATTCTCCGATTATCCTAGATATTATTCGTGTTTGGAAGAGTATTCAAAATCGGGAATGTCTGCAAAGATAACTCTCCCGATTTTTTCGCTAATCGCTATTTTGTATAATGAAATTGACGGGTTTTTGTGAATGATAATGAAATAATTTTAACATTTTTTTTTGTTTTGGAATAACCCAATAAATCAGACAGCACAAAAATGTTCTGTCAGTTTCGTGTGGAAAATTACTGCTCCACGATTTTTGCCGAGGTATGGTGGTGGCAGCGTGAAAGTGCGCGGTCGCAGCGTGACGTTCCGTCTTTTTTTACGAAAAAAAATGGTCTCGACATTTTTTCCGACATTACTTTTCGGAAAACACGGAAATTTCCAGGCAAACATTCGAAATCATGAAAAATTAGACATTTTTGTTAAAATTTAAAATAATATTTATATTTTGTGTGTGTTTACTCTTAGAATTTGTGGAATGATAACTTCATCGAATTTTTTGCTGGAAATGAATAAGAAAAATGAACACCATATTGTCAATCCAGCCAGATCATCCAATGAGAAATTGATCTACCGTCTGAATCTCTCATTTTTACATGCTCTTTCATCGAATTTTTGTGGTAGATCACTTTTTCCGTTGGATGATCTTACCGGATTGACAATAGATGCGTTTTTCCGAAAAAATTTCCGGAATTTTCGAAAATAAATTCGAAAGATATGAAATTTTTGTTGCCACCGTAAATATCTAAATGTTTGACAAATGCTCGAACATTGCATTATTTCTAAACTTTGAGCTTTATTTACCGCCAATAACATTCGAGTCGGATCGAAAAACTTTAAACATAACTATTTATAAAACATTAGGATAGTTTGGCCCCCAAAAAGGGAGAGACACACCGCGGTCAAAACATAGAATTCCACTAGCACAAAATATAAATTTCATGCAGTAATTCAGACAGAACAGAACATTTAAACACAAAAAATGTTATCAAGTTTTTCACCATTCCAAATTTTTTGACAAGTTTCGGTATTCTTATTCTCTTGGGCCAGGCATGACTGGATTATGGACCTATTCATGACAATTAAAAAAAGAAAAACATTGAATAAAAAAATAAAAATGCCAATGCGCGCCGAGGAAAACAATTATATTTTTTTCTCAAAAAAAAAGTAACGAAAAATCATGATTTATGCGAACTTTGGGTAGATCAAACCGAGAAAATCTCTGCGTCTTGGAAAATGCCTTGCATTTTTCGATTTTCTCGGTTTGATCTACCCAAAATTCGCATAAATCATCATTTTTCGTGACTTTTTTTTTCGAAAAAAATATAATTTTTTTCCTCGGCGCGCATTGGCATTTTTATCTTTTTATTCAGTTTTTTTCTTTTTTTAATTGTCATCAAAAGGTCCATTACTTTTTTGAGTTAAGCATCTAAAGGAGATGACGCACCATTTAATAATAATCGTTTATTGTAGGAAGAACAACAATAAGATTAGCATGCTTTTTGTCATAGTTAAAAAAAACTAATTTTTAAAAACATTTCTAGAAAAATAATAAAACTACAGAAAAAAATTATGAACAAAATATACAGTACATTCCAGAGATATTATCATACTTCACCCCAATTCTAAAAATGTTCAAATTTTTGAAAATGATAATGTATCACCGGTAAGGTATTAAGAAATAATATCCATGGAAGGTAAACTCGTAACATTATACAGAACCGAAAATTTTGCAACAGATAAAACTCATATATTACAAGAAAAACTCACACGAAAATATTGAGATTGAACTTGATCTCGATTTAATAATCGCTGACATAATCGTCCTCATCGCCGTCATAGAACTTCTGATCATCAAACTCCACGTCTGAATCGAAGAAGTAATCTAGTTCGTTATAATGACTGCTGCGTTGTTCTGATTCTCTTTCATGAATAATATTCATCAACTTTGTCAATGTTTGTTCATCCATTTTTTCGTCTTCCTCCTCCTCCTCCTCTTCTTCTTCATCCTCTTCTTCGGCACCAAAGTTTAGGTTCGGTAAACCCTGCTCCTTTCGATATTTCCTGACCCACTCGTCAAGATCTGTGGTGATTGTCATAAAGAAGGAAAGATAGTGGAAATGAATCACAGCTATCTCCTCAGATTTTACGGGATTTCGAAGTTTGAACTTTGTTCTGTAACGATCTTATTAAATATAAAAAAAAAATAATAAAGCTCACGTTATTCCGTTGTAAGTAGACACTTCGAAGGCTTTCAGGCCATCCATCACCACGTCTTTTTGCAGATGAGTGTGACGCGACAATTTCAAATGGAACATTTTCATGTTTTTATGAACCTTTCCTGCGTACCACAATTTCAGATATGCGTTGAGCTCTCTCGATGTAATACTAACATCATTGAAGATCTGAATTCTGTTTGCATCCAGTTTGATTATTTCGTGAATTCTCAATGGAGCATGATTCAGTTGAACCGTACCAGAAATGTTGGAAAGCTTTAATAGTTAATATGTGATTGTTTGAATTTCAGTCAGAACATATATTTACCTTTTCCACATTGGTAAATTCTTGACATATCAAACTGTTCGCTTGGTGTCGCATTGTCACCTCAAGTTTCTCCAACTTTTCGGCATTCAGCAGATTGAATTTTCTAAATGGGAAGGCGTGCCAAAAATCAAATTTAATTGATGAAAAAATTACTAAAACTTACCACTTTAGCTCTGAATAGTTTTATATTGCTGCCGAATTTATTCAGATATTCCTTGAGATAACGAACAGCAACATCGTCAGTGGTTCCGTTCTCGAGTTTTTCCCATTTTGTTGTGATTCGCGTGTATTTTTTAGGAGGGGCTTTTCGCCACGATGGGTGCCATCTGAATCCATTTTTGACAGCTGGTGCTGGGATTGCTCTAGTAACAAGCATATTTGAATAAGAGTCAGATCGAAAACTTACTGATATTGGACATTCGTTTGATTTCTTTTCTTGGTGAATGTGATTCGATACGTAGCTTTCTTTTTACTATGCCAAATGTTGAGATGAAAACATTGATTTGCTCTCTCAACTATTTCGATTCCATACACATAGTTCTCCGAACAGATAGCATCTTTATAGCATGTTGAAGAAGTTGTAGCAAAGATGCAACGGGTCTCAAAGTCCATCTTATCAATAACACCATCACGAACTCTTTTGGGTAGCGAAAACCAGTCCACGGTGAAGTTCTTAAATTAACAACATGATCATGAATAGACACTCCAAATTTCTAACCTGTTTGTCATTTGAACCATCACGCCTTCTGAGAGGATTCGAAGTTGAAGACATCATATCAAAACGAGTATTTACTTGATTTCTCAAAGCAAATTTGCAAAACACGCTGAATTTGGAATTTCCAGCAGGCCGCCCGATTTTTTTCGAAATGAAAAAAAAGATTGTCGTAATATTATGTGCGAAGTACGCAATTGCAGATTTTCGAATAGCCTACAGTAATAGCCTCAGTAGGAATGATCGAGGATGTGCCCCCCTGGAATTTGATAGAACCCGATGCAAAATTTAATACCTCGGTGGGTTAGAAACCGCATACCGGGAATTTGCAGGCAAGCTTTTGGTTTCTGAGAAATCGGGGGTCAATTTTTTTTTTTTTTTTTGAGAAAGAAAGTACTTAATTTTCCAGAAGCTTCCGACTTCTAGAAGTCGGAAGACGGAATAAAATTGTATTTTCCGGTAGTCGGAAGACAGAAGTTCTAAGAAGCCGGAAGTCAGAATTCTGCACTCTCTGGTTCGCACGTCACTGCGGACGTGTGAGATTACAGTACTCTATTGTCTTTGGTGTCAGTTCAAAAGCACAAAGGTTCACAGAAAAAAACGTTTGGTTGTCATTTTCAATTAAAAAAATAACTTTGAACAAAAACGTGACCTTATCAGAAAAAATGGTTGCCAGTGAATGTTTTGAGAAAAATTCTAAACAGAAAAGTTTCACAAAAAAGTACGAAAGATACCACAACTCTTTATTTTTACAGAAATTCTACTTCACAACAGTAATAACAACAGAAAAACAAAAACGACGTCCCACTTATCATTGATGTTGCCCATTTTGGAAAAACTTGATGATTTGATTGAGAGCCTCTTGTTCTTCCTCGTTGAAGCCAAAATCGGCTTGACGAGTGTTCCGCGCCAAGAAACCGCCGCTCAATGCTCCGGTGAGGCCAGATGTCGAGACGGTTGGAATCTTTCCCAATGTTCCAACAACTCCCGATGTTAAACCACCGATATTTGGGATTGAGATAGATGGAAGAGCGGTTGGAATAGAGATTGAGGGAATTGGAAGATTCTTCCCCAACGTTCCAACAACTCCAGATGCGATGTCACCGACCTTTGGAATTGAAAGAGATGGAAGAGCTGTTGGAATGGAAGGAATCGGGAGATTCTTGCTGACGGTGCCAACAACTCCGGATGCGATGTCACCAACATTTGGAATCGAGATAGATGGAAGGGCGGTTGGAATAGAGATTGAGGGAATTGGAAGACTCTTTCCCAACGTTCCAACAACTCCAGATGCAATGTCACCGACGTTTGACAAAGTGGGAAGAGCGGTTGGCAATGAAATCGATGGAATCGACAAGTTTAGATTCGGAATGCTGATTGGAAGGGCAGTCGGGATGAGATTGCCAAGAGCTCCAAGATCGGGAAGAAGAGAAGAAGCCGAGCAGAGTGTCGCTTCGACACACAATGTATTGGCCGATGTTACGGTCAGATAGAGCGAGGCGGCGTTGACGACATTGGTACAAGTCAGCTCGTTTTTCATCACTTTGTTGCACACTGTTTTCACTCCCTGTTAACTGATCTTTTTTTCGCCAAACTTTCACAAAACAAACCCCGACCAAACTTTTGAAGAAAAAACTCTGATAAAAATTTTCTCCTAAAACTTTCCAAAAATGTTCGCACCGAACTTATCGAAAGAAATTGTTGGAAAAATTTCGAAGTTTTTTATCATAAAATTTTTCTCTGAAAAAATTCCGGCATTTTTTCAACTTTCGGGTAAACAATCCCACCAAACCTGGTGTATAGCTTCTCTCTGAAAGTCTATACATTTTCAGATAGAGGCAGTGAGATTTCAGCCCGTAAGCCTGGCCCGAAAATCATGAGCCGGGTCGGCACAGTGTGTGATTTTGAACTTTGACGTTCTCACCCTTTTTCTATCACTCACAGTTTTGTTGGGATGTGTCCTAACCCGAAAAGAGATAGTTCGAAATTGAGAAATTCAGAGAAAAGGTCACGTGAATTTATTTGATCTATGACAAAAAAAAAGAGCCAGACTTTAAACTTTTGTTTTCATTTGAAGCTCGTTTACAGTCGGATTTTTTTTTCTGACCTTCCAAAAAATCGCGTCCGGCCCGAATGCTAGACACTTACATTTTTGACATTTGCAATTTTGTTCACATTTTTGAGAGCGTTCGCAACAACAACACAACTGTGACAAAGTGGTTTTTTGTTGGTCTGAAAACTTATTTTTCGAAATTTTTAGTCACCTCGACAAAAGTTACCGTTTCAGATGAAGCCGAATCGGCCACCAAACACAGAGCCAAGAAGACTGTAACAATATGAATAAGCATGTTCATTTTTGATGATTATCCGGTAAATCGGACCTCTTTTATATTCATTCTTCCACCCACCCATTTCCGAACAAAGTTCATCTTGAGAGACAAAAAATGTAGAAAAATAAAAATATTATTATGAGCATCTGTGCAAATTGTTACAGTACTTAGTTTTTTTGGTCTTTTCATTTTTATAGAAAAACAAAAGTGTTTTGATAAAAAATATTCACATCAGAAAATAAGAGGAAGTAGAAAAAAACACACCTAGCGGGTTTCTCGGTTAATTTGTCATCACCATTCACCTTTCACAAATACAATACAAAACTACAGGAGAAAGAAGGAGAACCCATAACTCAACATATACAAACAACAGATAAATTTTTGTGTTTTGAGACGGAAAAAACGGGTGGGACTAGATTACAGAGGGAGTGGGGGGAATGGATACAAAAAGTTGCAATTTTAGGCGAGGTAGACAAATGTTTGAATATCATCAGCTCGTCGTTCCATGTATCTGGAGAAAAAATCAAGTTACAGTTGTTTTTCAAAATTATTTTTGAAAAAAAAAAACGCTCACCTATTTTCAATGAGCCAGTCGATTTGCTCTTTGATAATTTTGCGATTAGGTACAAATAACGGTTTTAAAATCTCGACCAATTCCATGGTCAGTTGTGCCAAAGTGATAGTTTTTCGCATTTTCATGATCTAAATCGAGATAATTTTGAATTTCAAACTTCGTCAAAAATTCACCTTAACGATTCCTTCTTGAACTCGGAATTCTCTCAACGCGACAATACTTTCGTGCTCTTTTTCGGCATTCGCTTCTAACGACAACTGCAATCGACCAATCAAGTTGACTTTTCCGCGCGTTTGAATTTTTCCATTCTGCAAAAAACATTTTAGAATCAAGGAAGACAATTTTTTTTACAAATATCGTCATACACGTTGCCTGTTTTAGTTTACTCGACGACTATAAAAAACTTGAGAAGTGTGTATAGAAAAAAAGCACACCTTAATCAGGTGGAAATCGTGATTGATATAGAACATTGTGGAATCTGTGAAATCGCGAGCTGTGACGACTGAAAGATCGCATAGAAGAATTTGAGACTTCATTTTCGGATAGGCGACCAATGACTGAAAAAAATATAATTTACAAAAATAAAAAAATATTAAATCGGGCAGAGTCTGAGACAATCGGGCCGATTTTTTGACATTGGCCCGATTTAGAAAAGTTCCGCGAAAAGTGAGCCGGGCCTGTTTTGTGTGATGATCCAGATGGCCCGATATAGTTTTTGAGATTTTTTTAAAGATGGGAGACAATAAAAACATAGGCCTCAAAATGTGAAAACATACTTAGCTCATGATTGTATTTTTAAAAAAATTCAGAAAGCACAAAACTTTTCAAGATTTTTTGCGTGAAAGATCGCAGGGGACATTTTGATTTAAAAAAACAATTTTGAAGAAGAACTTGGGTTTAAAACTCATAAAAGGAGGACCTACCAATAAAGTGCGATTCAGTTCAGCATCTGGTAGTTCTGTTGCCAATCGTAATGTTTCCAGTGATATTTTTTCGTGTGCCCGCTCATTAAAACAAAATAGGACAGCCATTTGGAACGTGGTCACATCGAGATCGTAGCGCCCTCCATTCGCCGTTCCGAACACCATCGTTCCGCTACTCCAATGATGCATCCAGCAAAGTTTTCTGCCATTGTGTTGTTTTTTGTAGAACGCCTCCATTTCAGGCACAAAATCTTCGAGTTCTCGTGGTAGGGAGAATCGAATTTTTTCCGAGCCACCTCTTCCCCAAGCACCGCCATTTAGCACTTTAATGTTGATGGCGTCCGAAGCGCATTTGTTATTATTAGTGCCGACGAGTGCCTTCTTGAAGTTTGAGTTCAAATCTTTGTTAACTTCAATGTCTTGCAGCATTCGGGAGAGTTTGTTAACACCATCTGGAGGCATTCCACATTCCTAAAAATGAAAAAGACTATGAAACCGAATGTTTTTGTTTTTACAAAACTCACTCTCAATTTGGTGACCATCATCTCCTCTTTCTCCTGATCGGCACTCATTTCTAAAATCAAACGCCGCGACAAATGAGCTCGATGGAATCGCATGAAAACATCCTTATTCTCAACATATTTCAACACAAGCAGCTGAAATATATTATTGAGTTTCAGCAAGGAAACTATCAGTCAGAAATGTCTCTTCTGCGCCAAGCTTGGGCGAAAACGACCCTTCAGAACTTTCGAAACGGCAGTTTAGTTTGGAAAAAAAACCTTAAACTTTTAATATTCGGAAAAAATGTTTTTGACATTTTTTTTTCGGCCCGGCTTCTTCTGTCTGATGGATTTTTTCTGGAAAGAAAAAGTGAATCAAACATCATTGTTGCGTTTTCCGATTTACCGAAACTTTTCGGTAAAATTATTCGGAATAGCTTCGAAAATAAATACGTTGAAAGTTTCGACGGGAGAAAGCTCTGCAATAACTTTCGGAAAATTCAGCCAAAAAGTTTTGAAAGTAGTCGGATATTGGAAAGTTATTAGAAATCAAACTATGATGAAAAATGTAAAAAAAAACATAGCTCACCACTTGGTTTAGTTTCTCATCGATTTCTTCTGACGTCAATTTTTTGCTCAACTGTGTTTTTCGTAGTAGAAGATCGCAATAATTGGCAAGAAGTTCGGCGCATTTCGATTCGACCGATAGAGTTCGTCTGAAAATCAGAAAATGTTTTCGTGGGAATTTTTGACAAGTCGCCGGGCGAGAAAATTTCATCAACTAACCCTTTTTTGTTGTTCATTTCAGTTTTGAAAACCGAACTATCATTGACGACTACTCGGAATGCTTTATCGCGAGCGGTGAGAAGACGAGCATCATCGCAGAATCCTTCGCGAACTAGCGAACTGAATTTTTCGAACATTGTGAGGAGTTGTTGAACATATTTTTCTGGATCCTGAAATGGATAAAATTCAATGTAATTTTTGAAAAACATACATTTTCGAACTTACAGTTGCCATGCTTTCTGCGTTATTCCGCATATCATTTAAACCTTCCGTTCGGATATGTGTATCAATACACTTGAGTACAGTTTCAATACCATTCCGAGTTCTTCGAATCAAACGATATAGCCTTTGTAATCGTTCGACATCTCGATTAGCTATGAGTCTGGAACATTCACCGAGAATCTGATCTTCGAATGCTTCGACCAACACCATCACACACTTCTCCATGTGTCTGCTAGCACTCGGCGAACTCAATTCAAGATATTTTTCGGCTCGTTGTTGCTCTTCTTCGAGTTTTTTGTCAGCGTAAACCATATAATTTAAAACACCTGTTTCACCGAGATACTGAAAAAAATAAGCTATGAGAAAATTATGGGAAACGGAAGTCTTACCTCAGCACTTCGATTGCGATAATAATCAATAGTTTGATCGATGAAACCTTTTTCAAAAGTCCTTCGATAAACTGTCAATGAATCTTCTGCCGCGTCATTCAGGGCCACAAAACTTTCTCGAATTCCAATCACACTTTGAGCATCAATTAATTGGCCATTTCTTTCGTCTTCAATCAAACCCAAAGCAGCAGTCAAAAGGGATTCGCTCAAATTTTCGAAAATTGTTGAATTCCATTTTTCCAACATCACTGATTTGATTGTATCCGTTTCTGGAATATTCATAACACTTGCACGTGTTCCAGAATACTGTGTTGTGTGAAGTTTTTGAAAATCAATGACTTTGAAAGGTAGAGGAAGAATGCTTGTCTGTTTATAAAATCGATTCCATTCTTTGATATAAATTTTGAGCAAATTTTCTGTTTGTAGACCTTCTATTCTCTGAAAATGAAACGTTGTTTATTTTCGAAATTTATTCAAATTTAGAAAACTAACGTCTTTAGCTTCATTCACATATCGATCGATATCCGTGGTTAGAGTTGTTCGAATCACATTAGCTCCGTCATCAACCCACGAATTAATTTTGTAAACCCATAAAAATAAATCTTGCCAGTCAGCCGGTGAGACGGTTTTTTGGTAGAGCAACGACTGCACAACTGGATGCGCCTTCGACCATACATCATCAAACTTCACATTTCTGTTATCCGCAATCATACTATCTGCAGGCATCAGCGCCTTCAAATATTTTCTTCTATTTTGTTGAGAACAACAAAAAACAACGTAAAACGTGGGCGTCTGGAAAAAAAAAGCGATGAAAAAAAGGGGGTACTCCGAGAGAAATACAAATTGTGCATCGCTACGAGATATTTGTGGAAAAAAGCATGTTCCTTTCGTAAAACAGGTTTTTTCTAAACAAATAAAATGAAAATGTATTGATTGCCGGGTCAACAATTGCGATTTTAAGCAAAAAGTGTAATGATCGACTGAATGAATAAAATTTCGACGCGTTTTTCTCATTCTCGCAAGGTGAAAGTTAGAAGAAAACCGGTTCTAAATCAGCAATTGCGCTCCATTGCGAAAACCTTAAATTTCATATTGTTTTTCCTTTTTCGTCTTCTTCCATCGAACCGAGAAGCAAGTATATTTATTCAATTTCATCCGTCTTTGGAAAAAAGTGATTCATGAGAATTAAAAATGTATGCTGTTCACCCGGAAAAAATGAGCATGTACATGTAAAAAGGAAAATATTTTAAAATATTCAATTTATTACGGAAAAAAAGTAGTGACGCTGGGAAAGAACAAATATTTAATTTGTCTGCAAACGTGCTCGAGTGTAATTTCCAAAAGATTCCACAATGGTTTCATGAAACATGCAATATAATTGTAAAAATTATTTTCTTGGAAAACCGAAAAACAATCAGCTAAAATGTTTTTTTCTAACAAACATGATACTTATTTTTGTAGTTTTTGGTTTCTGTTTTAACAATAAGTAAGCTAAATTTGATTAATTATTTTGTTAAAAAGTAATAGGAAAAAGGTATTTTTGAAAAATGTAATCAGTTGTTTTCAAATATTTCGCAGTCATATCAGAACCTGACAATGTTACTGATAAATGATGTTTTTTTCTCACTTTTGTTGAGATAAACATTTCATGTTTTTCGGAATCTGCTTCAAGAGGCAACTATATATAAAAGTAGCTTCAAGTTTTTCAACACAATAATGAGTAGGAGGCCCAAAATTCAAAGAAATACATTAGAAACGCCCCTAAAAAGAAACCAAGTTAGATGTTACACAAAATGACCCCAGAACACTTCGTGAATCCCTTTGTGGCCCGCTTCAACTTGTTTTCCGGTCCCGTTTTCAGAGCCCCATTCTGAATTCAGAAAAACTTCAAGAACAAAAAAATCGGCTCAGGCCCGATGTTTCAGTACAAATCCGATTCAATTAGTGTCTCAGCGTTCATGTCTGATTTGGTAGACGCAGTTGTTCGGTTTATTTTTCATGGAATTTTTTCCAACGATTGGAAATGTATTCACACCGAGACCAATATCCGGAAACCATTAGAAAGGCTTTTCAGAATTTCCTTCTTGCTCAATCCATTTTTTCTTTTTTTTTCCAACAACCAAAAAAAAACAATCGCATTCACTCTCACTGGGAACATCTTTTTTCACAATTAATTATTATTCCATTCCATTCCTCTGGAAAAGATACGAAAAATAAGAAATATTAATTCAATATATCCCAAAAAACACACACGTCGAAATCCCCTTCTTCTTCTTCTCCTCTCTGTCAACTATTCATTTTCATTTGATTATCTCTTCGTTTTCTTCTTCTTCTTCTTTTTCTCTTTTTTTTTCAGTCAACCAAACACACACGCACCCACGTCATGGACGAGCTCTCCTCTTTTTCTTCTGAATCAATGAGCTGAAGCTGTGTGACTGAGCTCGGCGCGTGCGCGAGCACATATCGATCTGCCAAAATTGGAGAAAAAGAAGAAAGAGAAAAACGCAAAAAATTGAGAAGACAGCGCTTTTTTTCCAGCCAGTCAGATGAGAACGACCTCGATTCTGATTCCCTGTTTTTTTTCTCGTTTTTTTCTGCCTTTTTCATATTTCCGCTCACTCGACAATTTATGAATAGTTTTAGTGATGGTATTGAAATTTTAAACGCACATAACTCACATACTCCGAGATAACATGACGTCATTTTGTTCCTCTGCTTTCCAGAAAATGACTCCGTTTTCAAAATGGGGCCGAAGACACACGGAACCAGTTCACGTTACGATTCACATTTTTCATACCCCAAGTGAAAAAATGTTCGTTCCCTCTCAAATTCTAAACCGATGAGACAAGATTAGGAATTTCGAGAAATTTTTGATCCTTGGATTAAAAATTGGAGTACTGTAACTATTCAGAGAAGTTGTCGTTGATAATTTATTGTGTGGGGTGAGATTTACATCTCGTCTCAAAAATATATGTCAAAATTTTTTTCTGCATAAAATCTCAGAAACTGAAATAACATTTTTTTTTTCCAAAATGCCGTGAGAACCCTTTTATCCCAAAGTACTAAACTTTTACGTTTTTTTCTGAAGAAAAAAACTCGCCTATATCTTAGATTGATTGAAAGTGACAAATTCAAATTTAGCGCTCTCTTGAAATATGAGATGGTCCTTGAAACACCAATTGTTTTTTTTTCTCGTCGCAGACACATTTTTGATCCAAAGAGAAACTACAGTACCCCTAACAAACGTCATTTGGCAAAAATTACCATAATTTGAAAATTTTTTCCCTCGACGACCACACTCGAAAAACAACCGAATTCCAGCGCTAATTGCTCAACTCTGCCAATATGTATGTATGAAAATATAATGAGATGCCTATTGAAAAGCGGAAAGAAAAAACGAAAAGTTCCGGAAATGTTGAATCATTTTCTCTTCTTTTTCGCATAAATGATATCAGATGAAAAAACGAATTTCCTGTGTTTTTTCTGTTGCGCAGGCTGAAACTAGAAAGGTTCTCAGAAATCGGCGGAGAGACCGGCTTACATTGATGTAATTTGTGAGCTGAATATTCATAATGTCGGATTGGTTTTTTTTTGTTGTGTTTTTTTTTTGAAAAAAGGTTACTGTAGTTTTGTCATTTCTCAATATAGTTTTTTGTTTCTACAGTACTCTCACAGCTATAAATATAATTTCTATGGTGACGAAGGCTTTAGTTTATTAAAAATTCTTGTCAGTTTTTTTCATTTTATATCAAAAAGGAGTTCAGTTTCATCAACCCATTTCAAAAAATCTTGAAAACTTATAAATTACATAATTTCTACTTTTTTAATGTGGATCGCGCACTGAGAATACTCAATTTTTGATAGGTCAACAAAACCCTCTACGCCCCGTAAAATTTAGATTCCCGGTCTAGAACTTAATCCAGCCGAAAAATAGAAGAGATCAGGAGCTGAAGTCAGGCCGGACCAGATCTTTCAAAATAAGGTCTTCGGACTTTGATCTTTTTCATGATTTTGTTTTGAGCTGACTCAATATCTTCAATCTTTACAATGATTTTTGGGTTACTATGTCCTTGTTTTTTTTCTTTTCCAAATATTTTTTTTTCACCTACAAAAAATTACAGGTATGAAAAACACATATGTCGACATAATATGTGTTATATTATCGACATTTGTGTTCATCGGTGAGACGGTCGACGTCTACACCAACCATTTCCACGTTCATCTGAAAGACGGTGGTGCTCCAGCGGCTCATCGAATCGCCAAACGACACGGATTCATCAATCGCGGCGCGGTTCTCGGCTCCGAACACGAGTTCCATTTCGTTCAACCAGCCTTGTCGCATGCCAGAACCAAAAGATCCATCGGACATCAGGCACGACTTCACAACGATGATGAGGTGGCACATGTCGAACAACTCATCGGATATCGTCGGACCAAGAGAGGCTATCGACCATTGGAACAACGTATCGAATCGCAGTTTGATTTCTCATCGGTCATGTCACCTTCCGATCCACTTTACGGTTATCAATGGTACTTGGTGAGTTTTTGGGCTGGGTCTCAACACGTTTTGTAAATTTGGGAGAAATCAGAAAAACTAACTAGACCAAATCCTGAAAGAAATCCTGAAACTAGAAAGACTGATAGCTCATTCAAGTTTAAATCAAATTCAGAACTTATTTTTCAAATATGAGTGCATCCCGTCATAAAATACTCGGATCTACGACCCAATTTATGAGCAGCCAAAAATTGGAGCTCATTGAAATGGGTTTTCGACCCGCCCACAATTTTTGCCTTGTCTCTGCGTCTCTCTATCTGTTATTGTGTATTTCAGAAAAACACTGGACAAGCTGGCGGTAAAGTGCGACTTGATTTGAATGTTGAACAAGCATGGGCAATGGGTTTCACCGGTAAGAACATCACCACCGCTATCATGGACGATGGTGTTGACTACATGCATCCGGATATCAAAAACAACTTTGTAAGATACCTCTTGAACAGTTGATGAGTCCAAATTCAAAATTTCTCAGAACGCCGAAGCCTCCTACGATTTCTCGTCGAACGATCCGTACCCATATCCACGTTACACCGACGACTGGTTCAATTCGCACGGAACACGATGCGCCGGCGAAATTGTCGCCGCTCGCGACAACGGTGTTTGCGGTGTTGGTGTCGCGTACGATGGCAAAGTGGCCGGCATCCGAATGTTGGATCAACCCTACATGACCGATTTGATCGAGGCCAACTCGATGGGACACGAACCGAACAAGATTCACATCTATTCGGCTAGTTGGGGACCGACTGACGACGGAAAAACTGTGGATGGACCGAGAAATGCGACGATGAGAGCTATTGTAAAGGGTGTTAATGAGGGTAGAGATGGATTGGGTTCGATCTTTGTTTGGGCTAGTGGTGATGGTGGTGAGGATGATGATTGTAATTGTGATGGTTATGCGGCAAGTATGTGGACTATCAGTATCAATTCGGCTATTAACAACGGTGAAAATGCTCATTATGATGAGTGAGTTCTCTCCAAACTCTTGAATTTTCCATATTTTCTCCTTTCACAGATCTTGCTCTTCAACTCTTGCCTCAACATTCTCCAACGGTGGACGTAACCCGGAAACCGGTGTTGCCACAACCGATCTCTATGGACGATGCACTCGATCACACTCTGGAACATCAGCAGCCGCACCAGAAGCCGCCGGCGTTTTCGCGCTCGCATTGGAAGCCAATCCGAAATTGACATGGAGAGATCTTCAACATTTGACCGTGTTGACATCGAGTCGCAACTCGTTGTTTGATGGAAGATGTAGAGATTTGCCACATCTTGGAAACAAGGTAGGATATGAGAGATCATTGGAGAGGGAGTTCGCGAGCAGTTGCTACCACGCACTTATTTTTAATAAAATGTGTTCTCATGAGACACGCCATTCTGATTTTTTCGTTATGAGATAGTGAGAGGTAGCAGAGAAATATACATTCTTGAACATGTTCAAGTTGCAAACTGACATCATTTTGTGGGGCGTTATCCCGCCCACCACGATGAAAAGGTCAGGATTTTCAACAATTTATCTGCGTCTCTCATTTTTTTAAAAATAGCTGTTCTCATTGGCTACGTGACCTTATAAATGGTAATTTTTTTCAGGACAATCACAAGGATTCGAAAGGAAACTGTTCGCGATTCGAATGGCAAATGAACGGAGTCGGTCTCGAATACAATCATTTGTTCGGTTTCGGAGTTCTCGACGCCGCCGAAATGGTCATGTTGGCCATGGTGTGGAAGACATCACCACCTCGCTACCACTGCTCTGCCGGTATCATTGATGTGCCACATGAGATCCCGGCCAACGGAAATCTTGTCTTGGAAATCGACACAGATGGTTGCGTCGGCACACCGACCGAAGTCAAATATCTCGAACACGTTCAGGCCGTCGTCACGTTCAACTCGACACGACGAGGTGACACCACTCTCTATCTGATCTCTCCAATGGGAACACGAACAATGATTTTGTCGAGAAGACCAAAAGACGACGACGGCAAAGACGGCTTCACCAACTGGCCATTCATGACAACACACACTTGGGGCGAGAACCCGACCGGTAAATGGAAATTGATTGCACGATTCCAAGGACCAGGAGATCATCGCGGAACATTGAAGAAGTTCCAATTGATGTTGCACGGAACTCGCGAAGCACCATACGATTCCATCGAAACACTCATCGGACAATCCAACAAGAAATTGAACACTGTACAAAGCGCGCACAAACGAAATCATTGAATCAATGTACAAAAAAATGAAATGAACTCTGTCAATTAGTTACTTTTTTCTTCTTCTCTTTTTTTTGTTCAGACATCATCCGGTTTTCTCTTTTTTTCCTCCTATTTCTTCATCATAGTTTTATTCCCTTTTTATCACTCCGGGTGTGAATAATATATCGTATATGTTCAGCAGAAAAATGAAATACCCCTCTCCATTCTTCACCCCGTTTTGAACCATCAGACAAAGACAACAACACAAACACACCCCACCGAACTGCTAATAAATCGTTCTCAATTGTTGTTCGGATGTTGTTTTTTTTTTAAATTCTTTTCGTTGAATGAAGCGGATGTTTAGTTAAACCTGCTGACGATACTGATCCCCAGAATCCTATACACTTCCGGAAAATGGGGAAGGCCGCGCTAAATATTTCTTTTTTTTTCAACGCTTGCAGCGTCTTACAGCGGGCTTGCAGAGAGTTACAGTACTATAGGGGAACGGGGGCAAAACGTACAATACGACCCCACAAAACGTATTAGAAGACCCCGCGATAGAAATGTATTACACGACCCCATACCATGTATTTCAAGACCCCAAAATGGTTGGGGTCATGTTCTACACTTTTGGGGTCGTTTTCTACACTTTTGGGGTCGTTTTCTACACTTTTGGGGTCGTGTTCTACACTTTTGGGGTCGTGTTCTACACTTTTGGGGTCGTGTTCTACACTTTTGGGGTCGTGTTCTACACTTTTGGGGTCGTGTTCTACACTTTTGGGGTCGTGTTCTACACTTTTGGGGTCGTGTTCTACACTTTTGGGGTCGTGTTCTACACTTTTGGGGTCGTGTTCTACACTTTTGGGGTCGTGTTCTACACTTTTGGGGTCGTGTTCTACACTTTTGGGGTCGTGTTCTACACTTTTGGGGTCGTGTTCTACACTTTTGGGGTCGTGTTCTACACTTTTGGGGTCGTGTTCTACACTTTTGGGGTCGTGTTCTACACTTTTGGGGTCGTGTTCTACACTTTTGGGGTCGTGTTCTACACTTTTGGGGTCGTGTTCTACACTTTTGGGGTCGTGTTCTACACTTTTGGGGTCATGTTCTACACTTTTGGGGTCGTGTTCTACACTTTTGGGGTCGTGTTCTACACTTTTGGGGTCGTGTTCTACACTTTTGGGGTCGTGTTCTACACTTTTGGGGTCGTGTTCTACACTTTTGGGGTCGTGTTCTACACTTTTGGGGTCGTGTTCTACACTTTTGGGGTCGTGTTCTACACTTTTGGGGTCGTGTTCTACACTTTTGGGGTCGTGTTCTACACTTTTGGGGTCGTGTTCTACACTTTTGGGGTCGTGTTCTACACTTTTGGGGTCGTGTTCTACACTTTTGGGGTCGTTTTCTACACTTTTGGGGTCGTGTTCTACACTTTTGGGGTCGTGTTCTACACTTTTGGGGTCGTGTTCTACACTTTTGGGGTCGTGTTCTACACTTTTGGGGTCGTCTTCTACATCTTGTCCGGGTGATGTAGAATACGACCCCACACCCTTGTAAGCCAGTTACTTCACGACCCCATCAATGTATTTTATGACCCCACCAAGTATTTCATGACCCCACTTTACATCAAGACCACCCATGTATTTCAAGACCCCACCCAATGGAAATGGGGTCTCGAAATACATTTATGGGGTCGTGTAATTCGCTGGGGGGTTATGAAATACGGTGGGGTCGTATTCTACATGTTGTCCGGGGAACGGAAAATTGCCGACTGTAAAGTTGATTGGATTTTTGACCGGTTGAAGGCTCGCGCACAAGAGTTTTCAGAAGGGAAAGAAACCGAACCGAAATACAAGATGGTGAAATTTGCGAAAGTACAGTACTTTTTGTTTTCGACTTTTTGACGGACAATACCTAAAAATCGGTTAGAATATGTTTCGAAGAAAAAAGTTCTTGATAGATAATATGAAAAATAATTAGTTTCTACATCTGTGAATCAATTAAAGAGCCTTGTCATCAATCCGTTCGATGGCTTCTCTGGTAAACATCCAGCTCGTGTCGGAAATCATTGTTTGTATCAATATGTTAGAAAACCATCATAAATTATATTCATAAAAGTTCATCATTGTAATATATATAAAGCAAAGAAGTACCGTAAGGTAGTTGCGCTCTAACACGGTTTTTCTGAAATACTGTCAGTACTAACTACATAGGTAATCTATGTTTGTTAATAAAACCTCGAACCAATTTCAGTTTTTTGTTTTGTTTTGAAAATGAAACATTGTCACGTGTTTTGTTTCCAAAACGAGGCCAAACACTAGAAGGACAAACTGATCTTTTTTGAATCTCTAGTTACCAATAACAACAGTTCATGTTCAGAGAAAATTGAAAATCATTGAAAATATGTCAAAGCAGATAACCCGCGAATTGTTTGCCATACGCTTCGACAGTCTGCCAATTTCTCTGCAAATTTTTGATCTACATGTTTTCGAATTCCGCGCACGAAAAAAGTTCATTCCTGATTTAAACTATTTTTATTTTTTTTTTGTTGTTTTTGTTGTACGATCTGGTTGGATAGACAATAGTTACAAAAAAAACAAATATGTTTTTGAACATACCTAATTTTTTTGTACTCAAATTTCTTTTGGCCCGAAAAATAGTCTTCTATTTTTTGGCGCCAAATTATTTTTTACTTCGAAAACCAAAAATCATGTCAGCTTTAAAAACAATTACTATTTTTCTTTTCGTTTTTTTTTTTTGAAAAAAAAAACTTGTTTGGATCTTTCTGCAATTGGCACTAGAGGAGAAAAAAACGTTGATATTATTATTTCATTTTTCTCGTTTTCTTTTTGTTGTTCAACTGATTCTTTGTTAAGGAAAAAATATGCAAAGAGAAAACTGTACGATTCTTCAACCTTTTGGAAATAACTTTTTTTTTCGAACTCAAAAAACCATTCTCTTTGTTCTATGATTCATTTTTTTTTCTTCTAAAGATGTTCTTTTTTGTTTTGTTTTTCTTTGAGAATCAATTCAAAACAATTTTTGCCGCCCTTATCAATGGATAATTTCTTCTATACCTTATCCATTCATGCATTCCTTTTTGCATTATTGATCTGTGATATTGAGAATGACAAAAAATCCAGAAAATATGCAAAATGCGAGGGAAGCAATTTGCATACTCGTTCGATGTTTCAAAAAATTGTATTTTTCATTTTTCATTTTTTTTGACTCGCGAGTTCTTCCAATTTTCTGTTTCTATTCCAGGCCGAAATGGACTATCCCATCGAGAAACCAATATCCGAACCCAAAAAAACACAGAGGCCATTTCTCAAAGCGAAACACACTCCGCCTATTGGGTTATCGTTGCTGTATGGATTTCAACAAGTCATGGTTTGTGTATCGGCTCTTCTTACAGTACCACTTTTGATGGCCAATGAGTTGTGCGCCGGGTCGAGTATAGGTGAGTACTGTAGCTTTTTTCAAACTCGGTCATTCATTGAGAGAGATAGATTACGAGACAGACTCTGGTGAAAAATTAAATAAAAACGTGGACTGACCCAACGTACCTGATTTGTTAGTTGTGGGAAAGTTTTTTTCACGACCATTTATTTTGCAAGTCGAGCCAGACGCGGGGAAGAAAAGATAAAAGGCTAGAGAACAAGAGGTCGCGGCGAGATATTTTGATGAACGCTGTGGCGCCAAACTTTATAAAGGCAGAGTACGAGTGTTCATCGCGAGAGATTCTTTAAAAAGTTTGGCGCCACACCGTTTATCAAAATATCTCGCCGCGACCTCTCGTTCTCTAGCCTTTTATCTTTTCTTCCCCGCGTCTGGCGCGACTTGCAATTTTCTGTTGTTCTAAAGGGTCGTGTTTTAAAAAACATAATGTTTTTTTTCATTGAGCAAGAATATGAAAATTCAGAAAAGTTCTGATTAAATCGGAACTGGCCCATTTTTTTTGGTATTTTTTGGTTATCATCTACATAACGTTTTTTTTCCAATTTCACAGTCCAACTTGCAGTCATTTGAAACCCTTTTCAGCTCGTCTACGACAAACTTTGATCAGCTCAACATTTGTGAGCAGTGGTATCTCGACAATAATTCAAACTATGCTTGGAATGAGGTGAGTCGTCGCCTCTTTCCATCCCCAAACACACGCACATTTCGACATCTGTCGCAGACTGGCTCTTCTTCAAGGAACCGCGTTTGCCTACGTTCCCTCAGTTCAGGGTTTCTTCAAAGAGTTTGGATGCAACGCCACCGATGCCGATTTCGTGCCCGAGTCGGTCTACTATGAACGACTTGCCTTGCTTCAGGGCTGTCTGATCGCTTCGTCGTTCGTTCCGATGCTCATCGGAGCCACCGGCATCGTCGGAGTTCTCACCAAATTCATCGGACCTCTGACCGTCTCACCGTTGATGATGTTGTTGGCGTACAGTCAGGTCGAGACGATGGTCGATCGAGTCACTCAGCATTGGGTGGCCGTTGTTCAGGCTGTCGCCTTGTTTGCAACGATTTTGTATTTGGCCGAAGTTCGAGTACCTATTCCAGGCTTGAAGAACGGAAAATTTCAATGGTATTATGTTGATATTTTCGGACAGTATCCGGTCAGTTTTTCTATTTTCGAGATAGTAGGAGGTATCAGAGAAACTACAAATATCGTTTGCCTAGTCAAACTTATCTCTATTTTTGGGCCCGAATACGTAAAAAAAAATTGTGCGGAAACAATCGATGTCTCACTCCTAAATCTTCATCAGTTGGTTCGAATCAATATTTTTTTCCAGTATCTCATCGCGATTTGTACATCATGGCTATTCTGCGTCGCGTTGACCATCTTCAATCTGACACCGGCGGACAGCGCGGCTCGTGTCGACAAAAACATGTCGATCGCAGTGATTCGGGAATCATCGTGGCTCGAAGTGCCGTATCCGGGCAAATTTGGTCCACCGCAATTCAATACGGGTCTCTTTCTTCTCTTCCTTCTCTCCGCAATGACATCGGTATTCGAATCGGTTGGCGATTATCATGCGGCGGCGCGAGTCTCCGAAGAGCGACCACCGCCGAGTCACGCGATCAATCGCGGTATTCTGGCTGAAGGTGTTGGCTCGTTGATCAGCGGATTGTTGGGACCCGGTGTCGGTATGACGACGCACACGGAGAACATTGGAGTGATTGGTGTGACGCGTGTCGCGTCGCGATGGACAATGGTCGTCGCCGGTTTTCTTCTCATTGTTCTCGGTCTCATCACTAAAGTCGGTGCACTTCTTTCGACAATTCCCGATCCACTCGTCGGCGGTGTTCTTGCCTCCTCAATGGCGATGGTTGTTGGTGTTGCCGTTTCGAATTTGCAAATCGTCGACATGTCATTGTCTCGAAATATGGGTATATTCGGGTTTTCGATGATGATCGGAATGATTGTTCCCTCTTATTTCACACGACTTCCAATCGATTCTGGATGGATGTGGTTGGATCAAACATCCAATGTTTTGCTGAAAATGCCAATGTTTGTCGGCGCATTGTGTGCGTGTATTTTGGATAATACGGTGGGCGGAGCTACAAGAGAACAACGTGGATTGAGAGCAAGAGGAGAGATCTATGCGGGTGGTATTGATGAATGCACATATAGCTATCCAAAATGGGTTATGGATATTTTACACAAGGTCGGTTGTCCTAATTTCACAAAATTTTGAACCGTACGTTGTGTGTGGGCCGGATATTTTTTTCAAATTTCCAGTCCGGCCTATTCCGGCCTGTCCGAAGTAGATTTTGAATAATTTTCAAGTTTAGCCTGGTCCAGGTTTTTTTCAGTTCTCTATTCTGAATAAAATTTCACCAATCCGAAAAGTTTAGAACTTCAAGATTATTCGAAAAAAAATGAAATCTTGTAATTTTCCAGTAAAAATCAGAGTTTGCTATTTTTTTAAAGTTTTAGAAAATTTCCGAACATTTTTCAAATAAAAACAAGAATTTTCAAGAGTGAAACATCACCTTTTTTCCAACCAACATTTGAGTTCTTACAGATTCCATTGGTCAAATATTTGCCGTGCACACCGAAAGAGAAAAAAAGCACAAATCGAATTGCCAACGAAGAAATCCGACTGTGATCGAGTCAACTTCTACTCCCATTATAAATAACACAAGTATTTATACCCTATTTTTGTGCCAAAAATACGAAGAAAAAAGTAATAAAAAAAACACTCACACATCTATATGAGCTCTCAGATCGATCATCGTCGCAAATATTTGCCAAAACTTTTTCGCTTCTTTTTTTTCTCGTCGTGTCGTTGAGAGGCAACAAAAATTGAATCATACTTGTCACAATATTTTCTTCAATTGTGGTTTCTCTTTTTCTTTAATTTTGTGTTGTCCTATGTTCTGTTGGTTTTCTGGTAAGAGTTCATTCTTCAAGCGCACACTTTTTTTTCTTATCTTTCCACTTTTTAGTTTGAAAAAAAAGGAATGACAGGTCACTCCGGAACTTGAAAAAAACCCACGTCGGTGCGAATTTTCCACGTGTAAGTAGATTTGATTAAAAGAAGTCGGCCGGAAACACAGTGTCTGTTTCAGTAGCTATACTTTTAGCTTTCCAAAACTTCGAAATTATCCCACGGTAGGTCAAATAGATTTTTGTGACGTTTTCTCTGAACTTCTCATTTCAACGTAATGGCTTCGGCCTAGACCACACCCACAGAACTGTATGTGATCTGTATTTGATCTTTGAAAACGCTCAAAACAATCGGAGAATTCTGATTCGGGCCAGGTCTGCTTTCATCGGACCGAGATTAACCAAATCTGAATCGGACCCACACATAAAAAATTTGTCTGGATGTGACAGAGTCAAAAAATTGAACCCCAGTCTGTTTTTTTCAAGATTTTTGGTGAATGGGCTTGAAATTTTTTTGTTCAAGGCGAATCGGGCCACGAAATAATATCCGAAGTTTTGTTTTCTGTTGAACGTCAAACTTTTATGGTAGACCAAAAAAAAACGTGCCGGGTCCGTTTCAGGCCTGTTTTCAACAACCCGGCTCGTTTAACCAAAAATGTGTCTGGTCTAATTTTGTGGCCCGATTCAGCGAAAATGTTGACAAAAACGGACTGGGTCCAATTTTTGACCCAGGAGTCGAAAAATTGGACTTGGCCTAATTCAGAATGTCCTTTTTGAACTTCTAGTGGGTCATGTTCTAAAAAAAACGAAAACGAAAGAAAAAACGACACCTGTTCAAATAAGAAATCCCCTTCTGCCTGTGAATATCGAATTTCTCACGATATAATAATGGTGAATAATTTATTCACTCGCACATATATATTTACTAATAAATCCACTTATACACATAAACATCGTTTTCCCCCTTCTTTTTTCTTCCTTTTCCAACTAATTATTGGCCGTTGTCAAACAGAATAAATGCTCTTTTTTCATTTCGAAAAGAGTCTTGTTGAGAATAGCTGAAAGTGCAACTCGACAATTCGACCGACACTTTCATTTGCATAAATTTTATGACAATACAGATTTTTTGTCATTCTCCTATTTTGTGGCCAGATTTTTTGCTGTCTACTTATTTAAAAATTCATTATTTTTTTCCGAATTTCAGAAGAACACTTTTCTTGGAAATATTTCCAAGTGTCATGTTTGCACGCTCTCAAAGAGATGACACACTGTGAAAACACACTATTACTTATATTTATTTTCCTAACAACAAACAACATTTCTTTTTTTTTTTTTTCGTTTCCGATTTCATGAAATGAATCACAAGTCAGAGTTCATTTTATCGCATGATTATTCTTGTTTTATTTGCTATACGACCTTATGATTGTTTCAAATTTTAACTATGCGAATTTTTTCTTCTTATCTTTTTTCATGCATACTTCTTCAGTTTCACAACTGACTTTTCACGAGAATTTCAGTTTTTCAAAGAGTGAGTTTGAATAACAATTATTACTTTTTAAAAAAACGTGACCTGGACCCATTTGTAAATTACGATTTTTTTTGGGATCTACACAAGGTCACCACGCAACAATTCGCCACTTTTTGAAATTTCGACGCCTTTTTGATCCCCACTTCAAAAAAAGCAGCGAAGTGATGGCGAGTTTTTCTGCGGTTAGACATCATCTCAAAATGTTCTCTACGACACTGTGTGGTTTGTGACCGTCCTCTTGAGCAGATAGTACAGACACATGAGGTGGGCGACAAGCCAGAACCCGGCCTATTTTTGAGCTCTAGATTTTGAAAAAGTTGGTAGCCCCATCACGTGTACATTTCACAATAATTATTTTGGCACAGGTTCAATTTCCTGGGCGACCAAATGTTTTTTGTTTATCAAAATAATTTTTTGTCTGTGTGCGTGTGTGAAAAATGGAACTCGATAGAATATTTATTCTTCTGAGCGTCTTTATTCTTCTTTTCCTCCTAAAAACCTCTTTTTTCTTCTTCATTTTTGCCATTTCCGTTTATTTTCGTCTTCTATTCAAAGCGACAGAACATAAACAAAAAAAGAACACATTGTTTTCATAATTGTTGACTTTTTTTCCTTCTCACAAAATTCGCTTTTCAGGACACATTGGGTGCCATTGGTAACGATGAACATTTGAGGACAATATTTTTTTGCATTGTTCGTTGTTTTTTCTTTGCACCCACGACAATTGTTTCGAAAATGGTTTCGGTGCTGATTTTCGTTGGATACAACATTTTTCTCACACTTTTTGGATATCATTTTTGGAATCTGTTCCCAAGGAATCGATTCAAACCGCAAGATCGAGGTGGAGGAATACGAGCAGGAGGTGAGCCCGAGGTATGGTGTTGTGATTGTGATTGAGCCTCCGATTTCGAATTGATTTTTTCTTCTCCAAATGTCCTTTTTTGACATTTTTTTTCTCACATCAAGTTTTGAAGCCAAACAATGAGTTTTCTGAAAATTGTTCAAATTTGATTTTTCAACTTTTCAGATGTCAATATGAATGATGATAAAGTGATGAACAACAACATCAACAACAACAACACCAAGAAATGTAAATAGGAGATGTTTCGAAAACGTGTAATGTGCAATAAAACTTTTTTATAATCAATTTTTAATGAGTCCCGCTGAAACATTATCGTTGTTATTGTTCGATGATTCTAAACTTTGTTGAGATTGTGGTGAGATTCGTAGAACTGATCGGATTGTTTCGCGATACTCTGGACTGCAAATATCTCAATTTTTTGCATGGAAATAAATATGTCAAACACTTACTTGATGAGATAGAAAATGAATAAATTAGATGAGCACGCAATGTTGACTGTGATTCCTGAATAGATTTGAACAAGTTCGAAAATCTCGTCACTTGATGTGATCATGTAGCCAAAGGTGTTTGCGACACTAGTGATCGCCCAACCGAACAGAACTAGAGCACTTGTGATGAGAATGGATTTGAATGCGATTTTGAAACGCGAACCTGAAAACTTCAGAAAACACGGCCTACCAGACATGAAGAATTTTGTCAATCAAAAGAGACGCAAAGAAAAACGAAAAATTTGCAATTTTGGTCACGTTTTTTTTTGTTTTGAGAAAAGTTTCGAAACTTCAATTCTAACAAGGGAACTGCGAATACTTACTAACGGACTTTGAGATGAGACATGTGTCACCCGATAGAGTTTTTCACGCTGATCAAGATCCCGTAGCTAACTTTTGCAAAGCTCCATGCAGAGAGCTAAAAATCGAGCTCAAAGTTTGAGCACAAAAATTGAAATATCTTGTTCAATTTGTATTATTTTAATGATGAGAAGTTACTAAAAGGTTATTTGGCATGCTAGGAACGATAGGAGCACTTAAAAACCTCGAAATTGTAGTTGTAACTCAGAAAAAATGAGCCCGAAACTTTCAATGAAAAAGGTAGATCAAAAAAACGTGAAAAATGAAAAAAATTGCATTGAAAAACGTGAAAATTATTAAATTTTAGAAATTGTTTCTGATTTTTCATGTTTTTTCAGAAAAAAACACCTTTTTTCAAAACTTTTTAGAAGTTTCAATTAAACCATCGTGTAGAGAATTGAATTTCCTACCAGATCCACTAGTTAATTTTCATGAGTATAAAACTTTGAAAAAGTTAGGATGCATTTAAAAATTTTGGACTGATCACAAAAACGTGATTTTCAGCTTTCTGGCTGGAGCTTTGCAAAAGTTAGCTACGGGATCTTGATCAGCATAAAAAAACTCTATCGGTGAGCATATATCTCATTTCAAAGTCCGTTAGTAAGCTATCATAGTTCCCTTGTAAGGTTATCAAAAAGATCGGTTTTTTCTGACTTTTTTTTCAAAAAAACCCGGGCTGGTCTGAAAAAAATATCGTTCGGTATTAGATTGTCATTTCCGATTAGCAAATTTCAATTTCGAAAAATCAGAGCTTTTCACTGAAAAAAGCTCACGCTACTTTTTACTCTCTCGGGTCATTTTTTTTCAGTCCGGCCCGGATTTTTATATAATTTTATACAGGTTAAAAAACATTTTTTTGTTGATATATTTTTTTCATAGTGTTTCTAGCTTTAAAAAACGTGAAAACTAAATAATAAAAAATTAACGTGACTCAGAACTTCGAAAATGTCATTTCTAAAACACCATGAGTACAAAATGGTTAAATTGAATATTCATGTAATTATTTTTGATTTTTGCTATAAATAAATTCAAGTTAAACACACTCCTAAAAAACATTTCTGAAAAAGTCTCGCACACTCCTAAAAATCGTCAAACTTCGTTGGATTCTGGGAAATGAATTTTGAAATGTTCGGAAGCTCGAAGTTGAAATAAGGATTTTTCAGTCTCAAACCGTTGGTTTTCTCTGCGTCTCCATACGAAATAAAATGCGATCATTGAACTCACTGGCATCTCGTTTTCGCAACAACATCGCTGTGATGAAGTAGGTCACAACTATAGACACATAAATGAAATGCATTGATAAGGTGAATATTTTGAAAGAGTCTCCGGTTAACGAAGTTGGAATCGCACATCGAACTTGTTTCCTGAACTCGGGTCTCGTTGTAGATGGATTCTTGTCTCACTCACCTCACGTCTCTCTCCCGATACCCAAGATACATAATCGTGGAACAAAACAGCAGTGGAAAAATCAAATGAGCGATCGTGTATTTTGTTTTTCGTTGCGACTGACAATTTCGATATCTGAACAATATGAACTTGCCTTAATTGTCTAGAGATAGATAGGAATCTTACTTGAAAGGATGAGTTACAGCAAAAATTCGATCGATTCCAATTTGAAGTAAAAGTGGTCCAGCTGTGGTGAGACCAATTATAGGGAGAATACTCACAAAGTAACACGTTGATTGCGATATCGAGGCTGCAAAAAAGTTGAATGAAACAATCGCGTTTTCTCTCCCACGTGCTCACTTTCAAACAACAAATGATAAACAAATATAATCTGACCACACACGTGAAACATGTCAGCCAAACACGTCAAACTCAAGAGAATGTGAAATGTGGCTCGAAGTCGTCTGGAAACAACTATTTTTACCGTTTTCAAACTTTTTGTCAAACTTACTGGTTTTGAAAAAAACAAAGAATCATGACAAAATTGCCAGCAATACCTATTGGAATAATAAACAAATAGAAAAATGTGATCGGAATCATCCACGGATGAACATTGTCGAACATGTCTGTAAAAAAGAGAAAAATGAAACATTGAAAAATGGAGGAAAAATAAGTGTATGTTGATAATCCTTTAATTATTTTTTGAGGAGGAAAAAGACGTTTCGAATTTCGTTTTTTTGTTTCTCACGAAGATTTAAAAGTTCACAAAAATCAATACGTTTTTTTTCAAACACAGGAGGGTACTAGTCATTTCCTTCCGGATTAGTTGCGATCTTTGGATTCTTTTCATGCAACAGATAATTAGGTTGACCTAGGTTTTTCGAAAATTGGAAGATTTTTTTCTATTTCTCTCTGAAGACCACTAGATAAAAATCGACAGGCATGGCTGATTAGAGGGAGCTGAAAACTCGCGCATACGTGCCTGGCCTTGGCTGGTTGTTTTCAATGACCGGAAAATCTCGACCTTGAAGTTTGCAAGATTATAGTATTTTCAGATACAAAACACACAGCTCAAAAAATGATTTTTCTGTAGAAACTCTGACAAAAAACAAGTCTTAAACGAGAGAGTATGAGAAAAATGGAGAGTGTTATACATTGTGAAAAACTACAAAATATTGAAAAACTACAAAAAAAAAAGTATATTCTAAACTGATAAATTCCAGCCATGTCAAGCCGGTTCTTCAGACCAGTCGAATAATAAGGTCCAGTGCGCGCATTTCGGGACGGGCTCTCGGGCTCACAGGCTTCTATTTTAGTTATAGTCCTAAAACACGTGAAAACTAAATGATGAAAATAAACGTGACACAGATTTGCAAAACATCTTATTTTTTGTGTCTCTTCCGACGCACCTAATGAACTCAGGGAAACCGTGGCGAAAATTTCGCGAAAAGCTTAGCCAGGCGTTTTTTTCGCTGATTCGCTTACAGGCTGATCAGCCGTTTTTGAGCCAGAGACTCAGCGTAGAAATGGCTGATCAGCGGCTGATTAGCGGAGCAAAAAAACGTCTTGGCTGAAATATGGCTGATCAGCTGGAGAAAATAGGCTGAAAAGAGGCTGCGCAGCTTCAACTCAGCCAAAGTTTCCCTGAGAAGTTCTGTTGGGTTCGCTGAACAGTGAACTCGAATATGTGTGAATAAAAAAAACAAACTCATAATTCCGATCAACAAAGAAAAAATAAAGTTTGTGTCTGGAAAGAATTGGAAATGTTGAGGTTTGATTGGATGAACTGAGAAGCCTCGGCATGGCGCAGTCCTAATGTCAATCTGATCCAATAGTTCGTTTTCTGAAAAGTCGCGTGAGCTGTAATCAATCCGATGAAGCGAATTTTGAGAATGCACAAGACGGAGTTTATGAAACGTTCGACCGACTCATGTCACGTTTTTATTCTTCCATTTTTATTTTCTGCATTTTCTCCCTATCTAACCCTTTTTCTAGATAGAAAAAAAAACATTGAATGAGTTGCCGATGGTATTAATTCGAGTTCAAAATTCTCATCATCAGGTGTCTGAACCGGTTTTCATTAATCGCTATTATTCATAAAACTGTGATGTTCTACACTGACGCAATTCAAATCGCTCATCAAAATAACATGATCCCATTCATCTGGTATAAAAACACATCGCATTAGAGTTTAACCTCATTTTCGACAAAATGACAAAAACACTATTCCCGATTCTCGTCATTGTCCACGCGGTTCGAGCAGCGACAACGACACGTGGATACTATCAACAACAGGAAATGGTTGGACAGATGATGGGCAACAATCAGTCTGGTATGGGTGAGCAAATGGGCGAGATGGGCGGAATGGGTGGTATGGGCGGAACGGGTGGTATGGGCGGTATGGGCGGCATGGGAGGTTCAACCTATCAATCTGGTATGAGTGGTCAGATGGGTGAGATGGGCGGCATGGGCGGCATGAGCGAGTCAAACTCTCAATCTGGTATGGGCCAACAAATGGGCGGTATGAGCAACTCGAACTCTCAGTCCGGTATGGGCCAACAAATGGGCGGTTCGATCTCTGGCATGACTGGACAAGAATCGAACTCCGAATCAGGAATAGGCGAGATGAGCAATCAGGGTGAGAGAGACACAGAAAGTTCAAAAATCGAATTTTTGTTTTCTAGGTGGATTTGGAATGGCAAACAATCGTAACGGTTTCAGTGAAAACGTCTAACTTGCATTTATACATTAACTTTTGTTTGTATAAACTTTTTATTTGTTGAATTATTCAAAATTTGAACTCAGGTAATCGAACTTCCTATAGCACCAACACTGTTTTGATTGGTTCCTCGTCTTGGTAAGCAGAAGTTCACCAACAATTGTCGATAGGGTCCAATTGTGAGCACATTAATGATGCTGAACAAAATTGCCGGGGATGATTGAAGAACCATATAAAACGCTGAAATCGGGTAATATTCCAGTTTCGCTCCGGTGATGAAGAGAAATGCGACAATAATCGAGGGAATTGCCAATGTTGTCAGATAGGTGAAAAAGTAGATGAGAAGAACGTAAAGAATTCGACGTTTCTGTTGCGACAGAATATTTTCTTGCGTTCTGAAAGCTTTGTAGAGTCGGTAGATGACGTAGATCAATAAAGAGAGAGCGAGAATGATTGCGTAGATTCCTTCGATAAGCAACATGTTCATCGGAATGGTGGGAGTTTTCAGATTTATCACATAGGCTGCATAATTGTATAGCACTTGATGAAGTCTCGAATCGATGTTGATCATCTCTTCGTAGCCATTTGTTTTTGTGATCGCAAAGTAGATTGTGATCGCGTTGAAGGAGATGGAGGTTAGTGTGAAAAAGTTCCACAAAATTGTAAACCTCAACATCTTTCTGAAATCTCATTAGGCATGTTCCCAATTGTTGCTGCGATGTTTTAGCTCAGAAAATTACTCACAAATGTGGTACCTATGTTGCGTAGAATTTTTGACAATAAACTTGTTTGTACATTTCAAGAAAGAAAACGTCAATTTTTTGATAGTAAAAACGTGACCCACTCACAAAACTTTTGCAGGATAAATAATGATGAACAAATGATAGTTCAGCTGTGATAGAAGTGAATACACAAAAGGTATCATAAGACATATAAAAAATATCAAACAAATCGCAGTTGCAAAGAAATCGGAAGAAATTGGTCCCAGTGAAAATATGATAAAATAAGGTAAAATTGCATAAGGTTTCCAAATAAAACAAATATAATTGGTGAAAATTGCGGGTAGTAGAGTGTTGGCCAAAATAATATTTTTATACGACTTATCGATACTTTGATTTTTCACATTCCAAATTAGTATAAAAGTTAGAACAACCACTAGATTAGTAGCGATGCCTAGCACGAGTAGAACAATTTTGTAGATTCTAAGAAAGTTCAGACGATGATATTCGAAAATATCGAACATAGATTCATAACTGTTCGAATCTTCGCAAAATACAAAACAATATTTGAAATTGTAGATAAAGTCGAGTAAATCTTCCATTGAGGGCAAATAGATTTTCACCTGTCTATGAATTGTTGATAGAATGTCTCTACTATTTTCACGTTTCTCTGCGTCTCTTGGTCTTCCAATACGCTCTAATAAATTAAATCTGTGTCTCTCTATCAATAATTTATGCTAGATCAGGTTGAATTGTGCAATTATCATTATTTTAGCAACGTATAACCTTCCCGTTTTCGATGCATAAGCCAATGTGAAAATGCTAAATACAACATTACAATAAGAAGAACACATCCGACACTGAACAAAAAGAGATCTGAAACAACTTTTTTTTGCTCTCAGAAAATGAGAAAAAATCTAACTCACGCGTGGATGTATGGCTATGCTCGATTTGTGTTTCAGTTCCATTTTTGAGTACTGCTGAAAACTTTTGGCTCAGGCTCAAAAAATTTAAAAATAAAATCTCACGCGTTATAACCTCTCTTTTCAGAAGTTCTAGAAATTCTTCGGCTTCATAATATGATTTTTCCATTATCTTCAGGTTTTTCTTCAAATTTGCCGATTTTTGTTGATGATGTGATTGGAGTGGTTCGATGAATACGGATGTTGAAAGACTGTCTACAGATTTTGGGAATTTTTCAAGATGGTTTCTTTTGAAATCTCTGAAATTTCCCCAAATTTCTTCCATTTTCATTGACAATCTAATTTGGAGATTACCTGGCAACTTCAATATTCCAAAACTGGTGTGCTTCATTATAATAATCTAGTTTTGCCCCAGAAGTTCTGAGTTTTGCATCATCAAAGTCTATTTCGAAATAGCTTGCTTCCGGCTCGTTGAAAGGCTCCCACTTGGGGGCCTTGTTCGGTTTCCCAAAATTTACAAAATCCGCGAAAATCCCACTGTAAATTCGCTCAATTTCGTAGTCTTTCTGTGTCATCTTTTCGACAACTCGATGTGTTCCGAGAACGTAGATCTGAAAAATGTCTTGTATGTTATACGTTTCAAAAAAAAATCCAAAAATTTCTCAAACAGTTACAGATACGTTTCTAGTATGTTATAATTTACGAAATCTTCACTGTCGGGTTGTTTCACTATTTTGTTATTAGTCAAAGAATCCCAAGAAATTCCCCAAATAAGGCTGCTTTGGGCCTAACCTAGTCATTAAACTTGAAAACTTCCAACAAAAAAAACGCACCAAATCTTCAGAATGTGACGGTGATGGAGAAGTCGAGAAACGTTTGGCAAAAGCCTCTCCAGCACCATCATAACTAAACGAATACAAATAAACATTGGTCTGCGGCGAAGTGTGAGCCGCTGCGATTTGTCTCACAGGCGCGAAAAAATCCAAGTCATCCGACAGTTTTTGAGTATGCGATTTTTTGCTGTATCTCGCAACACATTTATGTGTCAATTCATCGGCTGATTCGTAACCGTATCGCCATGAAATGTGTTCGCAGAGTTGCGAAAGTCTGCTAACGTTGACATTTCCCTCCGAATCTTGGCAATAAATCGATTCGCTCATCTCACCAGTAACCGTTCCGATCATCGTTGTCACTCGATGTAGTTTATCGAGGTTTTCTGTTTTCAAAACTTCCTCGTCATAGTCTCGAATAAATTTCCCATCAACATGTGGTTCTGCAATTGATTCAGTGCTATTTGCAATTATTTCGAGTTGGGTGTCCAATAATTGTTGCGCGCTCAATTTTCGCAGACATTCAACATCTGAACAATTGACAAGTTCTCCAACCTTCTTCATGATTTTCGAATTCGCCGACTTCGTCTTTGACGGCATAACTGGACTCATCATTATTTGTCGAGTTATCAGCCCCGCTGACAGTGGTGAAAGTGTCAACGTGTTGATCAGCGTAGCACCTGCACTATGCCCCATTAATGTCAAGTTTTTTGGATCAGCTCCAAATGATCGAATCTCTCGATGAGTCCATTTTAGAGCTTCAAGAATATCTGAAAAAACTTTCCTTCTTTTTATTTGATCACCAATCAAGTACTCTTACCAAAAAGTGCAACATTGCCTTCAATCCCCGGATAATTTGCAAATCCGAAAATACCCAATCGATAATTTGAAGTGATCACAACAATGTTTCGATCCTGTCCAACAAAGTTGTTGATGAGGATATCAGGATCGAATGCCGAAGCCGATTCATGATCGTATTTTCCACCGTGAATGATCAACATTGCCGAACAATTACGATTTTGCAAACAATACTCGTTTGTGAAAACATTGAGATATAGGCAGTCTTCGGAGATCCGGCCAGCTTCGTTGGTCGACTTGAATGTGGCTCTGGAAATATTTCCCTTATTTTCTCTGCGTCTCTCTTCATGAACTGCAAACTAATTCCGGGTTATGCGGACTGGCCCGTCCATTTTGTGTTTTCTGTGTTTTCAACTGATTTTTGAAATGTAATTTCTCTGCGCCTCTCAATCTATGTATAACTTGGAAATATGCAATACCCGGAAGCCTTTTTTCCTGCATCTCTAATTGATTCTGAAAAATGGAATACACTTCAATGCAATTCTATCCGCGTCGTATAAGCGTGCACTATTTGAGAGTCAGCTAGACGCAGAGAAAAATCATAAATTATGGTGGATTGAAAGAGACTCACGTCACGTTTCAATTATTTCGAAAATACAAATTGTCCAGACTTTTTTTCTCAAGAATTATTTTCAAAATACCAGGGCTGTCGTTCTGGGACCCACCTGGGAAATGTGGTGTTAAAAATTGAGAAAACTGACGGGAGAAATCAATTTTTTCACCAAAGAGGTCATGTGGGAACATAAGGGAAGGTCTTTTTGGTGAAAAAAATCAATTTTTTTTTCAAGCTGGGCTTTCTTTTCAACAACTGGGAAGCTCAATTTTCCCATGGTGGGGCCCAGAACGACAGTCCTGCAAAATACTGTCAGAGGTTGTGAATTTGTGAATCGATCATCATAATTTCAGCAAGTTACAACTCACTGATTTCGAAGAATTCAACCAAAAAACTCACTCTGGATCACTCATACACGCCGCCTGATATTTTTTCGTCTCCAGAATTCCGGTCCAATTCGAAAGTTTTCCCGGTTTCCGAAATCGAAAATCTCCGATCGGCGGAGCTGCAAACGGAATTCCCAGAAACTGAATGGCAGTTTGTGATCCGAACGGAGAATAGGTGGACGTTCTGATCTCTCCCTCAATGGTACCCGTGCTGAAATGTGTTTTGAGGAGATTCGTTTTTGGTGAACGATGAATCGGCACGGCCTTTTATGACCTCCTTCAAAAGAGACGCAGAGAAATCAAATTTTTGCAGTTCTGGGTCACGTTAATTTTTTATTATTTAGTGTTCACGTTTTTTGTAACGAGAAACACTATGAAAAAAATTGAACCGAAAAAATATGGTTTTTTATTACTGGCGTGACCTTTATGTTCGGTTCATTTCCCGAAAATGTCAGTTTTGAAGATATTTTCCCTGTTTAAAAAAAGGAAGAACGTGAAAATAAGACAAACGTGACCTTTTGAACTGCAAATTTCGTAATTTTCTCTGTGTTTTTTTTTAGCAAATTTTTTTTATTAGCAAATTTCTTCATGGCTGGTAGGCCTTGTCGGGCCAGGTTCGATAAAAATCGAATCAAAAATTGGGTAGATTCTGAATGGGTTCTCCTGAATGGGTGCGCACCCATTCAGAATGGATCAGAATGGGTGCCCAAAATGGGTGCGCGACAAACGTCTGAATGGGTGCCCAGAAAAATGGGTGCCCATTTTGATTATCTGAATGGGTGTCCATATAATGGGTGCCCATTTCGGTAGTCTGAATGGGTGCCCGTTTCAGTTGTCTGAATGGGTGTCCAAAAATAACGGGCATTCGTTTTAAGGTTTTTTTGGTTGTTTTTTCGCTAAGTTTTAAAGTTTCAGATTATTTTTCTCCCTTAAAAAAAAAGGTCAAAATTTATCTAAAAACATAGGCTTAGAACGTCTGCATTTTTGATAAATGGTTTAGATCGGTGAACAAAATAATTTTGAAAAATACATGCGATGAAACAACATGCTGTGAATTTTGGTGCAGAATTTTGAGTACAGCATTTACGATTACATGCGCAGTTTTTCCTGCGTTTTATTTTTGACCACAAAACGGACACCCATTTTTTAGGCACCCATTCAGACTACCGAAATTAGCACCCATTAATTGGACACCCATTCAGACAATCAAAATGGGCACCCATTTTTCTGCGCACCCATTCAGACGTTTGTCGCGCACCCATTTTGGGCACCCATTCTGAATGGGTGCGCACCCATTCAGGAGAACCCATTCAGAAACTGCCAAAAATTGGACTTCCTCAACGGAGTCCAATAAAAATATCTGTCCCTAATCACTCAGTCAAAAAACTTTAGTTATGAGGTGCAGATCAGTAGGCCCTTTTTTTGAGGCCGATTCAATATTCACTGAAATCACGTCAAAATTTATCTCAATTCGACACGACAAGCTTGACATTTAAAACTGTCAAAAATTGACATCAAAACTATGACAATTGTGAAAATCGACGATTCCAGCATAATAAAAAGAAAAACAAAAGAACTCTCTCCAAAAAATGTTTGTGAATAAACAGAACACTTTATTGATAACACATTGATTTTTCGACAATCAGGTGATAAGAGATTACTGTACTTTCGAGCCAATTTTTTGCAACACAAGTTTTTGCTCAAAAAATCGAACGATGCTACTTAGTTTGAAGAGCATTAAGATTAGCCTTCTCTGCAGGGATTGAGTTTTTAAAAAACTTTGCACTCGGACGATTTTTGTCTCTTTCACTTTCCCAAATGTCTGCCGAACTCTGAATTTTAAATTGTTTAGACGTGTCAAAAAACAAACACTTGTCCTTTTCGTCTGGAAATTTGAGAGATGAGTTTTTTTTTCAGAATTGCAATTCTTTCTGTTACTCAATTAAAATTAATGACGTTTCAAAAGTTTTGCATAAAATAATAAATTTGCTATACTCTTCTCGTTTTTCTCAAAAATATTTATTTTTTCTGCAAAACTTTGGCATTTTTTGGACTATTAGCTTATATGTCAGGCAGTTTTTCTGTTTGTTCCAACATTCTAAAATTACCCATTTTTCCCACGAGACAAGTAAAACATGCTCGGCATATGATGTGGAAAAAGAAGAAGAAGAAGAAGAAGAACGTGGAAGATCATTCTGTGTCAGTTGAACTAGCTCAATAAAAATATATATGTTTGTTTTCTTTCGAAAGTTTTCAGACTTTTGCAGCAACAGTTGTTCGGTCAATGCACTCAAGAACCAAATTAAAATGTTTTTCGCAAAAGCTGATCAGAACGAGTACACTCTTTGCTGACGCGCCGCGGACCCGCTCACATTTTTTTTGAGTTGAGCGCTCCGCTCAAGTCTCGCTATTTCAGTCGAGCGCTCGATCTAGTCCCCCTATTTCAGTTGAGCGGAGGTTGAGCGGGGCGCTCAAACCCCGCTCTTCATTTCCTGAGAAGACAGTCCAAATATCATCCCTTCCATCCGAAATTTTCAGATAATGGAAGAGAAACAGAGACTGAATGTAGATCAAAAACTGAACTTTGTAAGCCTAAGAATGAATAAATTTTCAGTAGTAAAGTATTCATGGAAAGTTTACCATATTTAAAATTTTTTCAAACATTTTTGAACCATTTGGCCGACTACATTACTGTTCGAGAGATAACTTCAAAATCGTTTGTTTGTTTGTGAAAAAAGTAAATTTTTTTAGTTGCAACCAGTTTTGGAAAGTCTAAATTTGACCTAATAACAATTACAAACTTAGCCAACTTGTTTTTTGTTGTATTTTTACCAATTCTTATCCCTTTAAAGTGCGTATTTTTGCTCAATAGAATATCCGATTTCTTTCGCCCCTAAACAAATGTGAGATTGTTCTTTTTTTCCATCCTTGGGTATAAAAAGTTCCTGCTTTTTTTTTGGTGTTGTCTGTTCAGTTCTGGTTTATTTTATTTTATTTATTTTCAGTTATTATTTTTCTCATATAGATTTCCGTAAATAGTAACACATATATTTCTCTTTGTTTTTGCATCGACATAACAAAGAATTTTTTGATGTTTTCATGGATCAGTTCTCTAGTTTTCATCATTCAGAAAATTATGTTTGATACGTTTCAGACATGTTCCTTGGCCGGCCGCGGCCGGCCGAAGGCTTTTTCGCTAGGGCCGCGGCCCGGCCTCGGCCTTCGATTAAATATGACGATGAGGCCAGGCTCTAGCCCGGGCAGCCCAGGCTGCCCATCAGGCTTTTATTTTTTATATTTTTATTTAAATATTTTTAAGTGTGTGCGGCAGTTGCAAAATTGTGTGCCGAGTGGTTTCAAACAAAAACGCGCGAGTTTTTTTTTAATAAATTATTCTTGCATTGTGTGAGTTCGCCACATTATTTGTGTATTTTGTTGTGTACAGTGTACAGTTAACCAAAATGGAGGATAATGTCAGTTTGTCTCCTGAAGATTATGTCGTTTTTGATGGAAATTCGGATGACAACGGCGATTATGCTCTACAATACGAACACTTCTCCAAACATCAAATTCAGGCCGTCGTGAGAGGAAGCAACCTCAATGGTTATGTTCTTGTAAGGTAGATGTTATAGTTAATGAAAAATAGTTATATTTACAGAGTAGAACTTTCCCGTCTTCTACAGACGAATTTTGGCATGGATTCACCATTGCGTCTTCCAAACTTCTGGTAACTTTCAACGATATGCGCAAATCAAAAAATCCTGATCTTCGTGCTCTTTCGATTTCCGCAGAGGAGGCGGTTCGCTTCAATTTCAGAGACATAGGTAAAGTACACTGCCTTTCCTACGTCTTGGATCCTCTTCGTGATCCAAATATTCAAAAATGTCTGGATGACCTTAATGTGAGTGTTTTTATTTTTTCAAAAGCATTCAGAATAAAAATAAATCTTTAGGTAAATTTGAACATCAACGCTATGGCAGAAAGTTATCTGGAAGAATTATCGAAATGTTTAAACCTTGATAAAGATTCGTTGCCGCAGTCAGGAATCCAGAAACCGTCCAAAGGATTCATTCAAAATTGTCTTCAACCAACAATTAATCAACGATCAATTACGACCGAATTTCAACAGTATAAATGCGTGGCCACTTCTTTGCCGGTGAAACGCTTTTGGCCATCAAACGTCAGTAATTTCCCTGGTTTATACAAAATTGCTCGAAAAGTTCTTGGCTGTTTGAGTTCCGAAGCGTCAACGGAGCGAACGTTTTCTCTAATAAAAAACGTTTATCGAAAAAACAGACTAAACTTGGAAATTCCATTCCTTGAAAAATTGCTTTTATGTTACGAGTTAAGTTCGTTAGAAAAAGATTAATTGATCGTTTTAATTCTGATTTTTCGCCGTTGTATACATTATTCATGTATGATTTACACACATTTTCCATGTATAACTTTGTAAACTTTTGTTTGTAATTTTATAGAGCCTAGTCTTGTTTTATTTTTTTGGGTATCATGTTTTACCTGTTATGCCAAGTTTTATCCTATTTTTCCTAGTTTGTTATATTAATTTAGTGAACGAACATTTTTTTGGCTATTTCTAATGAATGAAAGCTTCTCCTGGTGTTTTTATAAAAATTGTTTCAAAATTGATAATGTCGCAAAAAACTGCAAAAAAAAAAGGCCGGCCTGAGGCCGGACAGGCCGGGCGGGCTTCAGCCCCGGCTTCTATACGTTGGCCCGGGCCGCGGCCCTAGGCTTATTTCATAAGGCCGGCCAGGTCAGGCTGGGGCCAGCCCGCCCTGAGGAACATGTCTGCTCTTCATGTTAAACTTATTTTATTTTTCTCAATGTTTACATGTTTTCCGGTCAAGTGGGAGGATGAAAAACTACATTTTTAGTCGGCTTGCGACAAGCTTAAAACAATCTGCTGAAAGTGAAAAATCCCACTTTTTTACACTTCATTAACAATTTTCGTTTTCTATTTCTTTTCCGTTCAACAAAACTATTCTTTGGATCGAATGAGTCAGCCTGAGGCCACGTTTTTATTAAAAATCCCAATATTATTTTGTTTTTCATTTCTGCATTTTATGTCTGATCTGAAATTACTGTAGTTAGACATGGTCTATCAGAGACGCAGAGAGAACAATTTGAAACGCCACTTACTTTTTTCTACACATTTTCCAAACTGCAAAGTCCGTGACCCCAAACTCCCCGGTCCGGCACGTTTTTCTCCCCAATTTTTCCTGATTTCCTCTACTTATGATCAAAGTCGACTTCCAGCTCCATTTCGATTCCCCGCACATGACCGGTTTTTGATTTATTCTATTTTCAAAAAAAATTGTTTTTTTTTTCTCCTTTTTTGCACTTACTAATTGTGAGGCCACACCATTTTTTTTGCCGAAAATTGAGTCAGTTTTTTGCACTCACATACAACATGTTTTGACTTGTTTGCAGACGGAAGGAAGTGGCGAAAAAATGTCGCGATTTGAGGCGGCATCGCCAAAGATCGCCTTTGTTCCATCTGCAGTCGCAACAGCGACAACGGCGACGTTTAAAGAACAAATGTATTTGGAGGAGTGGAAGAGTTCGTCGCGACTATTATTTTATTCCGTCATATTTTCCACGTCGATCGCACTTCCCGCATTTGCGTTCTCATTGATTCGATTGAGAGTAGTGAAAACTTGCAATTCCAATTATCTGCCATATTTGAGAGCCATTTTGATAGCCAACATGGTTTTGTTGACAACATTGTGTGGAAGTGTTATGGCCGAGAATTCAGAGTTTGTTTATGGTAGGCTTTTCAAATCAGTTTTTTTTTGGTTTTTTTCTTTTCAAAAAAATGTATGGAGTTTGATCTTCAATAGAAAATTCCGATAATACCTTCGGCCAGTTCGAACGGCGTCGTATAAAACCGGCAATTTTTGAGAGAGTTGGAAACGCAGAGTTTGCCACGTGTCACGCCTTAACCACTATCATTTCAACGTTTGAATCTTAAATAAAAACGTGACCCCAGGCTCTCACAGTCCTTTGTAATTTATTATTTTTCTCTCCGTCTCTTTCACACTCAACTGTTGCTGATTGTAAGATTATAAACGTAATCAAAATCGGGGATTTTTTCATGCCAACTCTTTTTTTGCAGGTATATTTCCCGGCTGGCTAGTCTGTAAACTAACCGCTTTTCTGGTCAACACCTCATCATGTTTCATTCATTGGGCATGGGTCGCAATGTACGCTCAACGCTTTGTTTTTGTCTTTTTTCCACTTCAAGCTCGCCGAAACGGACCCATTCCACAATCGTTGGTCCTTGTCGGGTAGACTAAATCGAATAATCTCGCAACTCTGTTTGAAAATTTTCAGAATTGCCGCAATTTCGGGCTGTCTACAGGTTTGGACACTGATTTTCATCACCGGGTTGAAGTTGGACAACGAATCGGACGACAACATTTACTGCGGGGTAGATCCCAAATTCACGAGGTTCGTTTTTTTTCTTGTCAGCAAAATCCCATTGATTTAGAAATCCGGAATTCCAAGCACAAGAAAATGACAAAAACTAGGCCCGATGAATTTCGATTCCAAAAGTCTGGACATTTTTTCTGATTTATTTTTTGCTCACAATCAGTAAAAACTCAAAAGATCGGACTAGGTTTTCGGAATCCTATCCAAAAAAAACCCTTTACGTGGTGAGACACGATCTAGTCAAGCCGATAATTTGACCTAGATGAGTGTCAATTTTGCAGTTACTCGAACCAGCTGATTGTGATTGTCATCGTCGAATGCACCATCACCTTCTTCATTCCTCTTCTTCTCACAATTATCTCCGATTTTTCTGTTCTTTTCTGGAACAATGCATGTGGTGAACAATTCACTCTCGTGTCAAATAACGAAATCTGTGATAGAGCTCGAAAAAAGTCGAACATGAAAATCGTTTCGAGAGATTGTTTGAAGGTACATTCATTTTTACTCATGTCCCTTTAAATATTTCTCATTTAGAGCACTCAACGTAAACGTGCCAATGCGATTCGTTGTTGTCTGATCTCCGCCACAATTACACTTCTTCTCAACCTTCCAAATTATAGTTTACAAGTGAGTTTAGTTACCTACAGTACCCTTTTTTTGTAACTTACATATATTTCCAGTTACTTGATGAATTTGTCACACTTCACAATAGCTCGTCGATTGATGTTCGTCGGATTTTTCTGAGGATCGATGCATTTTTCTACATTTTATATTTGATGCAATTCCCCTTAACACCTATTCATATATTTATTTTGACTAGGAAAACGACAACAAAAAGGTACTGTAGTTTCATCTTACTGTAATTATGTGTTTCTTTTACAGCCGCCGGGTCTCCAAACAACATCAGAATAGTTCAATGATTGTGCATACTTGAACATTTTAAACATAATAAATATTTTCTGCGGGTTTTTTTCCCCGAAACTATGTTATGCCACGAGCTTCCGGAACGGAAAGATTATTCTCATTAGAGCGACTTCTCTTTGAACAGACAACAATTTTGCGTAAAAACGGACAGGAAAAAAGTGTGGTCCAGAGCCAAAAATCTCGGGCAGAATATTTTTTTCTGTTCTGAAAATCGAATCTAAATTTCAAATAGTAGATCAAATTAATTCACGTGACCTTTTTTCTAAACTTCTCATTATCCAGTTATATTTCTTCGGTTTAGGCCACAAAACTGAAATGTTGGTCTTCACTTTGTTGGAATTTCTCTGCGTCTCACTCACTCTCACTAATTCCACCACGTGGTCCCGAGTTGTAAAAACATTGTTTTTGTTCTAGCAAAAATCCCCCTTTTTAAACGGCAGGTTTTTTTTCGGCAGGTCCATCTTTTTCAAAACTACAGTATCCCATTTATATTTTGCACACACACACACCACATCGCATACATAATTTATAGCTCATATGAAAAGACAACGACCCGAAAAAAGAGAAATTATTGGCGAACACTCGCTCAAAAAATAGGCCCCTTCTCCGAATTTTTTGATGCATTTTTAATCGAATTCTCATATTTTATGTATCAATTTGTTGGTCACCCTCATACATTTTTTATTGCCTTATTTTTCCATTTTTTAGTGAATGAAATATACATATATATATATATATATAGATGTATTCAGAGAGTATCTTATTTTCTCAAGTTTTTTTTGCGCCCTCCGTTTTGTGAGTGTACTTCTCTCCAAATATTTTTCGAGCAAAAATTTAAAAAATATTCCGTTTTTGAAAATTTGTTTGATAGACTATTTGACGCCACTATGACTCAATACTATGAAACTTCAAAAACTTTTTTGGCGATTTTTTCCAACTTGATAAAGTTTGTTGTACAAAATTGGATCAAGAAGAAAATTTGAAAAAACCGGCTTGACACGTTATTTTTGGGTCAATCGCTCGAACTTCGAGTTATGATTTATTATCAAGAGGTTGTTCTATCGTTGAACTTTTTGAGGCACTCTCGGAAACAAACGACACGAACGTCACCAAAGTTTTTAGTTTTTTCATTAGCTATTTTCGCGAAATTCGAAAAATAATATTTATCATCACTAATTTCCGTCCGAGAACTTCCACGACTTTAAGAAAAATCTAGAATTTTCAAAACGTCACATCGGATTCAGAAAACTAAGAAAGAACTCGAAAATGAACTTCTGTACCAGGCCAGCCTGGGCAGCACTACAAAAATTTTAATTCATAAACTTTTACCTTTTAATTCATCAAACTAAAAATAAACTAAAACTAAAGGGCTCCTTCGGGCCGGTCACACTTTCTAATTGAAAACCAGAAAACGAATCCGCCCTGAAATATGAAATATGACAAGGATGGGCGTTTTTTTCCTAAAATTGGATCCGGAAGAGAATTTGAAAATTGAAATTTTCTGACTTCGATACGACCAGATCTGTCTATGTTTTCATGTGGTCTGCCCCCTATTTTCGGGTCCTATACCCACGCTGTGAATTTCTGTACTTCGATGTTTTTCGCGCATTTTCAACATCAGACACGTTTTTGTGAAGCTGAAAAAAATTAAAATTGAAAATGAGAGTTTCAGAGAAAAGGTCGCAAGGTTATCTGAACGGCCATATATTTTCTCTTCAAAATGTTGTACACCCTATCGGAATTCACTCTAGCTCAAACAGTTTTTCGGGATTGTTTCTCTCCATGTTCTCACAGTATTTTATCTTTGTTGTATTTCAAAAGTTCCAACTGACACCGCAAAACAAATACGCTTATCTCGATTAAAACGCTCAATCTGTCTCCGTCTCCACAGTAATCTTATCATCAAGACACTCCAATAAAAATCCTGTGATGTTAAAGATAAGATGGCTATTATGGCTGTCAGAAAAGGCGTGTTATCAGTGAGAGAGTATGATAATAATCAAAATAGAAATGCTCACACACACATTCATTTTCCTTTTTTTTTGTGCGTTGTGTATTTGTTGTTGAAGTTGTTGTTGGCACACCGCCAAAAAGTCGAAAATGTGAGTTGTTGTTTGCAGATGGACATTTCTTCTCGTAAACGTCTTCACTCATCCAATTATGATTTTATGGGAGCAAATGGACTTCAATCGCAGGTAATTGCGAATCAACAGAAAATGTCCGAAACAACAGCGGTCGATGTGATTATGAACAGTGTTTATGTCAACATCAATTGTTTCGAAACTCATCAACGTATCAAAATTTTGGATGATTTGATCATGCGAATTGTTTCGGCAAAGGTTTGTTGTTTTTTCGTCGATTATCAGGAGAAAAAGTGAAAATTATTTGAGAAATTTCCATGAAAAAAAAAGATTTTTTGTGCGATAAAATGCAAATGGAACCGTGATAAACCGTAAAACTGATTATAGTTTTAGGAATGGTGTGACGTGGAAAAAAATTGTGAAATTTCAAAGTACAACTCGTAGAGCGTGGATGATAAATTGGGCCATAATTTTTCATCAGGCAAAAAACAGCGGTGAGATTGTAGCGTGAAAGTTTTTTTCCTAAACTCGTGGAAGTTCTCGGACGGAAATTATTGTTGATAAATATTATTTCTCAAATCTCTCTAAATGCGGCTGATCCGGATTTTTCTATTATCCCGGACTACGATCTCACCCTGTTCTCAATAATTTCTCGCTGAATCTACGAAAATAGCTGATCAAAAAAAAACTAAAAACCTTGATGACTTTCGTGGGTGGTTTAGATCTAATGTGAGTTGTGTTTCGATTTTCAACATTTCTGTGATTTCGATGATCACTCTTCTAACAATCGTAGCGTTGGGTTTTAGGATTTATCAAAAAATGCAGAGCAAATGTAAGGAAATGAAGTAACAATTTTCCCAATTTTTATTTCAAATACAGATAGAATCAACAAAAAAACATTCATTCCAGCAACAAGTTCTTCTCCAATCCGAAGCCATAAATCTTTCCACATCTTCCACGGTATCTCTGTCTTCCAATCATCAACCAACATCTTCAATGCTCCAATCGAAACTTCTCGCCAAAAGTCCGCCTCGTCTTCCACTTCCGCAACTTCCGCAACTTCCCGTCACCACCACCACAACATCAACCGCATCATCATCATCATCAACACTCACCGAACAACAATTCAGCGATTTTCAACAAAACTTTTTGCGTCAACAACTCTACTCGAATGTACAGTACCTTCCACAATACGGTCAATATCAGCGAGTTATTCCCGATCCCAAAAACGATACGTTGATCAAGTTCCAACAATTGGTACGCGAATCGGTCAACAACGGAAATGGTGGTGTTGTGCCGGTGGGGAATGGAGCCGCCGATACGGTTTACACGCCGAGAATGATGGCCCCGCCCCGAATTGCGCCAACACCCATTCCAGCTCCACCAGTCTTGGTACCACAAGTCACCAAACCCGAAATCAGAAAGGTTTGTGCGATTTTTGTCAACTTTGGTTTTCAAAGTGTTGCCTAATGTTGATTGTTGATGAAAACTCTCAAAATATATATTTTTTTTTCATTTTGGACCGTTTCATCCAAAAATTGGTTTTTGGGCCTGATCCAGTTAATGATTCGGTACAATTCTGAAGGCTCAAACTTAGAGTCCAGTAAGATTGTAGCTCATAGGCCCTTGGCTCAAACTTCACGATTCGGGTCGAGCTTGAAGGCTTTTCAGCCCGTCTACTTTTCCTCATTTTTGTAATTTTCAGCCACCCATGATGCCCAAAGTTCGACCATGCAATCAATGGTCAGTGGTCAGTTTGCCACTGCCTCTCGTGGGTTGAAAATTGAGAAATGTCTTTTTTGTTGGTTTTTCATTGTTGATGTAAATTAAAGCAAATGTGTGATATTTGAAAATAAATATAAGTTAAATGTGCATTTAATGTTCTCCGGCTTCTCGAGCACGACGAACTTTGATCATTCCTGGTTCATTGATCGATAGGACGAGCTGAAAAGATGGCTGAATGAACTTGAAAAAATATTAGACTGTAGTTTTTAACTACAATATCTGCGTGTTTTCGGAGGAAGACAGAGTTTTCCGAACTGAACCAAATGTCATTCTGGACATTTTATATAGAATTTTTGAAACATACATGTGCCGGGATAGGAAACATTTTTAATTTCCTAATTTTCTTGATAAACCCTCAACCTACAGATTCTCCATCAATCGATAAATCGGCCGACACCAATACCACCAGAACAATCATTAAAACCAGCATCGAAAAAATAAGCGAATTCATCACCTGAAATATTCAGAAGTTGCCAGATAATATTTAGAGAAACCGCGAAAAAAAATGAAATCAAGAGTGAATATTTTCGAGGCCAAGGACATTCCATTCCGATCGACAAAATGATTGGACAAAAAATTTACGGAACACAATTCAAGTGATCTCGTTTTTTTAATGGAATCAAATGGATAAAAGGATTAGGGAAATGACTTCTGAGTGGACACAGCAGAAAAAAACACTTTTTTTGTGAACTGTGTTAATGTGGGTAATTAGTTTTTGTGTGTCATCATTTCTGGGTTAACCGCAATTGTGTTAGTTGGAGGTTGTTTTTTAGACTCAGAAAAACCGTGGCGAAAATTTCGCGAAAAGCTTAGCCAGGCGTTTTCTGATAGAAAAATGCCTATTGTAAGTTCTGTTTTTTTTTTCGAAAAATCAAAAGTTCAAGATGATAATTCAATCATATTTCCGGCAAACAATTTCGATTTTTATGAAAAAAACACTATTTTAACGTTCTTTTCCCTAAAAAACTTTGTCGATGTTTCTGTTTTTCAATATCTCTCTTTATTTTTTCTTCCCTCTCAAGTTTTTTTTCCTCAAATAAATTGTGAAAAGGTGACCGATCTCGACATAAGTTCACATTGTAAGTCGGACCGTTTCGTCTTGCCCATTCCAAATTTTCCGTTCATTTTCACGAACTACACATACATGTACTGTATACATTATTGTTGTTTGTTTTCTTCTCCCTTCATTGTCTTTTTGTCTATTCATGTTTTCCAAAAACTTTAGTCATAATCATTTTCATCAAATTGTATCAAATCCGGTCACACTTTTGCCCTTGAACAAAAAAAAACAAAATACCTTGGCAGGGTTTCGAACAAGAACCGGTTGCTGCTGAGATTCAACACGAGATACATACATTTACATTAATTTATTATTAGTATACATATATCGATTTTTTGGACTGAAAATGGATCATTCTCAACATCATCATTCCGATCATATTGGTAAGAATTTGTCTTGTTATTGATAAAATATAAAAAAAATGGGAAAACTTAATTTATGCTCATGTTTTTTAGTTCCGTGGGAAATTGATTTTCAGTGCATTTTTTTGCCTTTGGACGGGAAATTGGGTGTAATTTTGAATGCGAAAGTTGATACATTTGTTTTTTGAATTTTTTTTTACAGAATAAAATGTTATTAATTTTGAACAAAAAACGTGAAACCCGAAAACACATTTTTCGCGTGAGAAAATTCTGATATAAGTCTTGGCTGAAAATTTTCATATTAAAAGTAAAATGATGTATAATTATTATTTTGAATTGAACTGTTTGTTCCGTTTTGGTCTCTTTTTTGAACTTTCAATCTTTCGCAAAACAAAACTGAATTTTTGGTTTTTTTTCTTTTTTTTTTGAAAAACTTTTTACATCTTTCCCTTGTCTGATTCTTGAAATTCAAACACGTCGTCTCTTCTCTTTCCGATGTTTCATTTACAGAAAATAGTAATCAGCCAGGAGTCCGGACCGAAAATCTGGGGCCGGCCCAGTTTAAAAAATTCCAAAAACTATACAAAATTTATACTGTGCATTTGAAAAAACTTTCTGCTGCGTTTTTTTTTTCACGGCCCGAAAAAATCTAATTTTTTCAGGCGGCTCAGCTCCCAGCCACCAACACAAAATGGACATGTCAATGCATTCAATGTCCTTCCATTTCGGTGTTACCGAAACAATTCTTTTTGATTTCTGGAAAACTGAAAGTGCTCCGGGTTTGTCTTTTTCAGTTCTTTCAAGCTCTCTGTGCATTTTTTACCAATTCAGGTTTAATAGTTTCTGGCTTCATCATTATGATCCTCGCTTTTCTTATGGAAACTGTCCGATTTTTCCGATCGTATCGTCAGATTCAGAAGCGTTCTGGCTCGATAGCAACTGATTCGTCTTCTGCTCTCAGATTTTCTCCTCAAATTCCGGATCTTATCGATCCTCTTCTCCAATTAATTCAACTTATTCTTGCCTATTTATTGATGCTGATATTCATGACTTTCAATATTTATCTTTGTATTTTTACAGTTATTGGGGAAGTCTTCTCGCATTTACTTTATAATTCTCTGTTCCCATTTTTGAATAGTGCTAGTTCAACACATTGCTGAAAAAATAAGTATAAAATTTTAGACAATCTGTGAACGTGGTGTAGTTCTCTCGAAAAATAATTCATTTCCTCTAATTTTTCAAATATTTTTCAGTGGAATTATAATCATAGCAGGTGTTGGTGATGTATGTGTTAACTTGTAATTAAAACTTGTTCATCTCCACTGATTTTCAAGATACGAAAAATGATGATCTGGTGTTGGACACATTCCATCAATATTAGGAGAAGAGTTGTTTTGAAACACACTTTTGCGCAATTTTCTATGTCGACTGATCATTCCAAAAACGAAAACAATGACAAATAAGTCGAGTGATGTGTCAATAATGATGTGAACAATCGAAATGACTCGCTCCGAAACCTCATAGTTTATGGTGACAATTATCATCGAAAGTGAGACAAATCGGAATAATTTGGCGGTCATGATGCTCGGAATAATACTCTTTGACCAAATGTGAACTTGAGAAAATTGGAACTTTTTCTCCAAAGTTACCTCTCCTAACTTTTTCTGATATTCTCTTCGAGAAATATAGTATAGTGCAATGAGAAGGAGCAAATTAATAATATCAGAGATAAATAATACGATGACACTGTTGTCCATAAACCATTTGATTTCTGGAACAGAACTATTGATTGAAGAGAGTGATGAAATTGTAGACTCACCCATGTAGAACAGCATGTACGGTAGGAGAAATGAGCAAACGACAATGACGAGTGTCGAAAAATAAAATAGAACAATCAAAAACAACCAATCGATGACATTTTCATGAAGTCGGATGGTTAAATATTGAACGATCGAGAGGAAGAGCAGAAAAAATGTCTGAGCACTGAGTCCGAACTCGTGGATGAATGTCAAAGCGCGTTGAACTGTGAAAAAATTAGGAATCTCGTTAAGAACAAGGTGTAAGGATTCCGAAATTTCTTACTCATATTTCCGAACTTGAATCTCCCAACTTTTTTTCGAGAGAAAAATACTGAATCGATGATCAAAAATATTTCATGAAAAAATGGTTCGCGACAGGCATGTTCCTGGGCCAGCCCTGGGCGGACTCGGAGCCAGTTTGCCAGATTATCAGAACTTCTAACTCTGTGAAACCGTCGGGATTTCTCCGAGATTGACAAATTCTTATCAAAAAACTGAACAGACCGTTCGTGGTGAACTCCTATCTGATAGCAGGGCCGGGCAGAGCCGGTCCTAGGAACATGTTTGGTTCTCGAAGACAAAACCAAAAATAATGGTATGGATGTGACCAGGCCTAAGCCTAGGCCCTGAAATATAGTAGCCCTTGGCCCAGCCTTTCGCCATGTCTGGTTTTAGTCCGGGCCTGCGACCTGCGAGGTTTTTGCGAAAATAGTGTGAGGCCTTACCTCCTGATAGTTGTTCCTTTTTTCCAAAAGACAATCCGAAACTTTTAAGAGTCATGATGAGCCGAATCACGTGTGACACTGACATTACTAATGAAGAAATGCATATTAGAAGTAGAACCACCCTGAAAATCACATTTTCAACTTGCTAAAACCACGTAATCAGAAAAATAACTGACTCTAAATGAGGCACACGTTCTACGTGAGCATTTTTAGCATACCTCCATTTGAAGTGAACTTCTCTGGAAATTCGTATTACAACCAGAAAAACTAAATTTGTTGGAATAGAGAGAATGCAAACCACAGTTTCGAACAAAATCAAACATTCAAAAAACATGTTAGACTAATGACTAGTTGGAAAATATTTGGGAGACTAAAAATTCAGAAAATTAACTTCCAATTTTTTCGAGGAAGTTATAATTATGCTTGTCTTTGATTTTTTGTTACTTTTTTTACTAACCGAGTTGTGCGGAGTTCTGATATCTGAACTTTCTGAGATTCCTACTTCCACAAGTCCATTTCAAAAAACTATTTTCGAACTCTGGTCAACTTGGAGTTTCTAATATCGTAAAAAATTAGTTTTTTTTTCAGTCCGGAGGACCAAGATCTCCACCTAAAAGTACCAGTTAGACTTTCGACCACAATAAATATCTTTATTATAATTCACACCCGTAGGACTGAACTTTTCAAAGTTGACAAGAATCTTCTTCTCAATGACACCCACACTCTTGAACAACCATGTCGTGATAACGTTTAATTTGCATGTCTTTCTTGTGATCTTCAAGTAGAATTTTCATCGATGAAAGTTTTGATGGAACACATTTCGCTTCGGACGTCACGTTTGGTCGCACTAGATTTATCTGAAATCAGAATATCTTGCGCATTCTGGAAAGTATACATGAAAATTTTTGCGACAAACAATCTTACCATCGATTGAACAATCGCATGTGCTGACACATTCATCGACTTGTCAAACGGCACCGAACAAGCGCCAGCACAATAAAACGCCGAGAATCCTTCTGGAGCGATGACCCATTTTTTCCAACCCAATGCATCGAAATCGACATACAGACCTTTCTTTTGACAAATCTCGTTTTTTTCGGCTACAACAAAACGTTGGATAAGATGAAGCTGCAAAGACTCACGTTTTTCGTAGTATGCTGATTTGCTACGACGAACACGTTGAGGAATATTGAGAGGAGAAGCGCTGACGGCTCGACGAGACCTGAAGGTATGTTTCTTCTAATGTAAGCCAAGACTCGAGTCACGTTTTTTTGTTTCATTTTTTATCGAATTCGGTCCCGTTTTATTTGATTGCTTTTCGTGAAAAAAAGTGGAAAAATTCAAACCAAATTGACGACAAAAGTTCTAGTTTCACCACAACACGTTGTTCTCACCTTCTCTTTGGCACATGTATTGACTCATCGCGAATTGCCACAACAATAAACCCATCAATCTCTAGTTCGACATCACTCGACGTCGACAATGTGACAATCTTGGGCAACATTGATTCGGTCCAACCATGCACCAAATCACCCACATCCATCACAATTATCGGATTCTCAGTGTCGATCAGAAATTGTTGAGAAGAACTTCTGAAAGTTTTTTATCAGGGGTGAGATTTCGGCCATTTTGGGCCGGCCGGGCCTTTGCAAAGGAGAGAAGAAGGCTGACCGGACACGGTCTTTTCCTTGTAGAACAAGAGAGTAGAAATGGTTTTGTCAAAAATTCTATTCCCGGCTCTGAGAAACTGGCGTTCAAACTTTTTTCAAAGGCCGGCCCGTGATTTTTTTCTTGGACCTCAATCTCAACTCTGATTTTCAATATTTTTCTTCGGATCAAAAAACTGACTGTTCATTTTCGACAAGAAAATGTGTCGGAGACGAGAGACCGCTCAAAATGTGAATCCTCAATTGGGCTTTGACGATGTGGTGATTCTCGTTGGTTGGAAGATTTTCTGCCAGGAAAATCAATCGATATTTGCCGTCGTCGTTGAATCGTCTTGGACGAGCTTCCAATTGTAGTGTCACGATTCGATCAGCTTGAAGCCAAGAGTTCTCTTCTGATGTGCTGAAACACACGAGGCGATAGTATCAAGCCAAGGGAGCCCCTGAATGGGCCCTCTGAATAGGGTCAGGCTTTATTGAATGGGGTCCAACTTGAAAAAAGGGGGCGGACCCCATTTTTGAACAGAGTTTCCCTAAATGGTGTCCAAAAATGGGACACCAGAATGGAAAAAATAAGCTGAACACGATTTTTTGACCAAACTCAGCAACTTTTTTTGGAGCCCATTCAGGAAATTCGGTTCAAAAATGGGGCCCGCTCTCTTTTTGCATGTTGGATTCCCCATTCAGGGACGTGTATTTTGGACCCCATTCAGGATTTGCCTCGAGCCAATGAAAAACGATGAAACAGTGTGAGACGCAAAGAAAACTCTGACCATCGTTTCTCTAATTTCTCGCACTCTCTCAAAAATGTGCATCCTGAAATATCGTCTTACTGTAGATTTTCCATTTGATCCAATTCTTTGTACAAATGTTTCATGTAATCGGCAGCGACACGAGTTTTGAAAGTGTTCCGGATTTCGGAATTATTTTCGGGATCAAAGTCAAAGTCGAACAGTTTTCGGATTTGTTCGCCAATTTTTTGAGTTGCTTGAGAGTCGCTGAAAATTGGATGTTTGGAGAAAAACGACCGAGTTTCAAAAATTGTTTTCAAAATCTCAAATATCACCCACCTGCTCAGCGGTTGTGTATAAGTCTTTCCATCCCTCTCCTCGACCATATAAATTCCCTTGCTCGTCAAATACTCAACCAAAACCACCAACAATATTCCGATTATTTTCAAAATCATCTTCGTCGTCAAAAAGACAATGAAACTTGAGAGAAAAAAAAACGCAAAATTTGCTGAAAAGATTTATTTTCACAAAAAAAAGATGGGGCAGACACATGTGTCTCTTACACTCTATTTCTCCCAAGAGACGTTTTTTTGTGTATGTTTCGTTCGTGAAACATAAATTGATCTAATTTTATCAATGGAACTCGAAACCGTCCCGAGTTTCGAGAACGAGCAATGGAGAATTGCAAATGGAAAACTCTGGAAAAATCAAAATTTTCTAGTTTTCAGATCAGAACTTTTTGTAGTAGTTTTAGTACGATGCGCCTATGTATTTCACTCACTTTTTCGGTTTGGCCACACCCACAAAACTGTGCGAAAACATTGAGCGTGGTCGAAGTTAGTTTTTCTGAAAATATATTCCAGAAAACAACGTACATGCTATTTTCTGGACTTCGACGATAATTGCCAGTTTGAGGCTTCAAATCAGCCGAAATTTATCTCTGACAGATTGTTTTTAACAAATTATTTTGCTGGATTTCTTTTCTTGAAAAGTCCATTTTTATCATAATTCCATTTTTTGCACGTGACCTTTTTTTCAATGGCAAAAGTAAATGGACGGAAGAGTGGCTCAAAATGAAACTTTTCAGTTGGATGATTTTCTTGGATAGTATTTCTTCTCAACTCTGCGTCTCTTCATCTTGTCCACACTCTCTCACTCTAATCAATATTATAAACATACTACATTGTAGCCTTATCGTTCCCCTATTTTGTTGTTTGCTAATTTTTTGTTCTTTTCAAAATGACCAAACGCGAACAATTTTTGGAATATTTTTTCTCGATTGTTTTTCGAACTGTTGGTCCACAAACAATCCGAAAGTTGATATGGGATTCGGTGGCACTGCCAAAGTTGAAAGTTTGCACATCATCGAAAAGTCAAGGAATTCTATACTTGAATATTTTGGATTTTTGGAGGTATGGATTGGTTGATGAACAGATTGTTCGAATTACTTTGAATGTGACGACAATACTGGGAGATATGAAACAAATCGAGCGGTTGATAAAGGTTAAAGTGTCATCGAAAACATCGCAGGGAACACTTCAAATTTCGAAAATTGACACTTTCAATTTCTTCAAAACACTTCCTATGAAAGATGTCACTATTGATGTGAGTGGTCTCGAAATTATCAAACTAAGCATTTTTTTTCAGAACATTGTACCGTACTTTGTGCTTCGTGCTGATAAATTGGAGACTTTGGAGAGTGTGAAATTCTCAAAAATTCGAGAATGTGAAGTGTCGAACAAAATTCGATTGGGCAAGGATCACATCGAACAGATTTCTTCACAGTCACACATTTTCTATAAGAACGATATTGTTGAGTTGGAACATCGAGACTATATTGAGGGCACAGTTGTAAAGATGTTTTATAAGGTGAGTGATTTCGCCAGTTTTCATCAAAACCAGATTTTTTATTTGAGTGGTGTACTGACTCGAAACAGGTCCAACCTGACCACTAAAAGTTCCAAAAAACTTTAGTAGTCCGGCCCATTCTTTTTCACGCCCGATTCAGGTTATTTGATGTTGTATCTAGCTCAACATCGCGAAATTGAAAAGCACAGTTTAGCCAGCGTTTTCTCAAAAAATTTCATTCATACAGATCGATTTTCAAGTATCTTCACCATGCATCGTCAACTCGACAACCTCAATCTACGAAACTACCTCAATTTCAACATCGATACCTTTTTCCAATTTCCATCTCTCAATTCCTCTCTCCACTCACACTCTCCAAATTTATCATCGACTTTTCAAAATTTATTATGCGCACAAAAAAATCGCGAATACGCCACTTGTTGTGCAAATCAGTGGTGTCTCTGGATCGGGAAAACGACTTATATCACGACTTTTTGCCAGTGCGACACATCGCAACGTTTTGGAAATCGACGCGTATTCGCTGATCTCCGACAATCCAGCGACGACGGAAACAAAGATTTCGGCGATTTTCGAAAAGGCAGCCAGTTTCTGGCCGTGTGTAGTTTATCTGAGAAACGCCGATGTACTCGCCTACGATCCTTTCAACGGAATCGATCGCCGTCTTCTTCATCACATCGAATCCAAACTTCAGGAACCCTCAAAAACTACAGTAATCCTGTCGTGTATCTCGCAACGATTATCACAAATGCCCGCGCAAATCAAATCTCTCGCCTTGTACACTTTTCAAACTGAGTATCTTGAAGAAGATGAGCGAGTACGGTATTTGTCGCATTTTTTGAAAAATCAGGACAAGTTGGTACAACATGTGGCGAGGAAGACAAGTGTAAGTGAATTTTTTCCTAAAACAACAATATTCAAAATGTTTAGGGTTTCACATTAGCAGAATTGGAACAGCTGATAAAAACACCGAATGGTCGATTTGACGAAGCAATTGATCGACGAAACGCCAACTTTTCCGATGCGATTGGCGCACCAAAAATTCCGAACGTCAAATGGAGTGATGTTGGAGGACTTGAGGAGACGAAACGAACTGTCGCCGAAAGTATTCGCACAAATCTGTTCGGTAATCGCGCGTTGAAACGATCCGGAATCATTCTACACGGACTGCCTGGTTGCGGAAAAACGTTGATTGCGAAGGCAGTCGCAACCGAGTTCAATACCGCGTTTTTGAGTGTCAAAGGACCCGAGTTACTCAACAAATATGTTGGACAAAGTGAGGAGAATTTGAGAAAAGGTTAGTGATGCGCTGCAGTGAAACATCGGAATTCGTCACAACTCTAGAGAGTACGCGACGCAGAGAAAAACCACGCGTGAACTCGGAATTCAATAAAAACGGGACCCGAGTGTAGGAGTGAGATTGTAGCCCGGAAGCTTGTTCCGAAATTACCGGGCCGGCTCGGTATTTTTGTTTTCGACCTGTAAGCGAAGCGTTTCTCCGTCTGGTCTAATAACCCAAATCTCGGCCTGACCCAGTTCTGAGTCCCACTTTTGTAAATCAATTTTTTTCTGCGTCTCGAGAACTATTTCACTCTCAAAATGCTGTTTTATAGTTTTTGAACGTGCAAAACAAGCATCGCCATGCGTCATTTTCTTCGACGAAATCGACAGTCTTGCGCCGAATCGCGGAAAAAACGGCGATTCAGGCGGCGTCATTGATCGCATCGTGTCGCAATTACTCGCCGAACTTGATAAATTGCACAATTGTCCGAAAAAGACCAAAATATTTGTGATGGGTGCCACAAATCGGCCCGATTTACTTGACGAATCATTGATGCGACCTGGTAGATTCGATAAAATGGTCGAAGTGAAACCGGGAAGTGATAGAGAATCGAAGAAGAAAATATTGGAGGCGATTTCGAACAAGATGAAATTTGAAAAAGATGTTGATATGGGAGAGATTGTTAGTACTTTTCAAAACATGAGGCTTATGATATTTCATTTTTTCCAGGCCGACTTAGTGAACCCAACAATGTCTGGTGCACAACTTTTCTCAATTATTTCCAACGCAGCGATGCAGGCGATTATTGAGAAAATCAATCTTGGCCTGACTGAAGAGGACGTTCGCATTTCGCAGAAACATCTCATCCAAAGTGTCGATAAATTTCATAACAAAAAACTCTAAAACCTATATAAAAATAAATAATTATAACTGATTAGTTTGGTAAATGTTGTGGCCCGTCGCTGATTTTTTTCGGATCACGATTTTCAACTTCTTTAAGACTTCCGTTAAAAAGTCGAGGTTTTGAATCAGGTACGGTGGCATCCATAACATAGGCGAGAAGAGCTGCTTGAACTCCACTGTTACATGAAGTAATAGTGGGGAGAGAAGGGTTATAACCATTTGTTGAGAGCCCTGTAATTTTTTACTCACAAATGAGGTTCAACTCAGGGCTGTCGTTTTGGGCAGGGCGGGTTGGGCCCCTCCCGCCCAAGCAATAAAATACGGGCTTTTGATGCCCGCGGTAAAAATGAAAAACGCACCGGTCACCGCCTGCTTGGCATATTATGAACTAAACTATGAAGACGTGTAAGAGCCACAAAATGAAACACATTTCAAGTAAATGTTTTTCTTGGGCAGGCTATGCCCGCTGATTAAATTTTAAAACGGGCGGGCAGGGCGAGCCCGGCCCAGCATAAAGCGGGCTGTGGGCGCCCGCGGGCGACCCAAACGACAGCCCTGGTTCAACTTGTGCCCATCTCAACTTTTTGCGAGATTTTTCATGCTGACTAAATCGGACACGCTGATCAACGTCCTGCTTTTAATTTTTTTTCTTTGAGCATTTAAAAAGTTTTCTAATTGCAGTAGTTCTATCAAAACTAAAATCTCTACAGACGAATATAAAAAGTTCACGCTTTTATTAAAGACACCATATCACTCAGAAATAGTTTTTTCGAGTTCATAAAAATCTCAAAATTGAAAACTTCAATTTTCGATGCATGTGGTTCGAAAAACCAAAAATGTTTGAAAGAAAAAACAAAAACATTTTTTGTCTTGGGTTACTGTACCCGCACACACACACAAACGGTGTTTGCGGCCGCCAATCTTCCTGAGAACGAATTCAAAAACAGTTTTTTTCTTTTTTTTCGACCTCACAAAGTACTTTTTTCAATTTTTGAATTTCACACATCGAAAGTTGAAGTCTTCAATATTGAGATTCTGATAAACACGAGAAATTAATTTCTGAGTGACAAGGAGTCTTTAATTAAAAATTCTATTTTTTCTGTAAAGGATAACATTATTTTCTATTTTTTTGAACTTAGGTTATATTTTTTCGCAGACTGGGAAGAAAAAAGTTATTGATACGTTTCTGATCAGGAGGGTCGGCGTACCTCGGCGAAAACGTGGAATTCCACGCGGCACAATTTGAAAACATAAAATTGACACAGTAATTCAGACCACACAAAAATTTTCGAAAAATTTTGTGTGAAAAATCACTGGGGACATTCTGAAAATAAGGAGTTCCACGATTTTGGCCGAGGTATGAGACTCGGTTCAGTAAACTTATTAAAAAGTTGAGATGGGAACATGTTGAACTCTTGTCTAATGAAAAATGTTTTTTACTGAATGTTTGGTTTTTTCAAATTTTTTTTTTCAAAAGTCTGTTGCTATGTTTTTTATGGTTGTCAACCAGGCGTATGTCGGTTGTGTTGTTTACAAGGGGTATATGTAAAACGTGTTGTTTGTCAAAGCTGCGGTCCGGAGTTATTGGGTTATCTTGAAACCGGTTGAAAGTTTGAAAAAGTTAAAATTCCCAGTAACACCAACTTGACCGGTTTTTTTTCAATGTTTTTTCTGATGATACTATTGAATTTTTCTTTTTTGATATAATTAAAAAACCAACTCACATTCTCTGATATCCGCTTCATTTTTCAGAACTCCTGGTTTTTGCAAAAGTTCGGCACTTGGAAAGTTTTGGAAACCCGGAATTCGTGTACCATTGACCTCTGCGAAAAAAAATGTTTGGGATAACTAAAAATGTTCAAAACATACTGTTTGGATCCAAACCAGTGTCTTCGGTTCCGTTAAATTGTCCACGACCTCGAGAATCTAAAAAGTTGTATTCAGAAGATCTCTCGATCATTTGTTTATCCGAAGAATCCTTGGTTTCGAGCTCTTCAAAAGTTATCACATGTTGAGAAAGTTCGTCTTTTCCGGTCCAGTTTCCTCGCTGAATATGAAAAATTTTATAAATATTCAGATGTGTTCTATTACCTCTAGTGTTAAGTCTTCTTGTGAAATTTCAAAATTATCGCGTTTCCACGCATCGAATCCGCCGTCAACTAGCGAAATTTTTTCCTGGCCATACGTTTTGAATAGCCATGCGATTTTTGATGCGAATAACATGCCGCCCATTGCGCCTTTACCGTAAAAAATGAGATGTTCACCAGAATTCAAACCCAAAATTTTTGCATATTTTTCGAAAATGTCAACTGGATAATGAGAGAATCTTTGATATTTTGAAGGATACATTGCGACATCTAAATCGATATGAATTGCTTGAGGAATGTGACCGGATAAATAGAGTTTTCGTGACGAGCTTGTTGGAAGACTTTCGAATTTTCCATAGTAATCTTTCTCAAATTTCTTCCAATCCAATCGTGGTGCCAATGCGTATGAACAGTCAATGAGACGAACTCCTTCACGGTTGATTATTTTATTTTTGATAAGCGTGTTGACCGACTTGGCATCGATTATTTTTTTGAGACTCATTTCTGCAAGTATTTTTATTAGAAAGTAGATTTTTTTACAAAGTAGATGGTGGGTTAAGAGTATACCGAAAAAAAGTTGTTGCTAATTTTTGCGCAAAAATGAAAAAAATTAAAAATAAATAAATGGCCGAAGTTTTCTAGTCCGCTATTCAAAGTGTATTCTATATGATAATTTCAGTTTATGTAGGATTTGAATATGAGCTGTTGATGAATGGCCGAACAGATAAAGCGTTAATTATCAACTTCAGAAGTAGTAGGTAAACGGTTTACCGATTTCATCGGAGTAAACCTGAAAACCAGACCTGGAGAAAAAGGAATGTGTATGGCCGAGTTTCTGTAGATTCTAGTCCTCATACTCGTGAAGTTCTCTCTCATAAAAGTCAATGCCAGCCTGCCGCGATGGTAGCGCTACCCTGCAGCGAGGTTAGGCGCGACCCTGCGTGGTAGCCGACAGCAGGCTGGCACAGTCCGTCAGCAGGGTCGCAACACTCCGTTTGCAGGATCGCTCAACCCTGAATTTTTTGGCACTAGGATAGCATGAATCTAGCAATATTGTCGCGTTGAATCTGTTTCTGTCTGTTGCTCACAAATACCTTATTTTCACGAAATTCTGATGACACAAATTGTGGGAAAACATAATTTTATTCAGTAAAAATAATCGATCATAAAAAGTATACATATCAAAAAAACATGGTTATGCATAGGTAAACTCATTTAAAAAATTCGAAGAAGAAACAGTGTCATACCTCGGGGAAAATCGTGAAATGAAAACGTTGTTTCAGTTGATATTTGTTGAGTCGTTTTCCAGTTGAGTCGATTTCTTACAAGTTGAAGTCATATTCGTCGATACGTCTCTCATTTAATACGTGTTGATTTCTGGAATACATAATTTTTGTACTAACAACCTTTTTATAGAAAATTCACACTCTAAAGAAACGAAATCAACTCACTTGATAACTTTGAAATTGTCCTATTTCACTCAAAAGTTGTCGACTACTGGCATGGCTTTGATCGAAGACATATCAAAAAGAACGACCTGAAAAACACAATTTATTACTAGGAAAAATAACGCAAACACATACGTTCAGTGAAAAAAACTGAAAAAATGAAAGAAATTGAAAGAAAGAATAAAAGAAAAATCCTAAGAATGCCACTCTGCTGCTACCTTGCTGCAGCACGGCATTATCTCGCGCTAGGCTCGCACAGGGTAGCAACAGTCCGGCTAAGCCGTCACTCTCGCTGCAGTATCGCACACCATCGCTGCAGTGTCGCACACCATCGCCGCAGTATAGCTAACATCGCGGCAGGCTGGCATTGACTTTTATGAGCTCGCACAGTGCGAGAAATCCGCGCTACAACACTCCGTTTTTTTTTCGAATTCCTATTTTTCGACAAAATGCGGCTATCCAGAACTAATTCTCCGCTTTTCTCGACGTGGAGAAAAGCGGAGAAGTTCTAGGTGAAGATATTAACTGCAGCTGTGCCATACGATAAAAGTTGTACCAAAACCTAAATATATTTAGCAACATCTGAAATATACCAACAAATTTCAAGAAAAATTTTGGCCAATTGAGCAGATGTGAATTTCTCCACCTAGTTTCTGGATAGGTTTCCTCGCTTTTCTCCACATGGAAAAAAGATCTGAATAGTCCCATAAAATAAAAATAAATTATCAAGATTCATGTTTCAGATGATACTTCGACCTCTCGGTAGACTACTGACTGTGGGAACTGCTGCAGGAATCGGTTATACAGCATATACTGTCGACTCCGTCGAAGATTTGAAGCATTTAGGAGCTTTGCGATTTGGACGAGCAGCCGTGACGGTCGGTAAAATTGTGGTAGACTACAAAACGTCGTTGAGCGGTATCCCGGAGCCATCTGACAAATTTAATGAGGAAATAAAAAAGTGTCATAAACGAAGTGCTGAACATCTTCTGGATTTAGCATGTGAAAATGGTGGAGTGTTCATCAAAGTAAGTTTTTCTTCTCAATTTTTTTGTAGTTTACGTTTCATCTCTAAGGTTGGTCAACATATCGCCGCTATGGAACACCTAATACCTCCAGAATACACCGATACTCTTCAAGTTCTCATGGCTTCCGCGCCACAAGCAAGCAAAGAAGATGTTTACTTTGTCGTCGAAAATGAGTTAAACGCAAAAATGGAGGATATATTTCAAGATTTTTCCGATAAACCAGTCGGCGCTGCGAGTTTGGCTCAAGTCCACGTGGCACATCTCAAGAAAACTGGTGAAAAAGTTGCGGTCAAAGTGCAACACAAACGAGTTTATAAGAACAGTAAAGCTGACATGAATACAATGCAATTATTGGCAAATTTTGCGGACGCCGTATCCCCCGAATTCAAGTTGATGTGGCTAGTCGATGAAGTGAAACGTAATCTGCCTAACGAGCTTGATTTTGAGCACGAAGCGAAAAACGCCGATGAGGCGAGAAAACGATTCAAACATCTTGATTTTCTGAAAATCCCCGAAATTCGCTATGATTACACGACAAAAAGAATTCTTACAATGGAATTTTGCGAAGGAGCACATGTTGATGATGTTGAATATTTGAAAAAGCACAAAATCAATCCAAGAGATGTCTGCACGAAAATAGGAAGAACCATCTCCGAAATGATATTTTTACAAGGATTTCTTCATTCCGATGCTCATCCTGGAAATGTTCTGATCAATAGTAAAGGAAATGGAAAATATGATATTGTTCTATTAGATCATGGATTATATTTGAATATCAATGATCATATTCGAAAAATGTATTCCGATTTATGGATGGCGATTTTGAAACCAGACATGGCAGAGATAAGAGTAAGCCCCTTCTGGTTCATTTTTCTGTAATTTTCACTTCTCAGAAAGTTGCCAATCAAATGGGTGTTGGTGAATTGTATGGTCTTTTCGCATGTATTGTAACTCGCCGTTCTTGGAAATCCGTAACGGGAGGAATTGAAAAATCAAAAATGGATGACAGCGAAAAAGACGAACTTCGATTGTACGCCGCCTCATTAATGCCCCAAATCGGTGAAGTACTAACACGTATGCCTCGAGAAATGTTGCTCATTCTCAAAACCAATGATTTGATGAGAAATATCGAGCACAAATTGGGCTTGTTTGGCTACAATGATGGTCATATTGAGGTCAGTTATTGTAGTAGTAAAAGTCTCCAAATTTTATGTTCAGATGACACGTTGCGTTGTTCGCTCGTCGCACGAATTGTCAATCCGTCGAACTAAGAATAAACTGAAAAAGTTTGGAATATTTATGAAAATGTATTGGTCACTTTTCAAAATCTCACTCTATCAAACTTTTCTTAGTTTAGGATTTGGTTTATCTTCTAACTAGTTTTGTTTCACATCATTTTTAGTCCTAACTCACTTTTATTTTTAGCTAAATTTTTTTGTCGGGTAGTTTTTACTGCATGTAGATTCGATTTTTTGATAGACAGTGATTATAGATTATTTACAGAGTTTATGTACGTTTCTTGTATTTTTTATGCATTGAAAATACGAAATAAATCAGGGAGAGTTAACTGAAATGTGTATTTTAACTAAAATGAAAAACTATTTTCAATAATTTTCTGAGTTTTTTCGGACCCAAAAATCGGGCCTGATCCAATTTATTCGAGTTTTTCTGATTTCGAAAATTTTGATGCAGAAAACTAAAAAAAAAGACTGATTTTTGAGTGCCCGGCGACAGAAAAAATGGGGGTCTAACTTTTCGAAATATCGGATCAGGTACAATTTTTTTTGTTTTGAGCCGAATACTTGGGTCCGATTCAGAATCCCCCGATGTTTTCTACTACAGTACTCTGAGATTCAAACCAAACTATTGCCAAAACTTCTGAATAAAAAGGAGTCATTTTTTGGGGAAAAAAACCAAGGCTCTTTCGGAGTGGACCCGATTTGGTTATTTTTGAAAAAATTGGTCCCATGGGCTAAAATTTTTCTCAATGATTTTCAGATGATCAGTGATAGAAAGTTTATCACGAAAAAGCAAGTGTGCTCGATGGAACAAACAAAAAATCTCATAATTGTTTTAATATTTTAGCAGGCGTATTCAAGTAGTAATATGAAACAAGACAATGGAATGAAAATAATTTATTGGAAGGAAAAATGTTTGGCTCGAATTTTTTAAGACTCAGACGACTCAACCGCTGCTCGACTCATACCCGCTCAGTTTTTTGCAATGAAGATGAAGAAAATGAGAAAAATAGAAAAATAATGTTGAATTTGAAAATCATCGACCCATCGACTACTTCTTTCCGTAGCTGTTTTGGGCGTGTCCTTGTCCTCCGGAGTAGCCTCCAGTTCCGGCCGAATAGCTGGCACCTGGTGCGTTTGAAGGATTGTGCGATGGAGCGGCGGCGTATGATCCGGCGTTCTCTTTTGGCGCATTGCGATCTGGACATGGACAATAGGCAGCGTCGTCTCCGACCTTTCCGGCTTGTCCTGGCTTTCCTTCCTCTCCTGGGCCACCGCCTGGTCCTTGGAATCCGTTGATACCGTCTGGTCCTGGTGGTCCGGGCTCTCCAACAGCTCCGTCCTTTCCGGCGTCTCCTTCTGGTCCTGGTGGTCCGGCTTCTCCGGTTGGTCCACGTGGTCCTTTGCGTGGTGTGAGTTGTTCGGCATCTTGTCCCTTTGCTCCGGCCTTTCCTGGTTTGCCGTCCTCTCCTGGAGCTCCTGGTCCTCCCATCTCTCCTGGTCGTCCTGGATATCCGTCGGATCCTGGTGCTCCTGGAGTACCGCGTGGTCCGCGCATTCCACGTTGTCCTGGCTGTCCGCGCTCTCCTGGAGTTCCTGGTTTGCCTGGTGCGCAAGTGATGCAACCGATGAACGGCGCGTTTTGCGAGTCGACCCCGTTCTCTCCCGGAATTCCGTCGAACCCGTCGATTCCTGGAAGTCCGTCAGGTCCTGGCGCTCCGAGTGGTCCTGGTGGTCCAGCTGGACAACCGCCGGTTCCCAGCGCATCGTCTCCGTTTCCGTTGCCCGATTGGCAACTGCAAGTTGGTCCCGGGTTGACTCCCTGAGCTTCGTATCCTCCGTATTGCTCTTTGCCTTGACGACGTTGACGGGTTGATGGTGTTGCGGCTCCCAAACCCAACATTTGGGTCCACAAATCATCAGTGGCTACCTAAACAATTCAAAAACAATTATTGATTTGTCCAATCAACAACAAAATAATAATAAAATACCTTGAATTGATCCATTTCTTGGTCCAATTGAGCCCAAATGGATTGAACATCGGAGTAGATTGAGAAAATGGCGTAAAGTGAAAGAATGAGAGTGGCCGAAGAGAGGCACAAGGCCCCGGCTGTCGCTTTGGTGACGCTCATTCGAGACGACTCTGATTTTAGAATGATGCATGCGCCGCTTATATATGGACATTGCAAACTGGTTATGCGCGCGCAAAATCGAATTAGGTTAACTATGTTAGATATAACTGGTTACTATGATAACGCTTTGATTGATACTGGATAATGATTATAGTAGTAGAAGAAGTTGTATGCGCAAAAAAGATGATGAGTGATATGCGCTCTATTGATAAGCATTTCGAGACACACTGAAGGATCTGACCCGGGAAAGCGGACTTGTAAAACCATAATTAGAAAAAAGAAGAGCAGATAAATTTCCATTTGAATAGTTCAAGTTCACGCGTGTTGACATGACGTGAGGACCACCTAAAAAACATGACTTTTTTTCCAAAATTAAAAAAATAGGTCTAGGCCTGATTTTCGAACTGGTCCCAAATCAGATAGTTCAGTTCGACGTTTCTGCGGGATGTGGCTCGAAATTTTTGGCCAGAAAATCACGGTCAGAATTTTCTAATTTTTCAGACCGTCAGAAAACTTTTCGTATTCATTTTTACTCGCGGTTTTTATCTGAAAATTTAGGTTGACCCAAAACGTCCCAAGTCTCATTTCTGTTAAAAAATACAAAAGTTTTGAAAAATTTCAATAAAATGATAAGAACTTGAAAGTACTTAGAGGTTCTTATCGACAATGATAAAAATAAATCATCTCATTTTTTTTCAAATAAATTTCACTATTATACAAAACGCTTCTTCTTGCACATTTGTCTCTGAATTTGAAACGAACAGAAGAGTCTGAAAAAATGTTTTTTTTTGCAATATAGAACACCCAAGTTTACCTCGAAGTTCATTGGTTTATGTGAGATTTTGGAGAAGAATAGTTCGGTGTTTTTCGAGCCCTGAGCTGGTACATTTATCACATTCTCCGAAATTTTCACAATATCTGGACGAGACGTGGAAATTTGAAAGGTTCTTGGAAGACCGTAAGGATTTCTTATAGCTATTTTCTTTTTTGCCATCTTCTCCTCATTTATTCGCACGTCGACAATGTATTTTTGAGTGATTCTAGGTGCTTCGCAAGTTGTGTGCATCATATAGCCCGCTTCAAGTTTCTTGCTATTCGTATTCACTACAGAGATGTAAATTATTCGACTGCCTGAAAAAATTTTTTTATATTATTTTTCAATAAAAATTGCCCCGAACCAGGATCGAACTGGTGACCTTTAGATCTTTAGTCTAACGCCACAGGCAAATTCCTGGACACATGTGGCAGGTGTGCGGCAGCGATGTTTTGCTGGCAGACGTCAGGCATGTATGTCGCATCGATGCCGCAGTTATGGACCGATTCCGGCATCCCTGCCGTAGGCCTGCTGCATGAATGCCGGAATCGGGTCCAGAGCTTTGCCTGTGGCTCTCCCAACTGAGCTATCGAGGCAGGTGGTTGCCAAGATAAAAATTGAATAGTTATTTTCCTTGCATCTGCAGGAAAAATTGATGATGAGTTTTAGCGATTTTTCCGCTTGACATGTTTCCGAGCGCCCACCTCTTGGAATTCATCCAAAATTCAAAGTCCATATTCCATTTGAATTCCTCGCTCATTTTGTTTTGAAACAAAAACGCACACCTTTTTCTACGTCATATTTTCCCATGTGTTCCATTCAAGGTGTGCATAGTGGTGTCAGATTTCTTGCGTGATTTTTTCAGAGAATCTATTTTTCCCTCATAGTTTTTTTTTCTAAAAATATTATTTTCAGAATGCGGAAAGTTTTAACAATATTCACATTTTTTGCCGTTCAAATCACATCCACAAAAAAGTTGGAATTCGTCCAAGCTCTTTGGCGACATGGAGATCGAGCACCGTTACATTTACCATATCCAAATGATCAGTATACTGAAAGAAGTTGGAGACGAGGCTGGGGACAATTGACATCGGTAAGAGGATTTTTTCATTTGATGGGAAGAGCCAAATAAAAGATGACCCAAAATCCTTTCCAATGTTTTGTCTGCGTCTTGTTCACTCTCAAAAATTGCAGATAGGTATGCAACAATTGCACGAACTTGGAGACTATTTTCGAAAAAAATACATTGTTACATCATTTGTTCCGTCGAATTTCTCAGTGAAAGATGTTTATCTTCGATCTTCGGATTCGGACCGCGCGCTGACTTCTGCGCAGGCATTTCTCTACGGTTTCTATCCGGCTGGTTCAGGCTTCACATGGACAAAAGATACCGATTGGCAACCGATACCAGTTCACGCTTCTACTCCAGGCGAACCGGATTTGGTGAGTGGAATCTTTCCAGTTTTCGGGCCGGTCCGAAAAACTAGGCCCAATCACAATGCTGGCAGGCGTGAGCAGCTATGACAGTTATCCTAACCTCCTCATGTTGAAGACACCCTATCACTCAGAAATAGTTTTTTCGAATTTATAAGAATCTCAAAATTGAAAACTTCAAATTTCGATGTATGTGGCTCAAAAAACCAAAAAAGTTTGAAAGAAAAAACAAAAACATTTTTTTGCCGTGGGTTACTGTACCCGCACACACAAACGGTGTTTGCGGCCGCCAATCTTCCTGAAAACGAATTCAAAAACAGTTTTTTTCTTTTCTTTCGACCTCACAAAGTACTTTTTTCAATTTTTTAATTTCACACATCGAAAGTTGAAGTCTTCAATATTGAGATTTTGATAAACACGAGAAATTAATTTCTGAGTGACCAGGAGTCTTTGAAGCGTTATTTTTAGACGTGTAAGGCGACTTCGATCAAATGTCAACGACACGAGCAACTAGTTCAAAACGACGAGGCCACTGCAAAGATCTACTACGATAAAAAGTATGCCAACTTCTTCTCGACACTTTCCGGGCCACCAACTGGTGTTAGAAATCTCTCCTATTCGGATATCAATGGTCTTTATGATATTCAACGAGAGCTGAATCATGACATGCGTGAACTGCAACCGAGTTGGGTGACACAAACATGGCCCGAATATCAGAATCGAACAACGATGGAGTTGATCTATGAGATGCGTACAGTGAGAATGACCAATTTGTTTGACACAGAGGAGAAGGCAAAACTGACTGGCGGATCAGTGTTGAATGTGTGGCTAGAGAATGCGATAGCTGTCGCGGAGAGCAAAAACGATCGTAAAATGTTGCTCTACTCATCGGTGAGCCCGAAAAAAAAACAATATCAAAGATAATCGGGGATAAGATCTTAGCGCTTGAGGACGGGACAATTTCAAAGTACGATTTTTTCAAGATTTTCTAGGTTAAAAAAAAAACTAACAATAAGAAAATCATGTCGGGTTCTTTTTCCACAATGAAAAATCACCCTAAAAATTTCCGGGCCTCTGGGCTTCAATTCTACCCATTAAACGTTTTTTTTTCTCTCAGCACGACGGTGTCATGTTGGCCCTTCTGAATGCGTTTGGCGCTGGAAACAGTCTCATGGTTCCATATGCAGCAACCCTCATCATGGAAATCTATTCCGAACTGGCAGTCAACACAACAAATAGCAAAAAATACATTGTCGAGATGTACTATCGGAATTCAACCCAAGTTGCGGCTCACAAAATTCGTCTTCCCCGATGTCCCGATCCTTGTCACGTCGAATTGTTGTATGATGCTTATCAGAATATGACAGTCAAGAGTTATGATGAAATGATGAAGTTGTGTGGAACACCAACGTCTCTTTCGATGCGTTCGAACTTTGTTTATTTTCTTATAGTTTTTCTTTGCTGTTTATTTTTTGAATGAAATTCGAAAGTGTAAAACCAACACGAAGTACGTTTCACACCTTTCCAATAAATAGATCCTATGCAATTCCAAAACGATTCCGTTTTTGTGACCCAAAGTAAGTTTTTCAAAAAATGACAAACCTATAAAATTGAGAACAAATTGCATTTTAACAATCGGTTGTCTGTCAGCGAGAATTGTCGATTCCTGAAGCACACCATTTCCAATCGAACTATAAGCCCTCAACAAATCGTCCACATTCTCGAGATTGCTGAAAAATACCAGGTGTTGATCTATTATTTTGTTGTTTTTTTTTGTGATGTGTTTTTTTGTGATCTTCACACAGCTGTTGTTGCTCTTCCCACCCACCTGAAAGAAGCATTTCTTTTCATTTTGTTTGGTTTCTGCGCTTGAGCTTCAAAACAAAACAATTTTCAGGTGATGAGTGATTATGCATTGGTGCGCTCGCGGAGCGCGTTGGCTCGTTCCAGATCGGTTGAGCCGTCCTCGAGACTTTTGGTTAGTTTTTGGGATTTTTCTTATTACAAAACTTGTGGCCGCTCACACCGGTCATGGTTTTTTCTGAATTTCTGAATTGAAAACCAGATAAAGATCGCTCTTCATAGGAAATTTTGAAAAAAAAATGTCTGAAAACTAGTCAGGCCCGGATTTTTTTTCACAGAAATGAGAAAGTTCTACCCGTTTTGGTATCTCATCCTGGTCGGGTTATTTTTGCTGAGAATTTATCTAATAAAAAAAGTTTCCGAAAAGAGCAAAAGAATTCTAAATTTCAAAAATTAAGATTTGGTTATCATTATGTGATCCCATTGAATATCTCATCTAAAAGGTCAAACATCGACCAACTTTACACATCGCCCCCAACAAACAACAACAATCAAAAAATTTCTATTTGTTCTGAGAAAAAAAGTTCATCTTCATCACCCCAATTTTTTCGTTGTAGGTAACAAGAACCGCGTCTGTTCCGGATCTCACCGCTCATTTCCGCTACTCGGCCAAATATCGACCACAATGGCACACTGTGTATCAGTCGACGCCGTACAGATGGCGACGCGATTGGGATTTGTATGATGATTATTGGTATGACAAGTACTACTACTTCTCGCCACTCTATCGCACTTATTATCCAAGTCGTCGTTACTCTTATAGGTGAGAGGAATAGAGACGCAGACATTAAACAAGTTTCAGAATAATATTTGAAGTACTGTAGTTTTGACTGGGCGAAGAAAGATTCAAGATAGCAGAAAAATCGTTTTTTTTCTCAAAAATACGCCGGGCTAGTTACTACAGAAAAACACGGACGGGTCAGATTTTTTAACTGGACAACTTTTCGGTTCATACTTCTGGCCCGATTTCTAAACTGACGCTAGTTCAGTTCTATTTTAACTGACCTGGTCCATTTTATTGAAAAAATGCCTTATCTAATTTCAAAAACTTCAAACAAAAATATAAAAATGGTTTCAGCGACAACTTGCCGAACCCATATTTCTGGAACACCACAAACAGCTACTGGACACGTTACAAGGGTTATTGGTACGACTACGATTACCCGAGTGTCTATCGCCGCTACACAAGTCCCGCTTTCAACCGCTACCTCAATTACACCTACACGCCCTACCGATCCTATCTTCTCGACTCACTGTCATCAAGCCTGTCTCGCGGACTTTCCATGTACAAATCAGGTACTCTTTTGGTCGGTTTCTAGAGTCGCTAGAGAAGGGTTCAATAATTTAGTGTTTCTTTTTTCTAGAACCGTACTCCAGCTATTTATGGTACTACTAATCCCTTCTCGCCGCTCTATCTCTATTAGGTACTTTTTCGTGTCATGATAAAGAAAAAAAACGACGGAAGAATGCTTGCAGGTCTCATCAACCATACTACATTAGACGCATACTGGCTTACTTCCAAATACTGGGATCAACGTTTCAAAAATTGGCGAGAACTTTATTGTCCAACTAAAGGACTGTATTTGCCGTCTACGTACGATAGAAAAACTCGCCAATATTTTGCACAATGGGCTTAGAGAACGATTTACATTTTTTGCTCTTTTTTTGCATTTGCTTCTTTTTCAAATATAAACTTTTCGAACCATGTCATTTTGAAATTTTCGAGAGTGAGCGAGACGCAGACAGAACGTGTGAATAATAAAAATAATCGTTTTGTTTTTTCATTTCAATCATTTGAGTTCACGTGATACGTGGCAAACTCTGCTTCTCGTAGTCTCTCAAAATTTGCCGTTTTTTTTTCGGCACGACCTTAGCCTGGATTTTTTTTTGAAAAAAAAAGAGTTCCTGAAAAAGTCTATTCCATGTTCTGAGAAATTAACTTAGACTTCATAGATCGGGTAGGGGTTTTTTTTGAGACCCCAGATTTTTGGGCCACCAAAAAAAAGCTGGCGAGAAAGATCTAACCTGCGTCTCTGAACTCTCAAAGTATGTTTAGTCATTTGGCCAGCCACTGTGCGAATATCTATCCGACCGAAAGAGATGAGCGTGATTTTCCAAACTTGTGCCAGTTTTGAGTGTAAATGATCGTTGTACATGAGAATGAAAAAGTTTTTACGATCACCATTTTCACCAGAATATGTCTGCAACGTTTTGTTTGAAAGGTATTCTCATCAAGTTTCGAAAATTCACCGTAAAATCCATGATTTGTTGAATACCATGGTTGCGAATCGCCATTTTCACCGATGGATCGGAACATCTGACCGACATGATTCTTTTGATCTCCTTCGGAACTGTCAACTTTCTATTGATGTTTTTCAGCGACTCTTCGTAGAAACAACAAACATGATTGATCAACTGATTTCTTCGATAAATGTGTAGATCGAGAATTGATATAGGCTCCTGTGTATCGATTCGACGAAAAACAATTTTACTCGAATACATGTCAAATGTATCGTTTTGTATGTAGAATGAATCATAGACAAAAGGCACGAACAGAGTTTCGCCGGGTTTGAGAAACAGTTGTCTGTTGGCTCCCAACATGTTCTTTTCAAGCGGTGTCGATAGTTTGTATTGGGTTTTGTAGAACTTCCAATCTTCCAAATCTTCAACAACGTTCAACGCCTCGTCGTCCATTTCAATTGAGCAATTGACCGGTTCGGATGAGGTGTTCTCCAAGGGGAATTCGAAAAAGTGTTTTTCGCCAAATTGCACTTTCAATTCGTGTTGAATAGTGATACCTTTGAAGACGGCTTCCAGCAATTTTGCCTGTTTGCTCTCATATCTCAATTTTTTGTACGCGGCCAACTCTTCTTCAAAGATAAACTTTTGGGTGACTTCTTTTTTCGAGTCAAAATCAAAGTCATTTTTCAATTTGTTCCATTTTTTCAGTTTCTCAAAAGAGTCTTCGTTGAAAATCTGTTCATGACGTTGTTGAATGTCAAGCCTGGAAAAAAGACATTTTCGTAAATCTTATGACTGAAGAAATCAAAAATAATGTTCTCTCGAACCAAGATAAACATTTTTTGGGTCTCGGAATAATCCAAAACAACTACCGTATTCAAATTACGAATCTACAGTACTCTGGCCCGTAACAATAGCAATCAAAATCTAAACTTGCAGTACTTGGTTTCGATAAAAGAGTGTCAAAACTACAGTAACCAACCTCTGTGCGTTCAAAAATTTCTCCAATCCGCTGGATTGCGCCGTGCGTAAAGGTTTTGCGTGTATGCGATATGTGTGCGGTCCTTCGTCGGCCAACGATTTCGACGTAACCAGTCGACGTGTAACCATTCCCGAACCCGTCGCAGCCATCGTCATAGTATCTGTCAAGAAAACGAAAACGTGTAAACGCACTTTTTTGACAAATGCGCGCTTGTTTAAACAAACATAATTTCCGGCACGCATGAAAGGTAGTATATATAGAGAGGATTTGGCGATGATAAGGTATCAGATACTTTTGATAAATATCATGAGTTTTAAAATCACAGCCTTTTTAGCGCTAGTTGCTATTACTTATATCAGTGCTCATCCTATTCCAAATTCTGGAGAGGTTTCAAAAGATCTTTCCACCGAAGTTGCGGCTCCAATAGAAACAACCACTGCTATCGACACATTGGGAGAGACACGAGTCAAGAGACAAGGAGGATGTGGATGTGGATGTTGTTGTTGTAGACCAAAGTAAGAAATAAAAAGAAAAAAAATTTCGCTCCCGGGTGGGCTCGAACCACCAACCTTTCGGTTAACAGCCGAACGCGCTGCCTATTGCGCCACGGAAGCACACATTTTTCACTTATTCTATTATCAAACATTTTTTAACAGATGCTGTTGCTGCTGTCGTCGTTGTTGCACATGCTGCAGAACTTGTTGCTGCACTCGTTGCTGCACTTGTTGCAGACCATGCTGTTGTCGACCATGCTGCTGTTGTCGCCCATGTTGCGGATGCGGATGTGGATGCGGATGCGGAGGAGGTGGACGCAAACGTCGTTCGCTCCAAGTTTTGAAGAACAAATTGGCTCAAAAATTGGCCGATGAAAAGGTTGCTCAGAAATCATCCGAAGAGGAAAACTCTGAGGAAATCCGACCAGAAGAGGCCCTCGAATTGCCAGAACCAGTCTACGAACTTGTCACCGAGACAGCTCACGTTTAAACTTGTTTCTAACTTATTTTAACTTATACCATAAATAATGTCTTTCTTTTTTCTCTGCGCCTCTCTCTCTCTCTCTCTTTCTCTCTTCAATCAATTCTTACCATTTCGATGTGCTGAAGGAAATCCTATATTGGCCAACTTCAAACATAACAATCCCATCGGCCGAGAACCTTCTCCAAACAACGGACATTGAACGAACAATTGGACGGCTTCTTTTCCTCGTCGCATCAAATTGTTCAAAGGGACTACACACGATCCGATGAGAAGAAGAGAATCCGAATCCCATATTTGAATTGTGGCATGACCCGTACTAAGAAAATCAATGAAATCAATCCGATCCTCTTCCGAATCCATTACGTATTTGGCCTGGAAAATGTGAAAGTTGGATCTTGACTTTATTTCTAGTCCAGATGTAGTAGGAATCCGCAATGTTTTTTTTTTGGATTTTCTACCGGTTGTTTCGTAAAGGTGAGATTGCAGCCCGAAAACTCGAGATCCCGCTCTGAAAATTGCGCGCAGGGTTTTTTTTGTTTTTCGACCGGTCAAAAAAGCCCGGCCCGGTCCGACTCTCGAGCGTCCGTTTCTCAAGTCCGTGAATAGAAATTTTTGAAAAAAAAAACTTACAATGAATCCGGGTTTATTGTCAGCTCGAACTAGGGCAGCTGGTTCCGCCTTGTCGTACTGTTTCAAGAACAACGACTCTGTTGTCAAATCGGGAAATCGATAAAAGTTGAGAGTGAAGAATGCTTTGTTCAAAGTGTTTTCGCTGTTGAACATTTTCAGTCCGATAAATTGGAATAGTACTTGTTGCATGTCAAGTCTATCGTGTTTTTCCACTGTCAAATTTGAAAGGATCTTCAAGTTCACATCTTCAGTTTGCGGACTTTCCCCGTTTCGATCTTTGATTTGATGAAAATCGAGACGAGCAAACAGAGAATGAACATTTCTTGCAAAGTTAGATGGTCGATCAGTTGGCAGAGAGTAGACTTCTGATCGGATCTCTTCAACAATCGGTGTAATCTCTTTCTCCTCTTTGTCTTGTGATATGAACTTGGAAAGGTTTTCATCAATTGCTTTCAATTCATCCTCCGATGTTATAGATCTCTACAAGAATTTTTTTTTTTACAATTAAAAGCCACGTAATTTCTTACCGATGTATCTATTTTTGGAAGTGTCATAATCCGTGTTTCCTCGTCTTCATTTTTCTTCTGTGGTTCTGGTGATTTCTCCTTTCTTGTAACCCTTTCACTCGTCAACTTTCTACCCGAAACATCGCCCAGAGTAGTATATCGACTTTCGGATCGAAGCTGTTCGAGGAAAAATGAAAAATTGATGGTGATTTGTGGTTGCGATTCGGTGAACACGCTGTCATCGCGTTGATGAAGATGAAGAAGATTTCGAAAACAAAGAACTCCTTCCGGATTTGGACGAGGACCGCCGACCAGACTGACTGGAATTGGAAAAAAAATATGTCTCGATGGGGGTTTTTACAGGAAAAAGGAAAGTTTCATCTGATGAGAAAATTTTCGCATAGAAAGATTGAAAATTCTTTTGAAAAAATCATGACCCATTTTGAATAAGGTTTACTGTAATTTACCAAAAGTGTCAACATTTGGAATGCATACTTTTTCGATGTGTAGGTCTGATAGTTCGAGATCTATGAACAGATGAACATTACTAAAAATCCAAAATAATAAAAAAATTGATTTTTGTTTTTCATTCTCGGGCAACTTCAAAAGTGAAACGGCGCGCTTGCCGTACTTTTTGGCAAGCCGGCCCTCTGTTTTGGCACGCGTGCCGCACCCAGGTGAGGCCGGCTTGCTGAAACCAAGCCATTTGCAACAATTTCCAAAGCCGGCTTGCTGAGACCAAGCCGATCCTTTTTCCCGAAAAACAGGCTTGCTGAGATCAGCCGCCTTCATTGAAGTTAGTGAGCAAGCTTGGCGACACCACGCCGGGCGACGCAACGTCTCAAAAAAAGGGTCGAAGCGCGCCGAAACCACGCGGCTGGTTGCCCGAGTTAAAATAGAACACGTGTCAAAAACTCTCTGTCCAACTTGTGGTCTCTAAAAATATGCTGTTTCTCATCTGACAAGAGAAATTTTCAACTGTACATAACTTGGATTCGACTAAACTCACCAGTAGCCTGAACATGTTGTCTTACATTATCCTCGGCAAACGGTTTCCAAGCACCCCAACCGATCAAAATCGGCTGACTAAACGTTCTGTCATCCTCGTGCGAAAATGTGTACTCGACTAGAAATATTAATGCAACTCGTGGATCTTCGCAAATATTCGGAATCGATACACGCGAATTGACGAACAAAGACACCGGTCCATTTCTAAATACTAATCATTTATTATTTCAATAGAAGTTGGCGTTACCTCAAATCGTTGGCGCTCAGAGCTCGACGTTTCTTCAAACTTGATGTGTTTGACAAAATGTTCGAGTTAGACGCATTCAGATTGATCGAAAGTGGTTCGGTTAGATAGGAAAAACCATTATGAACCCCAATTTTCAAACGACGTTCAACAATTTTCACTGTTTTTCCAGTCACTCCTACTGTATTTTCCTTCAAGTTCCAGTCGTGCAGAACTTCATCTATTATTATTTTCTCGATTTTCGAAGCGTTCGGCCCGAAAACCAGATTTATTTCATCGAGAGACGCGGACACAACCGGTTCCGTATGAGGATCATGGAGAAATGGTTCTGCAAAATAATCATGAAAATAAAAAAAACGAGATGGAGAAAATTACCGTCATTGTGAGCTGTTATACCGGGAATGTCGTCCAACCCACTGACGATACAAAATTCAGGAAAATAATTGGAGACATTCAGAACTGGTGGATGTAAGTACACCTGCAATTCGACATCTCCAATTGTGTTCTTAACCACATCGGCGCCAAAAACTAGAACTTTTGGAGTGCCCGCATGAACTTCCAAACTTTTTATCATTATTTCTGGCGGCACTTTCAATAGTTCGTACATTGCCTCGTTGGGAATATGAACGGGACGTTTCGACCAACCCAACGACTTTTCACTCTCTTTTTCGATATATTCGAAGACTATCAGAATTTTCTCGTCGAGGTTTGGGCAATGAAAAAATAGTTCCTCGTAAAATTCGCAAGTCAGATTCTCGGCCTGAACCCAGTTCGTATGACAAGGCCGGCCGAACATTTGCGAGGTTGAGCGGTCATAGAAAAATGCGTTGATGCGATAGTGAGAACCATTTATTATCTGAAAAATGATCACATCAGCTAAATTTGGGCCTTAAAAATGAAAAAAAAAGCCGATCCACTCAGACTATGAATTTTTCCAACGAGTCCAGGAGTTAAATTTTTCTGAATTGAATTCGAAACATGAATTGAATCTCAAATTTACAAAAAAATATATATTTTTTCGAAGGTCACCATAACCCGGGTCGTAAGAATGCGCAAAAGTACAGTCACGAAATAGGTTATCATAACATCATATTTGCAGTCTTGGCGGACCGGGCCGGGAAACCGGAAAGCCCTGCCGTAAAATCCGGGCCTGGCTGTCAGGATCTTATCAAAAAACTTCACTCTCACCTCATTCGAAATCAATCTGCCAATCCTAACCGCATATCCATCCGACGTCAGACTATGCGTTAATTTCCGTTTTATCTCAACCGGACGATTTGCCAAAAATGAGATATACCATTGATTCGCCGAATTGTTAGCCATTGGTAGTGAGAAATGTTCTCGGATCTCAAATGTTTGCTACCACCCAGTTGTCATGGATACCAAACTATTCGCATTTGAGCAACGTTTCACTTGTTATGTCATTTTTTATGATATTTTAAACCTCTGAGACCGAAAATTGTTTCTTTTTATTCTTCTCTTTCTGTTATCCTCAATATAAAAAAGTTTTTGTTCCTCTCCATAAAATACTCTTCATCCTTCTGCTGTCAGTTAGAGAGTGAGTACTCACAACAACAAGCCAACCTCTCCGGATTAGTCCAATTTGGTTTTCTCGTCCATATGCTCTTCTCGCCAGCGCACATCTTTTCCCTCTCATGATGTTTCGTTTCTCTGCGTCTCTGTATGGTCACTTCATCTCTTTCTTTCAATGTCCTTGTCTTCTCTCTCACCCAGCACGCCATAAAGATGACCCTTCTCTTTTTCCCTGTTATTATTTCTTTTTTTTTCGGTGGTTTTTTCCATTCCAGGGTACCCGTAATATGTGTTATGTAAGAGACAAGTTTTTTCTTTGGAAACTCATTTTTTGAAGATAAAAATACAACTGTAGTTGTCAACTATTTATTGCACATTTATCTTGATAATGAGTCATCAATGATAAATTGCATTTTCATCTTTTTCCCGTCAAATTCGAAAAGTTATTCGAATTTATTTTTTTTTTTTTGACAATCCAGTTCTTTCAAAAAAGTATCACGAATGACCATCTGGTGTCCAATTTCACTATCGAGTCTTTTTTTAATAAATTCATTGAAAAAATCTTTCTTGTTTTTACGCCCCGAAAACTTTCAGTTTCTTGGAAATTATACGTTTCGAGAAAACATAAAACCTTGGAATACATTTTTTTAATCCAACAAGTTTTTTTCATATATGAAAATAGCGAAAACAAAAACGTTTTTCTCGCAAGAAAAAAAATGAAAAAAAATACTTCCTCTACAGTACACGTTTTTTCAAGGTGCATGTGTGTTTTTTGTGTGTGTCTTGAAACGTGAGAATATTTATTTATTTATTTTTAATTGAAGAAAAAAACCATTTTTTAAACATTTTTTTTGTGTGTTTCGCAAGTGTCCGAGTTGTTCTAAGCGTTTTTGTACTAAACAATATGACTCATCTTTCGTTTGCATAAATTTTTATCGGCATTTCTCCTTTTTCGTCTTTTCTCGCTTTTTTTTCGCTGTTTACACATTTTCCCTAATCTTTTGTGTAACTAAAATAAGTTTTTTTTAGGTATCCCGTAAAAGATGAGAAACGGGAATGCCACCCCATATTTCGATTTCGATGATGTGAAATCGAAAGCCGTTTTAAGCCTTATAACACAGCTCATAAATGAGGTCACTAACATAACCGAAACATTCCCATTGGAAAAAGGACAAACTGCCGAAAATTTGGTGAACAATGTAGATGCATCACTGATGAAATTTTTGGAAATGGGCGAGTATGCTGTGGAAACTTGTCCGGTTGCCAAACACGATCCAACAGCAGTAGAGAAACTTCGACGAGCTCTCAAAACTGTGCAGGATACAGGTAAGAGTGTTTCTTAATTGATCAGTTCTGAATCATAAATTTAGGCCAACAAATGTCAAAAACCGGTCGGGATTTCATACGCGACTCAACGTCATCGGCCAAAAGATCCAACGCCATCGCAAGTGGTCGACAATTGTTGAACGCTGTTGCATATTTTCTAATTATTGCTGATTCATACGACGTACGAGTAATTGTCGAAAAACTCAATGAAGTTCGGGAAACTCTGGATCATCTCACGGAAGCCGATTCGAAAACTATGGTCGATGAGTTATATCGCCTTTTGGTGTCACAAATTGAAGAACTCGATATCACTGTCAGGTAATATTTTTCAAAATAAAAATGTTTTGAGAGTAAAAATTTATGAAAACCTATTTTTCGTTCCTAAACTATTCAGCCTTGAAAAGCTCAACATTTTCCAATCTTGATATATGCATTTCAGGTTCCGGCCTCAAACGTGTGTCTAACTTTCGTCGAAAAGTGAATTCATTCCAATTTTTTCCAGGCGTCGTGCTGTAGATCTGGTTAAACAAAACGAACAAGATGATTTACTGGCGGCTCGAAATGCTCTCAAATCCACAGCTCCACTTCTCTACACAACTTCTCACACCTTCGTTCGACATCCTGAACAACAGACAGCAAAAACTAATCGGGATTTCGCGATGAATGAAATGCACAATGCTCTCGAAGCTCTCGAATCGGTTCTTCGAGGAGAAAAACCAACTATGTCATTCTCGGAACATGGAAAAGTTGGCGATTTGATTAACGAAATTGATTTGTTCCAGGTTTGTTTATTATTTTCCAATTTTATCTGGAAAAAATCGAATTTTTTTCAGAATCGTATCGAAATGGAGCCATCATCGTACCGACGAGATATTCATCGACCCGAATTAGAAGAACTCGCCGAACGAATTGTCAGTGGTAGTGCGACGATCGCAGATTCTGAATCGACGCGCGATTCGCGAAAACAACGAATTGTCGCAGAATGTAACAATTTGCGACAAGCCTTACAGGAATTGCTGAGCGAATATGAAAAAAGTGTGAGTCATTTTTCCAGCAAAAAATCCATAATATGTGTTCAATGACTTTTGATGCCTATCTACCAATTATGAAACACTGGTCACTTCGTGTTTATCTGAACGTTCCTTCTTTTTTCCTCATCCAGCACATCCTTTCTTTTTTCTCCCACTCTCTCGTTCTGCGATATTCGCGCGAACAATGCAAATAATAATAATAGAATGATGTTGTCTAGAGGGAAAAAGTGCGACGGGCGGGCTGCACAACAAATGAAATTCGTGGTTATTCTTGAGTGCCTATTTTTGGAGTTTGGCCATCAAGTTAATGCGATAGGGGGTCTTTGATACTTCCTATAAACAGAACTACACATCACCAAACAAATATGAAATATTTTGAAACATTTAAATATATCATTGAAACGTATTTTATCTTGGCTAAAAATATAAAACTAATTTTCAATAAAAACATAAAAAAAACGTGGTTTATTATTTCAGAGAGGTTCATATGATAACAAAGACGATATACCATTAGGAATAGCTGAAGTTCATCGGAAGACCAAAGATCTACGACGACATCTTCGGCGAGCCATTGTCGATCACATCAGCGATGCGTTCCTTGACACGCGAACTCCTCTATTATTACTCATCGAAGCGGCGAAAAGTGGAGACGAGGATAACACGCGACACAAGTCGCACATGTTCCTTCAGCACGCTGACAAGATAATACACGTAAGAAAATTTTTAAAAATTATAATAATTACCATCCCAAATATTTAGGTAGCACGGCTATCATGCAAATTATCATCTGATATTGAAGGAGTTAGTGTGATAATGCACACATCGGCTCAACTCGAAAAGTTGGCTCCACAAGTGTCGCAAGCTGCGTTTATGCTCTGCGACAGGCCAGAAAGTAAGACAGCGCAAGAAAATATGGACACGTTCAAACGGTTGTGGTTCGAAAAAGTTAATTTTCTCACTACCGCTCTCGATAACATTACAACTCTTGATGACTTTTTGGCCGTCAGTGAGGCGCATATTGTCGAGGATTGTAATGAGGGTATTCAAGGAGTCACGGTAAGTCAACATTTTTTGTTTCATAGAGGTTGATATCAATCTCAAGGTAAAAACTCTTTTCGAATTACAAAAAAAAAGTAGAAATTTCAAAAATAACTGTTTCTTCCTAAATTTTCGGTTCAAAAATCGCTCAAAAAAGAATCATATTGTTTGACATAATTTTTTCAAATGATAATAATTATTTTCCCGAATATCCTGAAAAATCAGGCGCATACAAATGTGTTTTTTGATTAATCCTTCGAATTTTTTTCCTTCGCGTTATTTAATTCTACAAAAATAGTATTCCAGGCCCACGCAGAAGACATTGAGCAGAACACTGAAAATTGTGTGCGAGTTGATTGTGCAGCTGGCGCGATTCGCGGAAGAGCTCTACGAGTGTGCGATGTTGTCGACGCCGAGATGGACTTCCTACAACCTTCTGAGTATACCGAAAATGTGAAGCAAGCCGTCAAAATTTTACGAGAAAAGAGTAAGTTTATTTTATATTGATAATGTTAGAGAACCAGACAGTTATACGTTTCAAAACAAATCCTAAATAATAAAAGAAACTGTTAGCAACGTTCTGTTCTCAGGAGTAACATTATTCGCTTCTCGCGCTGGTGATCTTGTCGACAGACAACAAGCGTCGGGAATCAATTGGGATGCCAAGGATAGAGAAAAGGAGTCGGACGAGTTCATCAATGCGTGTACTTTGGTGCATGATGCTGTCAAAGACATTCGACATGCTCTTCTGATGAATCGAAGTATGCACGATGTTGATTCGGATAACGAGTATGAAGAGGAGGGCCCGATGCAGGCCGACAACTCGACGGCGAAGATCCAAGACGAATTGGATAACCAACAAAAATTGATGAGAAGACTGCCCGAAGAGGACAAGAAAAAGATTCAGGCGCAAATCGACATTTTCAAAGTGACACAAACGCGATTCGAACGCGAAGTTGCTAAATGGGACGAGACCGGAAACGATATTATAGTGTTGGCAAATGCGATGTGCAAGATTATGATGAACATGACTGATTTCACCAGAGGTTGCGGACCGCTGAAAACAACAATGGATGTGATTCGCGCCGCACAAGACATATCTCTGTCCGGTTCCAAATTGAACATGTTGGCTAAACAGATTGGAGAAGAGAGTGCCGATTCGCAGACCAAGAAAGATCTCATGGCATATTTGTCGCAAATGACTCTTTATTGTCAGCAGTTGAATATTTGTAGTAAGGTGAGCGTGTTTTTTTCTCGAACCAGTGCGAAATACGTTTCAACATTATCTCAAAAATGTGAACTTTCTTGTTGAAATAATTCGATGTGGCACTTTTGTATCTTTTTGAAATTTTTAAATGTATTTTTTCGAAATTTTTCAGTAGCATCCTCGAAATTCAAAAACAATTATTTCAGGTCAAAGCTGATGTGACACAAGTTGGAAATGAATTGGTAGTTTCGGCCTTAGACTCGGCCATGTCACTTATCCAAACCGCTCGAAATCTCTTGACAGCCGTCGTCCAAACTGTCAAGGCCGCCTATATTGCTAGTACCAAGGTAAGTCCTTTTCGACGTTGAATACCGTTATTTCCCTATCAATTCACCCACTTCTACCCTCACTGGGGAACCTCTACACGGAACCCCGAAATTCTTTTCCATTTTCTCTTTTCTTAAGTGTGCACTGCGAGAACGTGCGCGAGTTGAGACAGCGGTGGCGCTTGGCGCCACCCACAACTCGATTAATTATGAGACGACGCAAGGTAGGAATCGATGATGTTGTTAGTGTTGATGTTGTGATTATACATAGAAGTGTGATTCTTGCATGGTGTGGTGTGATTAAAAAAGAATGTTCGGGTCTATTATCCGGGAAAAAAACAAAAAATATAAAAAACTCTCTGGTAAATAGACAATAAAAATCTACAATTCTGAAAAACAAATTTAACATCCTGTTCGAGAAGTTAACATGACAAAGTCCAGGTCCGGCTTTCACATACGAGGCGAATAGTCCGTGATTTTCGGGCCGGGCTGAAAATACGAAAACAGCTTTAAAAAAAAAAAAAATTTTCTAGACATGATTCATGTCAACTGCCAAGAGTTGGAGTTTCATGAAAATCTGTATTCGTTGAGAAAATGTGCATCCCTGTTTCTTTCTTCATACTCTTCTTCCACGGTTTCATTGTTTTTTTTGCAGTTCCGTCGACCGAATGTGAACAGTGTCCGAGTTGAGTGGCGAATGGCGCCGCCCAAAAAACAACCACTAGTTCGACCTCAGAAAAATGCGGCCATAATTAGGTGAGTTTTTGTTTCAATAATTTTAAGTACGTTTCGCTACGTAGGTTCTGAAATGTGTGGGTTCAAGGGGCTCACTGTAGGTTACCCATATTGGAAAATCGAGCTGAATAAACAGTTTCCGCTGCAGAAATCCTGCAATTGTTTTAATGCGAATATAACCCGCTGTTAATTGAATCTTTCACTTGAGACCGGGGGAACAATTCAATTTCCTTGCGCACTTTCAAGATTGAAATTTTTGTAGTTAAAATCAATCAGTTCAGGCAGGAAATTTGATTGTCAAGAAATGTTTTCTTCTAGTTTTTTTTTTTTTTTTTGAAAATAACTAATACTTTTTTCGTTCTGATTGTTGACAGAGTAGAAAGACTGGAAGAAAAACAAAAGCAATTTACTGACTAGCTAATATTTGGAAAAAAAATGAATTGAAGGTGTGAATAATGTATAAATTGGAACAAAAAAGTTAAAAATTGGTCTTTGCTTTCTTGACAGAAAAAAAAGAAGTTTTAGCAAAACCGGCTCCTAAAAAATTCTGATTTTTGACTTTTTTGAAAATTTTATTCGAAAAATTACAGTATTTGAACTTCGAACTCTAAAACCGTAAAATCATTAACAAGTTTTCTCTCAAGCTCCTAATCATCTGGATCCATGAAGCTAGGTTTGCGCTATTTTTTTGGCCGACTGAGGAATCATTTGACCTCTGTTTGACCTCCAAAATGTATTAACGAATGTTTGGCGTCATTCTTTTCCAAAAAAAAACATGTATTCATATGACATCATCCCATAAAATAGTCACACGAGGTCGTTTGACACGACTTTTGAAAAAAAAACCATTAGCAGGAGAAGCGTCTCATGAAATTTAGGACTCGAAAATAGTCGGTTTGACTTGGGCCGACCATTTTTGAGGCCAGGAGAGCGGACCGAACATGGTTTTAAAAAACCTCTCCAGGCAGGGTCAAAAAATTTAAAAGCGTTGATTTTTGGGCCGAGCTCACAAACTTCCCGGGTACAATCATCACTTTTGAGAAACTTTTCAGACTGACCCTACTGCTTTGTTTTTGACACCAATCTTTTTTTTCAGACGTGCTTCTGAACGTCGTCCACTGCCACCTGCCAAAGCGTTGGCTGAATTTACGTGTAGCTAAAAATTTGTTATCAACTTCGATGTTTTGTTTTGTTTTTCTCATTTTCTCCCAAATCCGTATGACGTTTTCCGTGCAATTATCCCCTTATTTACCAACATTATTGTTATCAGCTCTATCATCTAAAAATACACATTTTTTCGAACAACAAATGAAAAACGAAAAACAACTTTCAGGTTTACACCATCCCCCCTGCCTTTACTTTTTTCCTCACAGTATGTATAAAGTTTCAAAAATAAATAAATGCATTTTTTCTTTCTCTTTCTCTTTTCCTGTTCGTGACCGGGATTCCAATGAAGTTCTGGAATGATGGCTATTTTTGGGGCCATGCAAAAAGTTTCTCATTTTTTGTGCATTTTTGTTCTTTTGAGTGTTGGTTGAAAAGAACGAACCGAAAACCAAGATCTAATAAGAGCAAATTATCGGGTGGTTGTTGTTATTCGGGTGACATGCATAATATGAAAAAACATAATAAACACGAAGAAAATGAAAAAAAACATGAGGTTTTTCTTTTTTTTTTCGCCCCGTTTTCTGGTGTTGCTCACATTCTTCTAGAAACAACTGAATTTATTTAATATTCATACATCTCTTTTGTCTTTGCACTCCCACGAAAAAAAAACAATATATGAAGTCACACCAGGAATCGAACTTGTGACCTTTTGCGCGTGACACCAAAACAGAACCAATGCACCAAACATCCACGCCACTAATTGTTTTCCATTTCTCTTATTATCAATATGGATTTTCGAAGTAATAGACTATCTAATTACATTTGTGTTTTTTTGCACTTTTATTTTCGCTAGAATTCAGTGTCTTCGATCAGAGTTACGATCTTTGTTTTGAGTAACACTGAGAAAAAAAAAAGAAAAAGGTGGAAATGTTTGAAAAATGATTCATTTTTATGAATTTTTTTCAGATGTCTAGACTCTCTGATTTTCACACGGTTTCCATGATTTTTTATTTGCTCAGCGGACCGATCCATTCCGGTCAACCAGCCCAATTTTAGGCATTTTTTGTTTACCTCGCTACTTTTGTCCTGTTTTCTCAACATCATAATAATCTAAAATTCATTCCGTATACGACTGCATGCATGGCACAATTGTTTTGTTTTGAATTGGCAGCGGAAAGGTCAATGGTTCGATTCCTTCCCCAAGATTTCTTTTTTATTTTGCCTTTATTATTATAATTTCCAAGTGGAAAAGAAAATGTGAAGCTACTTACAAGGGAACTACAAGTAGGTGTTAACGGACTTTAAGAAGAGATATGTGTCACCCGATAGAGTTTTTCATGCTGATCATCATCCCGTAACTAACTTTTGCAAAGCTCCATGCAGAAAGCTGAAAATTGAGCTCAAAGTTTGAGCACAAAATTTGATATATCTTGTTCAATTTGAATTATTTTAGTGATGAGAAACTACTAAAGGGTTATCTGGCATGCCAAGAACGATAGGAGAACTTAAAAACCTCGAAATTGTAATTGTAACGCTGAAAAAATGAGCCCGGAACTTTTAATAAAAAAGATAGATCAAAAAAACGTGAAAAATAAAAAATTGCATTGCAAAACGTGAAAATGACTAAATTTTGAAGATTGTTTTCTGATTTTTCATGTTTTTTCAAAAAAACACATCTTTTTCATTATTTTTTCGGAATTTCAAAATGACCATCATGTAAAGAATTCAATTTCCTATCAGATCCATTAGTTTATTTTTGTAAATGTATAATTTTGAAAAAGTTAGGAGGAAATTAAAAATTTCAATTTTATCACAAAAGTGTGATTTTCCGCTTTCTGTGTGAAGCTTTGCAAAATTTAGCTACGGGATGATGTTCAGAATGAAAAACTCTATCGGGTAACACATATCTCTTCTTAAAGTCCGTTAACACCTACTTGTAGTTCCCTTGTTAGACGGGCTCATAAAATATGTATACACTTAGGAATGCAAGAAAAAAAATGCGTCGTCTTTTTACATTTTTTTTTCTTACATTAGTTAGAAGTGCTCCTGTTATTGAGAAATAAGGTGTTTTTGTTTTTTTTTCTTCAGGCCCGAAAAATTCGAAATTGAGTAAAAATGATATTGAGCCGGCCCGATACATGTCTCCTGAAAAAAGGCTCTCTGGAGATTCATTTTTCAAAACTTTATATTTTCAGAACACGCTGAATGTGTATAGGCAAAAAAGCTTACACTGAATTGGACTGCCTGAATCGGGTCACGTCGGATAGAAACCAATTTTTGCTGAATTGGGTCGAGAATAAAAATAAAATCGGGACCGAACTTTTGAAGTTTTTTTCAGCAAGATATCAAGACCATTGTGATCGATTTTTGGGTACGGTTGAGCAGAAAACTTTGATAATATTGAATCAGACCCGATTTTTAAAAAATCGTAGTTGGCTGATCAGAAGTTGAGGCTCGATTTTTAAGGGCCTTGGTCCTGATTTGGTACCAAAATATTTGAGATTATCACAGTTTTTGTTTTATTCGTATAGTTTTTTGTTGTTTCTCCTCCTTCAGCTATCTTCTTCTTCCCCTTCCCCCTTTCAATTGTTCATCTCCATCTCCACCCTCACTTCCCAGGCCACGCCCACTTTTGCTCTGTCCTCTCTCAATTTTGCACACACACTGATTCGTTGTGGCACGCGACTTCCAAAGATTTTTCGTTGCTCTCTTGGAGCACATGTATACTAGTAGTATAGAACAGAAATTGGTAGAAAAACCTGATTTTTTTCCTTTTCTCTCACTCTCGACTAGTATTATTATTATTATTGTTGTTGTTATTATATTTTCTGTTGTTCTGTTTTTTTTTCAGCTGTTTAGCGGGGCGAGAGAATTGGTTTGTGCAAAATTTCTGGGAACTTATGAAAATTGAAGTTCTTATGAGAATTTGAGATCCCTTGCAACTATGTTCCCTTTATTTGATTTTGAATTTTTGGAACCAAATTCTTTTGGAAAAAATGGAAATTTTCAAATTGAATTAACATTTTTGAGAGTTGCAAACAGATTCCGGGTTGTGCTCATTGCACACTAATTTTGTGTGTGCTAATTTGTGAGCCCGAGCTATAATTATAATTATCAGGAGAAGTATTTAGAAGTTTCTTTGAATTTTGACTCGTGCCAATTTCCCAACCCACAAGAAAAACACATTGTGTTCTCAGCTGAAATTTTGACATTTTCAGAAAAAAAACAGCTGGAAAAATATTCCTAATCGTTTCCAGCTGCAAAAGTTCTTTTCACACATTTCCAGTTCTTTGATTCTCAATCCATCTGACCGCTCAACGCTTTTTTATCGGTTCCCACAAATCTCTTTTTTTTTGCTCCCGAAATGTGATTGGACAACTGTCAAGACAGGTCAAAAACCTAAACGTTTCGGATTACGAATTTTTTCCGGGAATCTGATCCCAAAAAAGTTTCATACATTTCTAAAAAGTTTCATCTGCGATGTTTGATCAGTGAGATTAGACGAGAAATGAGTCCCCGGGGGGTACTGTAGTTCGAATGTTTCAGTCAAAACATGTATTACGATTCATAGAAAATAAAAAATGGCTTGGCGGAAAATCCGACCGGGGACGCTCTTTCAGACAAAAAAGAGCCGGTTTGGTTCCGATTTTGGATGTGGCAGGTTTTCGAAAATCTTACCGAGAATTTTGTATAGCCCACAGTTTCAAAACTTTTTTCTATTTCATTGATTTCTCATTAAGTTTGACAGTGTTAAAAAGGAGAGATAGTGATGTAGACATGTCCGATGAAAACAGATCGGACAGGTTTAAAGACACCCTATCACTCAGAAATAGTTTTTTCGAGTTCATAAAAAACTCAAAATTTAAAACTTTAAATTTCGATGTATTTGGTTCAAAAACCCAAAAATGTTTGAAAGAAAAAACAAAAAAAAAATTTGCCGTGGGTTACTGTACCCGCACACACACACAAGCGGTGTTTGCGGCCGCCAATCTTCCTGAGAACGAATTCAAAAACAGTTTTTTTTTCTTTTTTCGACCTCACAAAGTACTTTTTTCAATTTTTGAATTTCACACATCGAAAGTTGAAGTCTTCAATATTGAGATTCTAATAAACACGAGAAATTAATTTCTGAGTGACAAGGAGTCTTTAATTCAAAAAGTAAGATGATGAATCGGGCCTGAAAAAAAAATAGTTACTGGACGGGCCTGATTTTTCCGAATTTGTCAGAATCAGACTTTTGGAAGGGAACAGGTTCCGATGTTTCCTGAAATGACCTATACACATTCGATAAAAAAAAAGTTTGTTTTCTTGTTTCAAACCGATTTATAATTATTTTTGGGCCGTTTTTTATCGAACCTGGTTCCAATATTCGTTCAAATATCGAGAGTAACGTCCTTCCTTCTATTTCCAATTGAACACATGAGAAATGGCCCGGTGTGCGAAGTTTGCAGTTAACTATATTTCCTGATCAAATACTTGGCCTAGATACTATTGTCAATCCGGTCAGATCATCCAACGGAAAAAGTGATCTACCACAAAAATGCGATGAAAGAGCATGTCAAAATGAGAGATTCAGACGGTAGATCAATTTCTCGTTGGATGATCTGGCTGGATTGACAATAACATGAAATTTGTTGATCTCTGATGAAATTAACTAACAATTCTCATTAGCTCTCCTACCAACCCACCAGAAAGTTTTCACGAAAACAATTAACCGTTAATTATCGAGAGATTCTCTAACATCGAGTAGGTGTGGCCTAATAGGCCACGCCCACATTCCTCGGTCCACTTTTTTGTGTTTCTCTGATGTATGGCGCGACCATTTCGTTTCATTTCTTGCAAATCGAAACCCGCTATCATCGTTGACAAAACAAACCATTCCATTGTATTGTGTTGTATTGTCGTCCCCCTTCTTTTTTTTTCTTTGACTTCCGGCCATTTTCTATTTTTAGAACCTTTATCATTTTTTGATTGATGACGTTGAAGGCATTTTCTCATGCCAGCAACACTGTAAAACAATAATAATACGAACTGAACAAAAATAGACGAGGGAAGACCTTTTACACACACAAAGAAAATGAACAATTATTCTTTTCACTTTTTTTCGTTTCGCGGGTTTGTCAAACATTTAATGTTTCACAAAAAATTGTTTTTTTTCTCATATGTTTCATTGATTTTCCTTCTACATTAGTGGTTTCCGGCTGTGCATAAGCCAGGAACCGGAAACTCCCGAAAAATTTTCTCGAACTTTTTTTCTCGATAACACTTCTTTATCAGATGTCTTCCCCCGCCACACATAGTTTTTTGATTTTTCTCAGTTCCAAAGTTCAATAATGACCTTTTTGAGAGAGTAGGAGACGCAGAGTTTCCCACGTATATTTCCGAATTGTCTCATGTCAACGAGAAACGGAAGAAAAAATTTAAAAATTCAGGGATTAAAACGTGACCTGAGCTTGTCTGACTTTGTTCTAGGTCAGATATTTTCTCTGCGTCTTGTTCACTCTCAAAAATTGCTTCATGACACGACGTTTTTTATGATGTCAGCGAACCTCAAGAAACCTGTACTTCTTGATCACACGTGACCTTTAAAAATAGAAACAATTTCTATAAATACCACTATCAAAAATTCATTTATGTTTTTTGTTCCCATCAGTGAACCGGAAGTCTTCTTCATTTTTTCAGTTGTTTTTTGCCCTCTCCCTACCTGAAAAATCATCAGGTTTTGACGTCGCCAATATTTATGGGTTGTCCACGACAACCCATAACTGATAACAAATACCTTGTATTATCAGACTTTTTCTCTTGACTCGGAGAAAAAATGGTGATATGTATTTGCATAAAGTTACACGACATATTTGTTTGACTCTTTCCATCTCGTCTGCTTTTGTCATTTTTTCCAGAAATTGAAAAAAAAAATGAATTTATGTTGCAGAAGAAACATGATAGTGACAGATCAATTGCTTCGCCTTTTTCAATTGATGAATGGCAAATCACAAATGAGAATCGCTTTTGGCTCGAAAAAATCGAAAAAGAATCCGAAATTCTCGAATCTTCCTGATAATGTTTGGTGAGTGGTTCAACTACAAAATGTGTCCTTTTCGTAGTTGTTTGATTTCTTATCTTTTGTTCAAAATTGTGCATTTCAGGGACAACATTCTCGATTTTCTGCCACCCATTGAAGTTGTCAAAATGCGACGAGTCAATCAGAAGATGAAGAGTCTTGTTGAGAAACGTAGAAAACGTATTCTCTACGCAGATTTCTTGCGTTCTGATGTTTATCAAATTCTGCCCGAAGGTATTTCGGGAGACGGCGAATTCTTCCGTCATCCCAAAAATCAACGCATCATTGCTCACGAGGAACGTCGCAGTATTCTAATCATCGCCGATACTCATTGGAGTGCTAGTGATGCGCAAAAAATGGTCGGAGCTATCAAGTACTACGGCGAGTATGCGCAAACTGTTACGGTGAGTCGTTATCTCTATATGTACCCTTCAAAAACCACTGATTTTCAGCTTGACGCCTCATTGGCTGAACTGTGTGTCGCAGCTCAATCCACAAGTGACATTGCATTCTGGTTCGTTTTCCAGTCCGCTTCGTCCACTTCACCCCAACAATCAAAACAAAATCCTCGATGGTTCGGTCAGCCAACACGATCGGATTGCACCGAGAAAGATCAACTCGCCGCCTACACAGCATGGACTCCGCGAACTCAACTCATTCCCGTCGGACCGCTATTCCCACGTGCCACCGAACTCACAATCCGCGCAACTGCCGCGCAATTGCCGCGTCTTCGCCGTTTCCCAATCTATCGTAGCCCGTTGACACGGGCAATCATCGATGTGACCAATTTGAACGCTCTTCGACTTGTCATCTCCACATCACCGCCAATGTTGTCTTCATCGTTTGGAGGTGCCAAAAAACGACATCTACCGGTGCAATCGCTGAAGTTGGCCACGTTTTTGCAATGGGCCCATTCGACACGACTCGGACATCGATTTTCTGTACAATTTGTATAATTCTTCCAGTGTATATAGTTTTGTTTCCGGTGTTTTATCATTTTCCTTTTTTTGTAATTTTACAACGGGTTCAGTTGTTCATAAAACAGTTTTAATTTGGAGATGGATTTCTTTGCAGATCAGACCGGCCAGTTTTGGCGACACTATATGTTCACAATAACATAACAATTTCTAATGATAAGAGTACTGTGATCTTTGTTCGAAAAATCCCAATCTTGGACGCAGTTTCACATGATCTCATCATGTATTCTTTGTGTCTAATCGATCAAATCGAAACTGGCTGTACCGATACTGAGTGAGAAGAAACAGAAACTGATTGAAGTGCAAACCAACCAATGTATAAAACATCAAAAGGTCGATTGTTTTGTTGCCCTTACTCTTTTCAACAACAAAAAACTTGTCATGATACGAAATTTGCATAAGTCGACCATGTGCGCCGAAACATTCATTGTGCCATCTATTGTCTGTTCTTTTTGTGTCTCTGAAAATCATGGAACCCAACAAACCAGAGGACAGTGCTCATGATTTTTTGGACAATTTCTACAACCTTAATTTGGAGCAGAATCGAAAAGTGACATTTGTCCAACGTGGTCCTATGAATCAGGTTCGATCTTCATTTCAACTAATCGTTAATTTTTGAAAACATCCGTTCAGGTTCAATTCGACCAACAGTTCGACTATTCCAAACCGAAAAATGAAAATATTTTGAAGAAGAACTGCAAAAGATTCGCACAACGGTACTATGAACCGTTCCTCTCGTTGACATTGTTCAAAAACTTTTTGCTGGGCTTGCTACCGATTTTGAAATGGCTACCAGCGTACAACTTCAAAGCTAATTTTATAGCTGATCTTGTTGGTGGTATTACTGTTGGTGTGATGCATGTTCCACAGGGTATTGCTTACGCCCTACTGGCTCGACAGCCTCCAATCAATGGGCTCTATGCCTCTCTTATTCCACCGATCATCTACATGATTTTTGGAACTTCAAGACATTCAAGCATCGGAACATTTGCCGTGACATGTTTGATGACAGGTATTTCTGTTGATAGTATTTGTGAGGAAGATAAAACTGTTAGTCCGGAACAAGTTGCTGGTGCAATATCGATCACAATGGGTATTATTCTGGTGAGATACATAAGTTCTGGGTTTTTGTATGATTATTTCCAGTTTATTATGGGGATACTTCGCTTGCAATTTCTAACCACTTACCTGTCGGATCAAGTCATTGCCGGATTCACAATCGGGTCCTCCATCCACGTTTTCGCCTCACAAATCCCAACTTTGCTTGGAATTCGAGGTCTCCCTAAACATTCCGGGCCTCTCTATTTGTTCAGAGTAAGAAAGTTATCATGAAAGTATCTCACAAGGGAACTGCAAAGGGTTAGACTCTTAACTTTTGATGAAAATTGGGGAGTGTACAGAATCGACCATTCTAAGAAACATCGTGTATTCAGAATTTTCCATCGAGGCCCCTGAAAAAAGTTATCCCGGGTCAAAGTTTTGAGGTTTTTCGGCCATTGTTTTCGTTTCAGCTGCATCAATTTTATGACTGCAAATTTCAGCACACAAAATCGTCGGTTGAGTTGTTGAGTGGTTAGGGTGAGAGAGTAGGGCGCGCTATGCTGGTTCGATTCTCTTTTGGGGCAACTTTTTTTTTTATTTTTCAACTAATTTTTTTTGAGTTCGAGAACTGTTATTCCGTTTCCAAGATGCACTCCAATTAACTTTATAGATATTTTCGTGACCTATCCTTTCTATTTCTGTTTTTTTTTTTTTGAAAAATTTTAATATTCCATTTCGCGATTCCTTGGCTTGGATCCATATTAAAAGCCATGTCACACAGACAGAGACCAACCACGGTCTGCCAAAAATTTCAAAAATCGCAATTGCACCTTTTTGTGGCTACAGTACCCAAAATTTAATTAATTTCAGCGGTATTTCAAAATTTAAAACTTTTCGATAGTTTTGTTGATAATTTTGTATTTATGGTGTGAAGAGTTCCTTCACTAATGATTCTCCATAAAAAAATTCACATAAATACTTTGATAAAGCTATTTTTTCTCAAGAAACAATCGAAAATAAAGAAAAAAGTGTGCGGCACTGTTGCACACATTTCCTCCGCCTCTACTAGTGTGCGGTGTTGTTTTTGTACGCGATCAAAATTTTTCATTGTGTTTGTATTTTTTGGCAGACCGTGCTTTTTTGTATTTTTTGGCAGACCCAACAGATGGTAGCGTTTGAGTCTAGGCCTGGGTTGCAATTTTTCACGTTTTTATAGAACCCACAATGACTGTCTTGGCTTTTTGGAGTAAATACAGGAAAAAAAGTGTGCCGACTCAATAGTTGGAAAACGATCGATCGATCCACTAGAGCATTTTTTTTTGACAAAGAATACTACCATCTGTTGTTTGGTCTCTGTCTGTGTGACATGGCTTTTAATATGGAAACTTTTTATGGGAAATCAATAATAACAAAATTGACATAGATACATTTAATCTCTTTACTCTGATTACTGGTAATGTCACTAGAAGCACTACTAAATACCGTTATAAAACTCCAAAATCAAATATACGCAAACACTTCTTTGTTCATCGACATTCTCTCTAAAACTATATTCAACAAGATTCAATGCGACTGGTCTATTTTTGTGTAGAATACTGCGCTGACTTCACCACGGGCTAAAAAATGAGATCCTGGCTATCCAACTTACCACCTTATTCTTTCTTTTTTTGTTCATTTCATTTTCAATGTGTACTCTATACTTGATATTTGTATTGTTGAATTGTGTTTCACGTGTCAATCACGTATTTTAAAATAAAATAAAATAAAATCTATGAATTCATGATCAGAGTTTACAGTAGTTTTTAATTTTTTTTTTCAATTTTGAAAAAAAAATATCATGAACACCTCTACCAAGCCAAGGAATCGCGAAATGGAATATTAAAATTTTTCAACAAAAAAAAAACAGAAATAGAAAGGATAGGTCACGAAAATATCTATAAAGTTAATTGGAGTGCATCTTGGAAACGGAATAACAGTTCTCGAACTCAAAAAAAATTAGTTGAAAAATAAAAAAAGTTGCCCCAAAAGAGAATCGAACCAGCATAGCGTGCGCCCTACTCTCTCAGCCTAACCACTCAACCACTCAACCGACGGTTTTGTGTGCTGAAATTTGCAGTCATAAAATTGATGCAGCTGAAACGAAAACAATGGCCGAAAAACCTCAAAACTTTGACCCGGGATAACTTTTTTCAGGGGCCTCGATGGAAAATTCTGAATACACGATGTTTCTTAGAATGGTCGATTCTGTACACTCCCCCATTTTCGGTAGATTCTGAATCGGACCTTCTGAATCGGACCAGGTCTGATTTTATCGGACCCGAAAATGACCAAATCTGAATCGGACCAAAACATGAAAAATGTGTCTGAATCGGACCAGAGTCAAGAAATCGGACCCGGTCCGTTTTTATCAAGATTTTTGCTGAATCGGACCACAAAATCGGACCGGGTCCGTTTTTTTTGGTTGAAATTTCAGCTGAATCCGACTAAAATCGAAAAAATATCAACCAAAAAAACGGACCTGGTCCGATTTTGTGGTCCGATTCGGAAAAGGTTTCGAAAAAAACGGACCGGGTCCGATTTCTTCACTCTGGTCCGATTCAGACACATTTTTTAGGTTTGGGTCCGATTCAGATTCGGGTATTTTCGGGTCCGATAAAATCAGACCTGGTCCGATTCAGAAGGTCCGATTCAGTAATTGCCCCAATTTTCATCAAAAGTTAAGAGTCTAACCCTTTGCAGTTCCCTTGTCAGAATCAAGTATTTCCAGCATCTTTTGGAAGTGGTTCTCGCTCTTCCGCGAGCAAATATTGTTTGTTGTCTCATTTCTTTGGTGACAATTGTGATTCTGTTCGGTGGAAAACAAATTGTCAATCCGTTTTTGAAACGAAAATGGAAAGTTGATATTCCAGTACCATGGGAGTTGATAGTTGTGAGTTGAATATAGATTGTCAAGTTAAAAAAAACGGCGAACCAGGAATCTGATTTCTTGAGCCGGAGCCGACTTTTCAATAAAACTTCTGAATCGGGCTCAGAAATCGTACTCATCGTTTTATCTAATTTCCATTTTTGTTACTCTTAGACGGTCCCAAGAAATGCTTCAAAGATCCGTAATTTGGTACAGATTATATCGTCTCCCGCCCGATTCGAAATTGATTCGGGCTGTCCGAACTTTTGAAATATTGTAGCTACGTCTCAGATTGTAAAGGAGGCAAAAACGTATTTCCAGGTCATTCTTTCAACGGTGTTCGTATTCATTACAAAAGTCAACATAACCTCTCAAATCGTGGTTGTTGAACACATTCCGACTGGGTATTCATACCTCATACTGAAACTGTTGACATCTCAACTTCACAATTTCAGCCTTCCGTCGATGCAACTTCCCGACTTTTCTCTCCTTCTCAAAGTTCTTCCTGGAACTATCAGTATCACCATTGTTGCCATCTCGACAAGTCTGTCGATCAGTAAAATGTTGGCGAAGAAAATGCAATATGATCTGGACTCGGGCCAGGAACTCTTCGCTTTCTCATTCACATCAATAATCTCAAGTTTCTTCCCAACCCTACCGATTTCGTGCTCATTGAGCAGGACGTTGGTAGCATTGGGAGCCGGTGTCGTCACTCAATTTTCAACAATCTTCAGTTCTGCAATGGTTCTCTCAGTGGTGTTGGTGTTGGGGAAGTTTCTCGAAACTCTTCCCATGGTAGGATTGACTGGGAAACATCATCAAACCTTGTATGATTTAGTGTGTTCTCGCTGCTATCATTTGTGTCGCCCTTCAAGGAATGTTCCGAAAGTTTGCCGATTTGAAAATACTTTGGAGAGTTTCGAAAATTGATTTTGTCAGTGACCCCTTTGTTTTCAAAACATGATTAATTTCTCAGATAATCTGGATAGTCGCCTTCCTCTCAACAGTTCTAATCGATGTCTCAATTGGGTTGCTTGTCTCGGTCACCGTTGCTCTTTTCACAACAATTCTTCGAGAACAATAGTAAGTTGTCTTTTTCCGATTAGATGATTTCGCAAAATCCAGTCCCAAATGGCATATTCTGGCAAGTGTCAAAGGAACACCAGATTTTCGAGACTCGGAGAGATACGGTGACACTGTCTACTTCAAAGGGATTTGCATTTTCCGATTCGACGCTCCATTATTATTTCATAACGTCGAATGTTTCAAGAAGTCTATTGAGAAGGCGTATCAAGAGTGGCAAAAATCTCACGAGTTTTACGTGCTTCGAGAGGAACGAGACACTATTTTGAAACATAAAATGGATGAAGATTCGAATGAGAGCAAGGTAATACTGTCAATAAAGTACAGGATCTCACAGTTTTTCAAGAGATCTTTAAAGAGAGACACAGAGAAATTATAATTTCAGGGTCATGTTAATTTTTTAATTTTTTTGTTCACGTTTCTAAATCTAAAAACATCTTCAAAAAATAGATGAACCAGAATTTTTTTCAATTACCGACGTGATTCGTCCATTTTCCAAAAAATTTTATTTTCTGAAACTTTTTCCTTCTTTAAAAAAAACTAATGTGAAAGTAAAATGAACGTGACTTTTCGAGCTGTAATTTTCTAGTTTTTATCTCTCGTCTCTATCGATTGACAAGTTTCTTCATGCCGTGAAATTTTTCAGAAAGTAGAAATCAATTTTTGGAAAGTCGATTTGTTGAGTTTTCAGAACATTGAACACACGATCGACACAATTTGCGACAATATTCTATCTCGTCATTTTGTCATTGATTGTTCTGGTTTCACGTTTATCGATTTGATGGGTGTCAGCGCCTTGAAAGAGGTCAGCGCCTTGAAAGAGACTTTGAAATTCGATAACGCATTGTTTGTTTCAGATTTTCTCTGATATGAGAAAACGTGGCATTCTGGTTTATTTTGCGAATGCGAAAGCACCGGTTCGCGAACTTTTCGATAAATGTGAATTTTACGAGTTCGTTCCCAAAGACAATTTCTATCCGACTTTGAGGGATGCGACAGCTATTGCAAGACAGAGACAGTTGGAGTGAGTCATGGGATATATTTAGAATGTTCTTGAAATAGTGTTTTCAGACTTGGCTTCAAAGACACTGGTTATGTGCCAGAGCATGATCGTTTGACGGAAGTTGTCAGTTCGCATCCAATGTGATTGTATGTGCATTTTGTGATTTCTAGTTGTTTTTTATAAAATTATTTAATTCAACCAATAACTTTTTGACAATAAATCGAACAAAACAAAAATAGGGAAAAAATACGAATGATCTGACACGTTTCTGTTGTCATATTGCTGTGCTAGTATCATTGAGTTGGGAATTGTTTTGAGAGCCAATTCTGAAACGAAGATAAAACACTCGAAACTAGGTTTAGCAGTATGAAACCGGGTCCAATATATCCCTGAATATGGTTCAACCATCACAAAAAGTTTTCTGGACCGGGCCCAAAATGAAGAAAATACGAGATCGGAACATTTTTCAATGTTTTCAATGTTTCAACTCGATTCAGAAAATTATTTTCGGGGCTTATCTGAAAGTGGGCGTTGCCCTAAACTCACTTCAGCTGTCTACTTCGCGCTATCAATGTTGCATCCATCAAAGTCGGATAAAAATTATCCTTGGGCACATCATCAAAGAAGTTGCATTTCTCCAAAAAGTTACGCACTGCTGCTTTCGCATTTGCAAAAAATACAGTTGTGTTTCGTCTTTTCATATCAAAATACACCTGAAAATAACTTGGACGTCAAGTTTTCAGAAGTTGATAGCGCACCTCCTTGAGCGCGTTGATACCCATTAGATCAATAGCTGTGACACCAGAACAATCGATGACCAAGTGAGAGATGCGAGAAACTTTTTCAGTACTTTTCGGCTGAAAAATTGAAAATCATCAAAGACTTCACTACTTCTTTTTTTCAACTGTAACTCATAACAATTTCAAGACTTACTGACTTTATTTTTGTTCGAATCGTCGTCTCTGGTATTTTTCATAATAGGATCCTCTTCAAATATAAATCCTGTTTCAGATTTTTTCCACTCTTGATATGATTTTTCGATAGATTTTTTGAAACATTCAACATTATGAAATAGTAATGGAGCATCGAATCTGAAAATGCAAATCCCTTCAATGTTCACATTATCCATATATTTTCCCGAATCTTGGAAGTCGTTTGTTCCGCTGACACTTGACATAACATTCCATTTCGCACTACAAAAAAAAATAATCGATCAATTTTCAGATGAAGTGGAATCACTATTGTTCTCGTAGAATAGTAGTGAATAGAGCGAATAAAATACTTATGAGTAGTCCAAATGAGACATCAATCAAAACAGTCGAAAGGAAGGCGACTATCCAGATCGACTGAAAAAAAAACTTTGAATGTTTCAGATTGGTGGATTCAACGACATACAAAGTCAATTTTTGATGTTGCCCATAGTTTTTTGAGCTCTCCAAATTTGAAGAACATTGAGTAGAGTGCAACGTATATGATAGAAGATAGAACACACTGAAATACTACAACGTTAATTTCAGTTATAAACGTGACTCTTGCTCGCTTGATTTCAAAGAATACGTTTTGATGGCTAGTTTCCTTACCAGAGGTAGTGTCTCTAACAATTGTCCCAAAAACGAAACGGCTGCCAAAACCAACAAAGAACTGAACACGATGGACAACTGTGTGACGACTCCTGACCCAACTGCGACCAATGATCGACTCGTCGAACACGAGAATGGTACAGTTGGAATGATGCTCGAAACAATTGAAGCGAATGAGAAAGCGAAGAACTCTTGACCTGCATCAATCTCATAATCGATTTGTTTGGCCAACATTTTGCTGATGGACAAAAATGTTGAAATACCGACAATGCTGATACTGATAGTTTCAGGTAGAACACGTAGGATCAATGAGAAACTGGGAAGTGTCAATGAGGGAAGGCTGAAAATAGTTGAAACTAGGGTACTCGGGGGAAAAGTCGCAAGTGTTGCGCCGATTTGGCGCAAGTTTGCGCCAATTTGTTGCTAGCTTGCGCCATTCATTGTTGCAAGCTTTGCAACACACTTGCGCCAAAGTGGTGCAACCTTTGCTACACACTTGCGCCACATGGCGCAAAGCTGGCTTCATGTTTGCGCCAATTGAAGAAACGCGAGCAACACGGATGCACGAAATAGCTACCACGAACCATGCCCATCCGTTCGTATCTATTGTTAGATAATAATAATAATAATAAGTTCTCATGGCACGATTTATTCAGAACTTATATCAAAAAACCAAAATCATAGCATTATACACGTGAAACTAAGAAATATGAGATACAGTTTAAAACCCGATACACGAAAAAAACAGTATGCTCGAAAAATTCTATGTATATATATTATACTATGGCAACCGCCTTAAAAAAACTACTTCCATTTAAAAAAATCCCTGAAAAACATACTTCAAAAAAAAACCTCCCATAAATGCCTACTTTAACAAAAAAAACTTTAAAATCCTCTAGCTCGTTTAAAAAAAAACTTTAAAATCCCTAAAATCAATTCACTGAAAAATACCTCAAAATCTCTAAAACTCTCAAATTCACTAAAAGACATTAAAATCCCTAAAATCAAAAAATAAACCCTAAAACCCTCTAATCAACTAACATTTATTCTGTCTTCTTCTTCTTCGCATCAAGTCTCGACTTCGATCTTCTCTGTAAAACAAAAAATATGTGTATTAAAAAAAATGAAAATTGTAACCTCTCGTCTGATAAACTTCTTCGTGACTTCGTCAATCTTCCCGTTTCTCAGTTCAGTTCTGTAATACAGAACAATTTTGACAGTGGTAAAAGTAAAAAATGACTCACCCCGCGTTTATTAATACTTTCAAAAACATATCACGAAACGCTTTATACGTTTTTCGTCTTTCGGCGAGCTCGGTAACTCTTTCATCCCAATTGTGTCTCATCGCAAGGAAATTTGGGTGTTTTTGGATCTCTTCTGGACTGATATTGTGTTTTTGTGAAAGAAGTGGGCAGTGCAAGTCGAAAAATTCCAACAATACTTCTGAATTATCATAAATTAACAAAAAAAAGCATTAAAAAAAACCAACGGAACAAATTTGCTTTTTGAAAAAATTGAAAAACAAAATAATTTAATTCTTACCTCTGCAACAAACCAATCGACATTGATTCATATGTCTATTGTTTGCAGCTTCTGGACAAATTTGTCAGTCATCCGTGGTTTTTTAATAAGCTCAATTACCTCTCTCGATAATTGGTTCATCTTCCGAACTTGATTCAGCATCCTGCTCCTCTATTAATGATTCATCAGAATCGCTCTCGCCGATGATGTCGACATCGAAATACTACAACTTCATAGAACTGTTAATTATTCATTCACACTACTCACCATGTTCCAAAATTTGAGAGGAAAAACAGTATTCGCTTTTCTCGGGCAATATTTTTCCGTCGGTCTTGCAATTTCGATTCAAATGTTTGCTGAAAAAATAACATGTATCACTCAATGTATCAAATTTTGTGAACGGAGAGAAATCTTCGAGAAATTTCTATGATATAAAGTCAAAATTTATATCGTCAACAACACAGAAACAAATCAACAAGATATTGAGGAGAAATACCACTTTACTAAAATTCATACTTTTTTAAATACACATTCAATTAATCTTTTGTTCCTGTACATTTATTGACTCAGTACAAATTGCCTGTGAATAGTTACAGAAGATTACAGTTTATAGCTCAACTGGTTTCGTTTAAATTTTGTGTTTCTCAACTCTCAAAAAAAAAACAAAAGAAAACAGTGATGGCCTAGAACCCGACTAGGACACGGCCGCGCGCATCAAGAAAACTGGCGCAAAGGTTGCGCCAGTTTTTTCCCATTGGAAAAACAGCGCAAACGTTGCGCCATTTTCAGTCTCCATTTTTGTTGTCTCCAAATTGTCATTTTTTTTTGGCGCAAGCGTGCAACTACGGAAAAAAGTGGCGCAAAGCTTGCGACACACTTGCGACTTTTTCCCCGAGTAGGTCGATTGAGAGGGGATTACCCAGTGGGGATGGATTGCACAACGACGAGATCTGCGGTGACGTCTATTTTTGTGATGTAAACATAGGTGGTTGAGAGGATAACCTGGAATCAGACATGTTCCTTTGCCTCGGGCGGCCCGTGCGAGAGTCAGCTCTTGAGCAAAAAGTTGACCTACTGCCATACCCGGGTCAGTAAAAAAGGTCAGGCCTGGACCCGTCTGGCCAACCCGGACTGGATTGTAAATTGGTAGCCCTAATTCTCGGGTTGGTTGAAAATTGTGAAATTGATAAAAAGTTTGTCTGTTCCTGAACGTTCCTTAACTCACCACTATCAACTCCCATGGTATTGGAATATTTATTTTCCACTTTCGTTTCACGAATGGATTCACAATTTGTTTACCACAGTACAGTATGACTATTGTTACAAATGAAACTGCGCAGGCGACTGGATTAGCTCGAGAAATCGAGAAAACAACATCCCTGATATCCTGAAAAATAGCATTTTTATCGAAACTTCTTTCTGATAGTTTCATTCTCACTTTGAACAGATACAATGGCCCGGTATTTTTAGTAAGGTCTCGAATTCCAAGAAGTGTTTTGAGTTGAGAGACTAATACATGAACCGAGGAGCCGATAGTGAATCCGACTATGAGTTGATCCGACAAATAGGAAGTGAAGAAGTGCAAGCGAAGCAACCCCATTATAAACTGCACACATTTCAATTCTCTCTCAATCAATCATGTCAAAGTACCTACCAAAATGATGCCCATTGCAAAAGTGATTGCACATGCGACCTCTTGCGGGCTTATATTCTGATCAATCCCGCAGATTTTGTCGACAACAATGCCTGTCATCAATGAATTAATAGCAAAAGTGCCGACGCTTGTATGTCTTGATGTTCCGAAAAACATGTAAACTAATGGAGGAATGAGCGAAGTATAAAGTCCGCTGATAGGTGACTGATGAGCGAGGAGGGCGTATGCTATTCCTGAACATGGATTTTTTGGAATATCCTAGAAAGTTAGCCACTTTCCAACCTTGCGGAATTTGAAGCACCCCGACTGTCAAACCGCCGATAATATCTGACACTAGATTTTTCTTGAATTCATAATTCGGAAGCCATTGCAAGATAGGAACAAGACCAAAAATGAATTTTTGAAACATTTTCAACGATGTAAACGGCTGGTAGTATGGTCTCGCGAGTTTACGAAACTTTGTCTTCACAAAACTCTTCTTTTTCGGTGGCTGGAATCCGTACCTATTATCAAATTCTACCTGAATACAATGGTCTCGTTCAGTTCAATTTTCAGTTCAACGAGTTACCTGATTCATGGCACCTCGTTGGTCACACTGACATGATGTCATGGTGAGGGAGGAATGAGCTATTTTCTGTGCAAGTGTCACTTTTATACTACTTTGAGGATTATGTAAATGAGGGCCATGTTCGACCTCACACTAAATGTGTTGGTACTGATCTAGAAGAGAAGAAAAGAGATCAGAAGTACACTGGTGATCATCGATGTTCACCATACAGAAAAAATGCAAAAAAACGTGAAACCGATTTTTTTTTGCAGAAACGCTCAAAGGTCACTATTTTTGTTTTCACGTTCAACTTTTTTTTCCAGAGAAGAAAAAAATTTGCCAGAATGAACTCAGGGTCCGAATCAGTAAGTATTTTCCTAAATACATCTTGTCACTCAGAAATTGATTTCTCTCTCAAATTTTTAGAGCCCGCTGATATTTTTGAGGAATACAAAATACAACATATTTTATTTTGAGAAAAATCAACTAGTATTATTATCTTTGCTCTCTCATGTCAAATTGTGCACAAAGTGAACTGACTACAAAAGGAAATGATCAGCCAAACGGGACCGAACGGCCCGGCCCGTTGAGCCGCAAAAAGCCCAAAAAAGCTTTGCAAATTGATAATCGGGCCAGATCCGATATTTTGTTTTTTTTTCGCTGGGACTGATCGTAGAATGTTGAAAATTCATAAACGATGGTTCTTGAACTATTGGTTGCTGAAAATCACTCATCAAACATCCGCAAAACAATTCCAGACAACATTAAAACAAGACCCCAATATAAGCTTATGGGAGAACTGTTCAAAAAATCATGTAACGTAACATTGAAATGGCGTCAAAGCTTTTCGTCATTGTCTTTTCTACTTTTCTTGGTTTTGTTATGATGCAAAAAGATTGTCCTGAAGATTTTTTGGGAAACTGTATTACTTTATATTAGCCAGTTGTCAATCGGTACCACTCGCTCTAATGAGAACACACGCGCCGCAATAGCCGCGACGCACAGCTGTGTGTGCGGGAGTTCAAATTAAGGGGTTTTTTTTTAAATTTTATTTCGGAAAACTTTGTTATTGTTCTTAATAATGTCAAAAAGAGCTAGAATATAATCAAACTAAGAAAAACTAACAAACTTTATTCATGCAACGATTTATTAGGAAAAAAGCGAAAAAACAACAAGAAAAAACAAAAGAAAAAAAAAATAATTTTTCGAAATCCCCCGTGGACCACACACAGCTGGGAAATAAAACGATTTATTGGCTGAACTCAAAGTTGAAGAATTCCAGGGCTGTCGGAATGAATGTATAGCGGGCTCCATACAGAAAATTAGAAAAAAGCTCAACCCACTACAAAAAATTCTACGATGTGCAACGTAGAAAAAAAACGCAAAAAAACTGTGCAACGTGACCTTAACTTTTCCAAAAAATTTGCAACATGTTTTATTGACTTTTAGCCTTTTTTCGTTCGATTCATTTTTCACGTTTTTTTCAATAGAAAATGTTGCATTTTTTTTTGGAAAAAAAGAGGTCACAGTTTTTTTTGCAAATTTTTTTTGCATTTTTTTCTACGTTGCACATCGCATAAGCGGCCACCCTCAATTTGATAATTTGAGGTATGTTCATACACAAGTCTTGTTGGTCTCATCATTCTTTTTTCAATTATCATTTTTCTCGTTCGATTCAATTTCCTTTCAATCTATCTAAAATTGTCTCATTTTCATTGACTGAAAAATGTGCGATTTCTGTGAAACATGCTCTAACCCGGTTCAATTGTCCTTTTTCGACTCTCCCGAGTTTCTCACCTACACTGCTCATTGCATTGCGATTGTCAGTGTTCCAATTCATATTTTCGGTATCTATTGTGTCGTTTTCAAAACACCTTCAACTGTGAGAAGTGTTCGATCGGCCATGTTATTATCGTGTTGTTGCGCATTTCTTCTCGACATTTTTCTGACTGTGCTATCGATTCCATTCATGCTGTATCCAGCAGTGGCTGGATTTTCACTTGGATTATTGAACTATTTGGGAGTTCCGATCAAAGTTCAAACAATTATGGGCATTTTTGTAGTCGGAGGTAAATAATGAAGTATCTTGAATTTATTTCCCGATATTACAATTATATGTATTTTTCAGCCACATTTTGTTCGATCACTTGTTTGATTCAGAATCGATATTGTCAAGTTGTTGACAGATCTCAACAATGGTCGAGAATTCTTCAATGTTTCACATGCACCGCGAATTTTGTTGCAAGCTGCGTGATCTGTTGCATAGCATATTGGCTCATTCCTGATCAAGTGTCATCGAAGAACCACATATTTGTCGATGTTCTACCCTGTCTACCACAATACATCTATGATAGTCCGGTGTTTGTTGCCACACGAGACTCGTTAAGTTCTACTCTGTGCTTCGGAGTTCCTGTCTTTGGAATAGCTCTGCAACTCTGCTATCTAACTTTATCCTCTATTTATCATCTTTATTTCAAATATGACGCTAACTGGAGTATCGGTACGAGAAGACTGCAGAAGAAGTTTTTCATCGCAGTTATGTTGCAAGTCGGTGTGCCAATCATTGCTCTATTTTTTCCATTCACCTACATTGGTTACTCTTTGACATTTGGATACTATAATCAAGGTATTGTAATCGTTAACATGTGTCGACACAAGTTCAAACATTTTCAGCGTTCAACAACTTTTCAATGCTGTTTTTATGTTCACATGGAACTTTGGAGACACTTTCAATGATCATAATTCATCCACCTTATCGTGCAACATTGCTATGTGACAATTCAAAAAACGAAAAACTTTTCCGAATTTTGAAACGTGAGCGAGAACTTCAAATTTTCTAATTCACAAATGAGTGAGAAAATCTTGGGTCACGTGAAAAAAAATCGTATTGATACGTGCAGGAGTGAGATTGTAGCCAGAGGGCCCGAATTCACGGGCCGCGTCGGGCTCTTTTCGCCTGGTCAAAATAACGTTTCAGTTTCTCAGAGCCGTCAATAAAAAAATATTTTGAACAAAAGTATGGTTTGTATCTGCATGTACAAGAACTACAGATACATTTGAGGCCCGTTTCGGGCCGGTTTTTTTCTGAACTTCAATAAAATAGCCCAACCAGTTCCCGCCCGGCCTGAAACGTCCCAAATCTCACCTGAGAGCATGTGACCTTGTATTCTCAAATTTTCAAAGGTTCACAACTTTTTTTCAGAGAACCAAAACAGTTTCAGTACACGATTAACATGAAGAAAAAAAATTGCAAAACTCTGGGTAATTGTTTGATTTCTAGTCACACCATTATATTTTTATGATGTTTACCAGGAACTCGCGTGATATTGTTTTTTCCCTAATTCCAATTGCAACATTTCCTGTTATTGCAAGTGGTTTTCTTCTAACTCATCAGATCTATCTTTGCATTCATAATAACAGAATGTGTCGAGGTGTAGTTAATCAATCATTTTTCGGATCACCAGACTTTCTCCAACACGTCGCACATTTTTTATCTTTTATCACCATTCCAATTCATATTTTCGGTTTCTATTGTATTATCTATAAAACTCCGATCAAGGTGAAAAGTGTGAGACCGGCACTGTTTTTGTCGTGTTTTTGGTGAGTTGAGAATTGGATCGAGCTCTTTTTATACAGTGTAAAAATTGAACAGTTGTTTAATTTCCAGCGCATTCGTGTTCGACATTCAGTTGACACTTTTATCAGTTCCGTTTTTGTTGGCTCCAGCTCTTGCTCTTTCGCCTTTAGGCTTGTTGAATCACATTGGTGTTTCGTCAGAGCAACAGACAATTGTATCTTTGAGTGTGGCGTCAGGTAAAACTGTTAGCTTGCGCGAAAACTTGCGTTTACTTTTTTCTCGAAATGTATAACCAAAATGACGGGTCGGCCTTGGCTTTTTTATTTTTCGGAACATCCAAAAATAGAAAAGGTTTTTTGATCGGCCCTATGAATTCCAAAAATTCATTTCGACGAAAAAAAAAATTCAAAAAACGTAGTGCTCATTTTTGAGTATTGCACAATGGTAGAACATTCCAGCAACATTTTGCTCAATCATAGCTCTGATGCAAAATCGATACAGTCAAATATCGGGAAAATCGTCCCAATACTCGACCTACTCTCAAATTCTCGTTTTCCTTACCAACTTTATCGCTCTAATTGTAATCGACATCATTGGATTTCTCCATGTTCCCGAACAAACATCAGCCAGAACTCTTATTTTCAACGAAATCCTTCCCTGCTTGCCACAAAATATTTATGATAGCCCAGTTTTTGTTATGGCTATAAGTACGGTCGGTGTCAAAATCATTTTTGCTATCGAAGTGATGATCGCGTTGGGCGAACTTTTCACATTGGTATTTTTGACAAACTACTATTTGAATTTCAAAAAATCGACGACGTTGAGTTTGAACACTCGAAAACTTCAAAAAACCCTGTTTTTTGCGGTTTGTCTGCAAGTCAGTGTTCCTTTAACAGCTCTCTTCATTCCCGCTGTTTATATATTTTACTCTTTCTATTCTGGATATTATAACCAAGGTATGTAGCGAATGCAAGAAGAAGAATACAAAAATTAGAAACGAATTCTAGCTCTCAACAACATTGTTGTTTGTTTTGTATTTCTACATGGAACACTGGAAACCATTTCGATGGTCGTGATTCATCAACCTTATCGACGTGTTCTGTTTCCAAATAAGAACAAACCAGCCACAATGTTCTACACGAGAAGTGAGTGAAAATGTTGGCACCAAACTCGGGAATCAGTACTGAATGTGTTACAGATAGTAGCTATACGGCAGCTAATTGATGAGGGAGAAGAATACATTTTGAAACGTACAGTATCCTGGATTCGCAGAATTGATAAGGTCAACAAATAACTATTGAAATATATTATTTAGAAATCGAATCCAACAATTGTTCTTTTTGAAAAAAAAAACAGAACTTGAGATTGTATTTTCCTCTTTTGGTTCAGCAACGGAAAATTCATGAAAACTTTTTTTTTTTTAACTATTGCCTCATATGACAAGACTCTCTTCATTTTTTTTTTTTTTTTTGATTTGATACAATCTAAGCCCAGTACTAGAGAAACAAGTTTATTTCTCATTTAAAAAATTGGAAAGATTTTCTAATACCGGTCACTCAAAATGAAGTTGTTGGAAAATTGTACAAAAGGATTTGTTTGGTTTCTAATGATGCTGTTTATGATTGTGCTCGTGATTCTCATGCACCGAATGATCGTGCGTATTGAAAATGACACTATCCTCACGACAAAAAAGAGGATCCGCCTTCTCAGCTCGATTCGACCATTTGAATTGGAGCACTCCGAGACGATCTTCGCAAATTGTTTTTATCGAATCTTTGATGCAATCGGCGCTCTGTTTCCAGTCTTTGCAAGATTCTTCGGGCGACTGAAAATGTTTCAAGTTTGAAAAATAAACACATAATAGCTCATGGAGTTTGAAACGTGGCATGGTCACGTACACTAGCATTTTCGCTGTACACGTGGGTTTTTTTTACATTTTATAATAGAAAACTATCTTTTTTTGTTTTAATTTTTCTCATGTTCCTTTGACGAAAACGTACTGTAATCAGCCCCGCCCATTTCGTGTCCTAGGCCATATTGGTTCTCTTCCAATGGGCTCATTTTTCAACGATATAATAGTTTTCTCGGAGTGTGTTTTTCTTTGCGTCTATCTTTCTAATTCAAAAATTGCAAACAAAAACCCTGTACGTGGCGCGGTCGCAGCATGACAGTGCGCGCTATTATCAAATTGAAAATAAACGGCAAAAATTAAATCGAAGAAAAGAGACGGGAACAAATTTCGATGAGAAAATTATGTGTTTTGATGCACTGCGCCGCGTTGCGTTTTTCAATTTCATAATATTCGCCGCCGTTCTTTCTAAAAATTTGCTTCAAAGATATTTAATAAACCTCACCCTCTCTTTTTGATTGAAAATCGATCCAAGACACTCGACCTCGTCACGTTTGTCGTACAACTAAATTGGTTAATTCAATGATCAATTCGTTGTTTCTCTTCATTTTACTCACCTTCTCACCGCATTCTTTGAACTCGGAAGTGTAAAAATGAACAAATCCACAAATGGCCATGTCATCTAGAGAGTTACGAATTTGCACACATTTGATGTCGCGAGCACAATTCTGTCAAACAATTTCACTTTTTTTTTTAGTTATTCAGTGGGCGTGGCTTACCATTGTGACGTGGCACAATTCGCCCATTTCGACGTAGTCTTTCGGTGGGAAAAGTATGTATTGGGTGAGATTGAGTTTTTGAGCTGCCGCCTCGAGTTCGTCGTCTTTCTGGAATGCATCAAATGTTGGAGTAACTATTGGAGCCCCTAGGTGAATTTTTCTTTCAGACACAAAAGTACGAGACGCAGACAACAAAAAATGTATAAATATGTATTGAAATATTCGTGACCCGAGTCTCTGATGAAAAATCAGTAGGATTGATTTTTCGGTTAAAAAACTGGGCCCACAAAAAAGAAAATGGGCCTGATTTTTCAAAATGTTTTTCTGAATTGGTCGTAATGATTTTTTGGGGTGAACATTGTTTCAATTCAAAAAAAAATTTAAAAATTGAGCTACAACTTTTAGACTTCGTTCCAGGAAAAAAAAAATATTTTGGGTCCCGATTCTGATTTCAGATAGTCTTCGATTCTTTTTTTTTCTCACCTCTGCACAACTCCTCGCAATCTCCGCATGCGCTCTCGTACAAAACGTGTTCGAATCGGCCAAATCGTTTTTCTGTTTGACAACAAACGCCAATGTCACCAATCCACCAACCAGCAAAACAATCAACAACCAACAACTTATATTACAACACAAACAACATTTTGTCACTTTTTTCATCCCTCAAAAAAATGAAAACAAAAACAATGAAATGGAATTAAGAGAAACAAGGAAGATTCAAAAACAAATTGATTCGTCGAGACGTCGCGAGTACTGTAATAAATTAAACTTTTTGTAGGGAACAAAAATTGGGGGAAAAAGAAGAAGAAGAAATGTACGAGAAAATGATAAACAAAAATGAAAACATGAAATATTGAGACCAGAAGAAAGGCAAAAATTGAAGGTCAGAAAAAGGGGGCTTGTTTTGTTTTCTGCGTTTAGGTTTTCCTACCTTTTCGAAATCGGTTTGAAAATGTTCACGATGATCATCACAATGAAGATTGATTGATTGATTGATACACGATGATGATGATTTCCAAGTTTCACACTTTTCCGTTTTGGTCTAGGATTACGAAAAATATGTTACTCTTTCTGTACTAGACACGGGATAACGAATATTTGGTTTTTTGAGCTTTAGACTTTTGGGATGAAATCTCAATTTTCAGCGATTACTTTCAGCTTTCTGCAAGATTACTAAAAAACGTTTTCGGAACGAGAGAGAAAAATGGCTAGATCACGTTATCATTAAAATGAGAATTCACGCGTGACCCGGGGAATTCACTGCGTCTTGTGGTCTCTAAGAAAGGTTCTGATTTCGAGTATTCCTTCTTTTGAAAAAAAAGCAGTTCAGAAACATTAAAAAACAAAGAAACTACACGTTTCCATGTTTTGTGAAAGAATTTGGGCCATTTATTTGGTCTGGTTTTTTTTTCCTTTTTTTTTATTTCGGTCAACTAGAAAAAGTCTAAATTTTGAACGTGACCTATTGTCAAGAAAATGGTAATTCTCGCATTAAAAACTATTTTCCCTTGAAACTTCACTAGCAATTTTTGAAACCACTTAACTTTCCAGAATTTCTGCTAAATACATTTAGTGATTTTTGAATAATTTAGGCTGACGTCACAAAGTATGTCTAATTACAGGGTGACCAGTAATTATGGGAACATATTGAATCACGTATAAAAATGTTGAAACATGATATTTCTTGATAAAATTTTTTGGGGAAGATTGGCCATACCATTGGTCAAAAAAATTCACAATGAGTGTTCAAATTGAGATCCTGTCCGATGAGTAAATTCTGTTAGACTGCTCAAAAAAATATTGCTCTGGGCCGCAGGGAAATTTTGTTTTACCTCGGTCCATACTCAGACTAAACCCCTGGTCGAAGTTTTAAACATGTGAACTACTTTCCTTATATCATCAACATCAAGTTCCATCGAATATACAATCTATTTAGTTCGAATCTAGATTGTGAATTTACAACAAGTATGTTGTAAAAAATCGAGAAAAAATTTCTATTTTTGCTGATTTCAGTTTTTTCTCGATAAAATTATTCAGGATTTTCTATGCATGAAATGTATTTCTCGAACAAGTCTATAGATGTGGTAAGTGTCTCAGGTAACTCTAAAAATAATGGTTTCACTTTGGTATTCACTGTTTTTGTCCCGAAAACGCGTTTTTTGAGTTTTTTCGGGCCAAACAAAGTTGGAAGCAGAAAAAAAAATTTTTTTGGGTTTTTTCTGCGCGAATGAGTGAGTTAAACCTTTGACAACATTTTCTGATTTTTTGAACCTCCGGACACTCTCCCAGTGTAACCTACCGGCGGATTTTCAGAGACTTAGTTGACCGCGGCCCAGAGCAATATTTTTCTGAGCAGTCTAACAGAATTTACTCATCGGACAGGATCTCAATTTGAACACTCATTGTGAATTTTTTTGACCAATGGTATGGCCAATCTTCCCCAAAAATTTTATCAAGAAATATCATGTTTCAACCTTTTTATACGTGATTCAATATGTTCCCATAATTACTGGTCACCCTGTATGAAAAATACGCAAAATATTTCATTCCAAAGTTAAAAACTGTGTAGTTTCTGAATCCGATTTCAGTTTGAGTCGCCTGAAAAACTGGAGAGACGAAAACATCGAAATGTTAGGAAAAGTAAAGTTTTTTCGTTTCTCAAAAAAAAAAAAATAAACGACTAGAAACCGGTAAATTGATTCAACTGAAATGCACTCTGACCAGAAAAAAAGGCGTGACGAAAGAAAAAACGAAAAAAAACTAACTACCGTAGTCTGCGCATTGAACAACTTTCCCAAGCACTCGACATCGTTCCGCTTCTCATATAATCTTTGTGCGCAGTTGACAAATTCGTGTGTGAAGAAAAGTGCGAAACGACAATCCGGCAAAATGTGCGCCTCTTCCAAAATGTTGGGACATTGAGAACGATATTTGTTGCATTCTTCCACTTCTTCACAAAATGTTATGATGTCTTCGATGTTGTTCGGATTTGGTAGAAGTGGATCGGATGTGTTTGTGGTGAAGAGAAGGGTCGAGTTTGAACGATTTTGTGTCAGCTCCTTGAAACCAAGTGTTACATCTAGTTATACTTTTATTCTTGAGAAATATTTATGAGGAACTCTATCAGTCTACTTACTTACTTACTTATTGTTAGCTCGAGAGATTGATAGGTATCAGAGAATTGATTCGAAATGTTTTCTCTTCTGAGAAGCCCGAATTTCACTCCGGCCTGGTCGCAACCCTCAAAATTTGCGCGTTCAAATTAAAATAAGCACATGAGAAAAACCCTTTACTGAGCCAGAATTCTAGCTTTCAAAAATCCCAGTGTGCTTTTTTTTTCGAGACAGGTCACATTCACAAAACGGTGTTTGATCTAGAAAAGTGGGAAAAAAATGTCAAAACTTGTTCAACCCTTGAACTTGTCTAACTAAATGTGCATATTTTACAAAATAACGCCAACCTTAACACAATCAACAATTTGATCAGCCATTTCACGATTACAAACTTCAAAACTGTGAACTTCCATCGCCAAAATAAATATGATAGATACAGTAACCACAATAGACAAAATACAAGCAAAATAAGCAATATTAAAACTAATACAAAGTTTCGAATTCTCCTTAAGTTGCATCGTATTTTTGTTGCGAAAAAAGTCAACTACTGAACAGACGACAAAAAAAGGTTAAAACAAAACAGGTTATCTATTTTTGTTTATTATTGATTTTTAATTGTTTCAAGACAAATTATCCATCTCTTTTATTAACATATTAGAGTTTTAAAAAATGAAGAAAAAAAATTTTGAATGAAAAAAAAACAAATTCAAGAAAAATAAAAAAAGCGTAATAAATAAAAAAATTTAAAATTTCTGAAAATTCTCTTAATTAAACAACCTGTTTTTTTTGTTGATTTTTTTCAATAAATTGAAGATGGGCGGGGCTTTCTAGACACATCCTGTGGAGTTGAGAAGAATCTGGAAATTTTGAAAAAATGTATTGTAAGAAAAAATATCGCAAAAAACTCCGGAAAACGCGTATCGTTGTCTCTGCGTCTCTCAATCTATTAGTTTTTGTCACCGGACAACTACACATAAAATCATATGAATGCGCATAACCCGAATTTGTTTGCAATTCAGTTTGATGAGTTTCAAAAAGTTATTATTTTGAAGGGAGGCTCTACGATAACTGCATTTATTGTTGGAAAAAGTTAATGTCTTGCTCAAAATTGATTGACACAGAAAAGAAGTTCATCGACCCACAACATCAGACACAGTTTTGTGGATGTGGCCTAAAACGAAGAGACATAACTTGAAAATGAGAAAATCAGAGAAAAGGTCACGAAAATTAATTGGACCCACCACGAAAAATTTTCAAAATATTAGAGACCTAAAAATTCAGATACTGAAACGAATTTTTGCAGAGATCTCCACATAATTATGTCCTCCTTCAAAGCTTTTTTGTGTTTGTGTGTGATTTTGTAACTATCTCAAAAAAGTGTTTTTGTTATCGTCATTCTTTCTGAACCGGGAAACAAAAGTGAACACTGATGCTTATTCGACCTTGTCCGAACCGCTCCCCTACCAAACAAAAAACTAACTTTGCCCACCACAAGAATCAATTCATCATCTCGTTCTTCTTCTTCTTCTTCTTCTTCTCCGATGTTACAATGTTTCCGAATCGCATCATGAACACATGATTCAACTTGTTTACAGCCACGTCCAGTTATCAACGACTGAAACAAAACAACGCTGAGAAAAATCAAAAAGCAGCAGAGACACACCTTTCTGTAGCATTCTGATGATTCTCGAATTTTCCAGTGACATTCGGCAATGTTGCACGCATCATGCCAAATTTGCTCGGCGAAATCGACTCCTTCGGGACATGTCAGCTCATGGAGACATGTTTCCAGAAACTTGCATTTGGTTAAAGAATCTGCGAAATCTTCGGAGAATGAGATATTTTGAGCAATTTTCGCGCATTTTATCCCGATTTCAAGTTGATTTCTCGAACAATATCGATCATCACTTTGAATTGTTTCGAATCCCGAAATCATGAAAATCGACACTCCAATTATGAACAAAAATATAGTAATACAACAAATTGTGTGAACATTTCCCATTTCGAAATGTTCGAAATGACAGATTCCGAAAGTCATAATAATTTCACTTTCTCTAAATGTGAACCGGTGTCCGATTTGTTTTTCTTTTTTCTTTCTTGAAGTGTATAGTTATGTGAGAAACACGCAACGAACTCTGCACTAGCGTCAATCACATTCATTGATGATTGAATTAAGTAAACGTCAAAACGTTTCCATTGATAAACAAACGGTGATTTTCATCATCAGGTAGAATGATGAAATCGAACGGGAAGTTGATGTCACGACCAGCAATCGGTTAGACTGTTGTTCGAACTGGTCGAGTCACAGTTTTAGCAGAAAAACACGTCCATTGTCCGGCCAGCCCCGAACTGTCCAAAATTCTTCTCTCAGATTAACAGAAATTGTTGAAAAAAAAGAAACAACTACCACAAAAATGAAGTGTTTTTAAGAATAATAAAGTTAAAAGAATATTTAACGAAACGTGACCTCAGGCCGGCCCGAAAAACACGGGCCGAGCCGGACTTTCTAGAATTTCTCGTTTTTCCGCCGGTAATAAAATCTAAGCTACAGTTGAACGTAAGAAGCTCAGAGCCGGGAACAGAACTTCTTCGAAAACGTTGTGGAAACAATTTCTAGACTCTTGGTCTTCTAGAAAAAAAAAACGATTTTTATATGTAAGTACAAGAACTCTGGATATATTTGTGATTCGTTTCCGGCCGGGCTTTTTTTGCCTTCAATAAAAACCTGTCTGGCTCAAGGATGAAATTTTGTGAAGAAAAAAAAAACAATTTTAAAAAACCTGAGAAAATCCCGTATTTACCACATACACTTCACACCCAATGAAATACATTTTTTGTGAAACTAAACTTTTGAACTCCACAACAAGTATGAAGTATCATTTTTGCTAAACCATGCACTAATTCCGAGTTTTGTTTTTGCTTATGACCCCGAAAACAATTTCGATTTGAAATGAAAAATTTGAACGGTTTTTTCTAAATTTGAACAACATGTGAGGCGAGCCGAACAAAGCTACGCATTCATAAAATTAGACAAATTCATGGAATTGACCATCAAATACATACAACCGCATTCTAGAATAACCTTTTCCGTTTTTGTTTATTTCTGAAAAATAAAATTGTCTGCGCCTCTTCGTCGCAAACGCTATACATCGTATTCACCACAAATGCGCCAGTGTCGTCAGAACATAGCGTGTCCCGTTGTTGACGCACAATTTTTATTTTTTTTTTTTGGCGAATAATGGGCGAAAAGAAGGTAACATTCTACTTTGAAGCATCCTATAAATAAACATATTAAACATTTTCAGGATTATGCTGCAATTGCGAGTCTCGAGAAGCAATTGGCGCTACATTCAGCAGATTTTGAAAAATGGAAAATTGATAACAGGTATTTTTGTTCATGTTACTCCATCTCAACAAAAAACATTTAGTCGTCAACGTGGCACACAATCCTATAATGAGTATGTAGCTAAGTTCGCCGAATGGGAGCGAGATATTCGCGCAAGAATCGCAGCTCATCAGGGTCATTTACCGGAGAGTGGGCCGAAAAATGTCGATTCGATGTTGGATGAGCTCTTAGATAATGTTGGAATATACGAGTTTATGTTTGCGTTGGCAAATATTCATATGAACGACAAAACTTTCATACAGAGCTTCGTGCAAGAATTTCAGAAGAATAAACGAAACCCAGCGGAACCATCGCTTGTTGTTCCAGCCGCTCAATTTTATCCTGCTCACAGTAAGTATCGTGTTTTCCCCAGAGCATTCGAACGCTCGTTTTTTCAGGTGCTACGCCATACTCTTACACTGCTCCGCCACAACAATCAGCCACAACAATGCACACTTGGAGTAGACCAGCACCAATGACAGTGACACGACCAGTTTCACCAGTCCGAGATTTTCAAAAAAAGACAACCGGCGGCGCTCCATTCCGCGATTTCAGTGTTTGATTACGTTCTCTATTTTGCTGTAAATAACAGTTTTCTTCACTTTAAAAAATGAATAATTTCGATAAATAAAAAAGTATGCCGCGTTGTTGCAAACGAACATATGCTGCGAAGCCGAACCGCACCGCACAGGCTCCGCCCTTTTTTTTCTATTTTTCTGTTTTTTTTTTTTTCACAGAAAAATCTATTTTATCGTTCGTTTCAGGGTAAAATGCTTGGGAGACGCGCAATTTCAGTACATCGGTATTTGTCGAGAGCAGCTAGACAGGTAATATTGAATTAATTTCTGTAAAAACAAATTTAGTTTTAGAGTATTTCTGCTAGCCAACCAAACTCTGCTCAAGCCAAGACTGAAATCTTGGAACCATTCGTCAAAAATGTGCAACGAACCAGCTCAGCCAAGTTCCATGTCAGCGCTATCAGAAGTTAGTTTTTATTTGATACTTTTGAAGAAAAGTAAACAAACTGAACTTTTTTTAGTGAGTGATGTTATCACCGTAGAAGGACCAGCATTTGCTGAATCCATCTCCGAGGGAGACATCAGATGGCTGAAACGTAAGTTGCCCAGAATAACGTTGAAACAGATTTCTGAAAGAATCGATTTTTCAGAAAAAGGAGAACATGTTAACGAAGACGAATTGGTTGCCGAAATTGAGACTGATAAGACTTCAGTCGAAGTTCCTGCTCCACAATCTGGAACTATTGTTGAGTTGCTTGTTGAGGATGGATCAAAAGTTACAGCCAAGCAAAAGTTGTACAAACTTCAACCAGGAGCTGGAGGTGGAGCTGTAAGTATTACTTTTGTTTTCTCCAAAATATGATAAACTAGGCAATTAATCTGGATTCAGGCCCCATCCGCACCGAAAGTCGAAGCTCCAGCTGCTGCTGCTCCAACTCCAGCAGCCGTCGCTGCCCCAGCACCAGTCGCGCCAAAAGCGGCCGCCGGTGAAATCCCGAAATCCGCCCCAGCAGTTGCTCGTCCACCATCAGCTCCATCATCTTCCACTCCAGTTGTTGCAGCCCCAGTTCAACGCATCGTTGTTCCAAAAGGTGTCGATGCCAATTTGGCCATCACTGGAGCTCGTGACGAAGTTCGTGTCAAAGCTAACCGTATGCGTCTTCGTATCGCTCAACGCCTGAAGGATGCTCAAAATACATACGCTATGTTGACCACTTTCAACGAAATTGACATGAGGTAGGATTTATCAATGATTTTAGTGATTAGTCTCAATTGTTGCATACATCTAAAATCACGAATACATCTGATATCATTGAGTGAAACGTCACGTGACATTTGATAAGATAAGAAAATAAACGGAAATCGAAACTAATTTCAATGAATAACGCAAAGGGAAAACAACTGAATCATAGTTAAGCTCTCAAAACAAAACAAAAAATTTCAGCTCTGTGATTGAGATGCGTCAAAAATACCAAAAATCATTCGTCGCCAAGCACGGTCTTAAACTCGGAATGATGTCGCCATTCGTTCGCGCCGCCGCATACGCTCTTCAAGAATCTCCAATCGTCAACGCTGTTTTGGACGAAAACGAGATTGTCTACCGCCATTTCGTTGATATTTCAGTCGCCGTTGCCACACCAAAAGGATTAGTCGTACCAGTTTTGAGAAATGTTGAAAGCATGAACTATGCTCAAATTGAGCAAGAAATCGCCAGCCTTGGAGTGAAAGCTCGTGATGGTAAATTAGCTGTTGAAGATATGGAAGGAGGTACTTTCACTATTTCGAATGGAGGAGTATTCGGATCAGTTTTCGGAACACCAATCATTAATCCACCACAAAGTGCTATTTTGGGTATGCACGGAGTTTTCGATCGTGTTGTCGCAATTAACGGAAAGGTGGGTAGATGTTTGTCGAACACGAAAAATGGAGATCTTTCAATTTTAGCCAGAAGTTCGCCCAATCATGCAAATCGCTTTAACTTATGATCATAGACTTATTGATGGAAGAGAGGCTGTTACATTCTTGAAAAAGATCAAGGACGCTGTCGAAGATCCACGAACAATCTTGATGAACTTGTAAATCATCTATCATTTTTTGTCTTACAGTTTTTAACCAATTTTCTTACCTTCGTCGTTAGGTACTCAGTTTAGTAACAAGTTTATGAATTCATTTCCGAAAAACACGTTAAAAACCACGAAATGTTTTGTGCTTCCTTTTTGTTATGCTTCCGCTCGTTTTAAGATAAAGAATAAAATAGTCTATCTGAAACAGTATCGTTTTCTAAAAATTAGGGTTTTAGAATTTTCCTAAAAAGATTTTACTTTAAATTTAGTTCTAATTTCACAGATTATTTTACAGACTCGTGGATTTTTGACTCGATTGATGTAAATTATTTCTAACAATGGTCAGTTTTTTTTGTTTGTTGAAAGTTTCAAAAATAGTTTATAAAAGGACCCGACAAAACACGAATTTAGTTATGCAGTTTTTTCGAAAAGGAGATGCCCAAAAATATGACTTTGAACAGAATGGTTTCGATTTTCAGTTGAGAAAAAACCGGACTTCGAAGCGGAACCTAAAATTAATAAAAAGTCTTCGGAAGTAGACAAACTGTCAGAATCGAAAAAAAAACATTTTCTAAAGATGTTTCAAAAATTGAAAAAATTCGAGATTATTTTTTCGAAAACAAGTGAAAAAATCCATAAAGCAGATTTTCAGTTGTAAAAAAATAAAATGAACCGACCGGGCTGAATTCCCACTCGAGTTGGTCAAAAATAACTTTATGAAAAGTCAAAAGTAGACTTCTTCACCGGAATTCGAAAATTAAATAAAAAAATTTTCCCCGGACCAGAAAGTCGAAAAATTGAAGTCAATTTCGAAAGATATTTTCGAAACACGACGATGACAATTTTTCGGATCAAAATAATTCAGCCCCAACACGTAGATTTGAACGCTGAAAAAATATTGATTCACAAAACTAAATTTTGTTTAGAAACGTGCAGCCAACGAAACCCCAACTAAACTTTTGAACTGGACTCGCGATCGCGAAAATGATTCAACACCGACAAAAATTGCACCAGTTATTCCACAGTGTATCACCAGATCAAGTCCCACAAAATGTGTCAGGCAACGAAAGTGAGTTTTGATTTTTTTTTTAAATCATGAACTCAAAATTCAGCCCTGCAATATCGAAAGTAAATACGTATGTGTTTTTCGATATCGAAACTTCTGGATTGTTACCTGGTAAGATTTCTCTGAAAAGATAAGGTTTTTCTCCAACTCCATATTTTTTAGATAATGCATTAACCGATGGCTGGAGTCATTTGATGATGAAAAATCCGGAAAAGTTAACAAGTGCTTTGGATAAAATTATTTTGCAAAGTAAGTAAAATTCTTCGAACTTTTCTCAACACAAACATCTTTCCAGCTAATGATAAAGAACTTCCTCGACTAACTGAAATGAGCTTTGTCGCAATTCCTCGAGACACATTCAAAGGATATCAAGAATCTTTAAAACACGACGAAAGTCGTGGAGTGAGTCAGAGATAAAAATTAAACTTGAAAATGTTGACTTTTTAAGGTCAAAGAACTTGGTCGATATATTCCAACTAACACACATACCAGACAAATTAATCCAAATTTGACACTCGGAGAATGGGTTCAATATGATGTGACCAAATCGAAAAACGATAAAATTGTACATCAACAAAAAGTGTTGAAGTGCAAAAATACGTTTGATCGAGAATGGCCAGCTGTGATCGATTTTTTGAATTCTTTGGAAAAGCCTGTTGCTATATGTGAGTTTTGTATGTTTTCAAAATTTGGCTAAATCATCATTATAACATTTTTGCGCTAGTATACCTCGCCAAACCGTGGAAATCCATAAACACATTTTTTGAAAATTAAAAAATTTTAGAGTGATCAAAGTGGCGAAAAACATTTCAAGCTTTTTTTTCACAAAATGCCCAAAAACTCACCCGGGATTGAGTTTATCGTTCTGTCCAATGCGAATTTTGCGATTTTTTTGTTGCTCAAACAAGCCCACAACTTTTGAAAAAGTATATTCGGAAAATGTTGGAATCCGATAGAAACATTTAAATATGTAGTCAATTTACAGTAGCTCATAATGGAATGCGATTTGATTTTCGTGTTCTTTTTGGGGAAATGAAGCGATACAATTTGTTGGAAGAATATCCAATACCAAAAGAGGTTAGTTCACGTTTCTAAAATTAAAATTCTGTCAATTCTTGATTTCAAGGTTTTGTTCGTCGACAGTATGGCTATGATCAAACAAGTTGAACTGAAATTTTCAGAAGATATGCAGACACATTGTAAAGATTTCGATTGGGCGAAAAGTTAGTTTTTATTCGACCAGTTTTTTGTTAAAAACGCCCGCTTTTTTCCAGTCGCTCAACTTTGCAAAAATAATGTTGTTATTGTTGCCGATTCAGTTGATCCAGCATCAGAACATAAACCAAATCCAACGAATAACGAAACAGTTCTACCGGTCGAACATCCATACAATTTCTTCAGTTTCAACAATTGGAGTATTGCCAAAAAGCGACGGATCCAGAAATCATATTTTCGACGTATATCCGATTCCAATTGGACGTATGATGCGCAAAAAGCGAGATTTGCCAAACTCAATATTGGAAGTCTCTTCGAACAGTTGGTCGGCGGAAAATTCACCGCACACTATGCTCAACAAGATTGTGAAGCACTAATGCAAATTTGCATGACGTATGGAGATGAATTCGTCAACTTTGTTGACGAAAATGCGGCCGAGTTTCCATTTTGAAAATGTTTGTTGAAAGTAAGAACATTATACACATTCCTTGTTTTGCCTTTAATATATTTGACCTCAAATTTTCGAACTTACTTGTATCTTTCAGGGGTGGAATTCTGGTATTTTGTGAAGGGACGAATGGTACGGCCTGAATCATGCGGGACTGGTATTGTCAATCCGGTCAGATCATCCAACGGAAAAAGTGATCTACCACAAAAAATCGATGAAATTTCTCATTGGATGATCTGACTGGATTGACAATAGTTTTTGTGTAAATATTATGGAAAATTGAAACCAGTCACAGTGTGTATTTTTGAATCTCAAAAAATTTTATGGATGTGTCCTAAACCGGGGAAATACAATTAAAAAACAGAAATTCACGGAAAAAATCTCAAAAATTATTTTGACCTACAATTTTAAATTTTTGAAGGTTTACAATTTCAGCTACTGAAATACACACGGGTTCAAGGCCATTTTGGAAAACAACTTCGTGCCTTCAGAAAAACAAAAAATCTCAATCCTGATTTCAATAATAAAACGTGAAAGTTCTTAATTATTTTTATGTTTATAAGCGGAAAAATCAGAACATCAGATAAGATCGTCTCGATCAAGGAAAACATGACATCATATCTCTTTTAACTCGACGAAACAAAAACATAACGATCCCCGGAAAATACAAACTACACGTCTAGTATTTGTGTGTTCCGTTGACAACTGGTTTGCCGCCGCATTCTACCTCGAAATTTGTTGGCGTCGGATTTGATTAGTCACACTGATAACGACGATTTCATCAAGTTGTAAGCCTCAAAAACGAACGAAAGCTGAAGAATGTGTTGTTGAATTGTGTGTAAAGTGATGACGATCACTAATCGGTGGAAATGGAGAAATAAGAATGAATGGAATTCATGAACATGTACATAATTGTAGACAGTTTGAAACGAAAGTGGGCTGTTTTGAGAAGTTGAAAAAACAAAAACAACAACAAAAAAGGGAAGAATAGAACACTTGGATTCGAATTGATGTGTGTTGTTGTTTTGAAGCGTGAGAACAATTAATTAAATCGACCAAGTTTCAATTTAATTTTGATGATTGATATCGACAATGTTTCGATTTGACACATTTGCAGAGTTTCGCACTTGTTCCGGTTTTTGTTTGAAGTGATTTTTGATCTTTTGGTAACCAGTACAAGTCTAACCATTTCTTTTTAGTTTTTGTTGGTTTAGATAACATAATTCACTCCAATGTTCCAAACTGCTAGACATTTTTTCAGAATCTTTTGTGTGCCCGAATAAGGCCAGAGTCAAAAAATTGGAGCCAGTATGGGTTTTTTCAAGATTTTTGCTGAATCAGAAAAAACTTACTATTCTATCAAAAATCTCAGATGAACGAACCATGTCCGATTTCTTGACTCTGGACCTGTTTCGGTACAGTTTTGATGTTTTGGTCGGTTTGACATTTTATCATTTTCGGGTCCGTTTCCTATCGGATTCGGCCCGATTCTATTTTTTGAGCCCGGCCAAAAAACTGTCTTTTTTTTATCCAAAGTCGTAATTTTTCCGAATTTTCATGGCTTGAAAAAGGGAACCACAGTCCAAGTTGAAGAATCAGACACTAACCGCATTTTTGTCTGGAGTCACTGTCTGCACTTGAAGGCATCAACCACATACATAATAACTTTTGTTGATCCCTCAAATCTTTTTGTTGTCTCTTTTTCTCTATTTTTTTGACGGCGTTAATCAATCGATTACACATTTCATTTTGTGATTTGGTAGAGAAAGATGATCAGAAATCGTTTCTGCCTATTTTCCGCTAATTACCCACTTGAACTCCTCAATTCAATTCGATCGAGAAACAAAACGAACATCAAAACACACCGCAATTTTTTTTAGAATGTTCATGTTTTTGCTGATTTGATCCACGATGTTATCCAATCGATAAACGATCAAACATGATCGGATTTCATCGTTCAGCCACACCCAAAGTGCCTTATGATATCTACCGCAAAGATCAATCAAATTGCTATTATTCTATTTTGGTTTCAACGAAAAAGAGAAATCGGTTCTTTTTTTGGCGGCGACGGTCCCCTTCTTGTATTTCCTGACAAAAGAGAATCAAGTAGAATGAACAAACACACAAGTCACGCCTGTTTAGGTATCGAAATGTTCAAACAACAAAGATTACGGAATAGGTAGTTATGGTTTGTCTGTGATTTCAGATAGACTATGAAAACTTACGAAATAAACATTTTTTGTTGGTATTTTGCCGAATCGACCCAACCCTTTTTTCGGACCCTATCCAATAAAAAGTTCCAGTGTTTTGTGGGTAGATACTGGATCAAATCCTATCTAAAAATCGGGGGCTTGGCCTCTGTTTGCTGAATCGGGCCCAAAAACAATTCTCGCTTAAACTGACACAGAACCAGGCCCGAAGCCAACCTTTGCAAATCAGACCGGCCCGAAAAATTCGCGCCGGTCCGACTTTCAGTAATAGCTCATTTCAGTAAATTCGCAGGTTCCCAAAAATTTGACGTCAAAATAATTATCGTGACCTTTTCACTGAATTTCTCATTTCCAAATTATATTTTCTCGGTTGAGCCACATCCACAAAAGTGTGTCTGAGGTTCGACTTCTCGCCCTGTCAAACTTTCGCGATAATCAACTCCTGATCAAAACGTGTTGATAACGTTTTTCATTCGAATCTAAGTGAGAAAATGGAACCCAAAAAAGTTTGAAAATAATTTAGACAGCATACAATTTCTTGGCAAAAGTTAAGATGGGGACAAGTTGAACCTCGGTTGTCAGTACATTATCAAATGAGAGGAAGATCTTTGTTCCTCCAATGCAAAACCACCATTCCTCCGAGTGTACTTCGTGTTTTTATGTTCTCATCATCTCTCTCAAATTGTCCGCCGCCCGTCTGAAATGATAACACGATGATGTACCGCAAAAGTACCCAACAACAAGATCATCCGATAAATTTTTGAACAACAAAAAAAAAGAAGAAGAGAGAACTGTGCAGTATGGTAATAATGTAATAAGACACAAAAACATGTGTCGGACAAGAACACGTTTTCGTCGTCGCGTTCGTTGTGATGATTGTTTCACCGAATTATGAGTGTTATTGTGGTTTTTGTGACTGACTTCCAGCGGAAAAATGTATCAAAAAAATTAGTAATTTTTTGCGTCTAGAGTTACAATCGGGTCTGGCGACATCCATTTTTGTAAAAATTATCCACACCCCCAACAACGTGTACAACAATTATGCAGATAGTACTTACAAGATACCGAGTTTTCCACGTGTTATACGTGAACTGTTCCAATAAAAATGGGAGCCGAGTAAAACATTATTTCTTCGAAATAAGGACAACATGTAGAATACGACCCCACCGTATTTCATGACCCCCCAGCGAATTACACGACCCCATAAATGTATTTCAAGACCCCATTTCCATTGGGTGGGGTCTTGAAATACATGGGTGGTCTTGATGTAAAGTGGGGTCATGAAATACTTGGTGGGGTCATATTGTCAATCCGGTCAGATCATCCAACGGAAAAAGTGATCTACCACAAAAATTCGACGAAGGAGCATGTAAAAATGAGAGATTGAGACAGTAGATCAATTTCTCGTTGGATGATCTGGCTGGATTGACAATAAAATACATTGATGGGGTCGTGAAGTAACTGGCTTACAAGGGTGTGGGGTCGTTTTCTACATGACCCGGACAAGATGTAGAACATGGCCCCAACAATTTTGGGGTCTTGAAATACAAGGTATGGGGTCGTGTAATACATTTCTGTCGCGGGGTCTTCTAATACGTTTTGTGGGGTCGTGTTGTACGTTTTGCCCGTAATGGTCACTATGGTGACTAATAGACACGCGGCCATCCTTTTTTGGTTTTTGAATTTATTATTTTTTTTGGCGGAATGGGTTATGAAATCTGCATTTAGTCATCCAATATCCGCACAGCCTGAGAAATCCAACATTCTGTTCACAAAAAATTCGCCGTTTCTTTTTTTATTTTATCACTGCAATTCCCTCCAAACGAGGGGGTGCGGTTTCATATGCAACTGTCGCACACTTATTTTGAGATAAATAGTGTGGGGTAGAGAAAATAGAATGTAGTTTGAACTCAATTGAAAGAGAAAATTTACGCTAATTCTTATAGATCAAATATTTCAACGACGATGATTCAGGTTGGTTTTTTTTCAGGCTGTGTATATACCCCCAAAAAAAGTCTAACCGGAAGCAAAAATGACATTTTCATCAAAATTTAGCTGCGTGCTGAAATGAAAAAAAAACAACTACTATCCGCGGTGTCAGTACCTATATTTCTCTTCGGAATTTTGAAACATTATCGTGGTATCTCAAAATATGTACTTCTTCGGCCCACAAAACTGTGTCAGATCTAGAAAAATGTGCAAAAACATTGTAAGATTCAAAAATACACCCTGTGATTGAACGGTTTTCGAGTTCGAAAATTGGTGGAGAAAATTGAGATTTTCTGGTCAAACTTCGGAGACAATTTACAGTTTTGCGGAGGAGATTCGCGGTCTGATTCAGTATTTCTCACCCAATCTTTCAACCACTTCAGACCCCTTGAAATCGAATAGAATATCCAAAACTGTTGTGTGTGTGTTTTCTTTCATCTTTTCATTCATCACATTCCAAGTGACCAGTGAACGTTGACGATCAAAAAACACTACAAATGATTTCTTTTCGAATCTCCTATCCCCAGAGAAAAACCGATTTATTTATTTCCTCATACCATCGTCTTTTTGTTATCAAATCGTTTCTTTTTTCGGTATTCACATCATAAGAAAAGAGATATCACATGTCTGGATGTTATCGTCACAAAAAATCTGAAATTCACTTTTTTTACCCAAACCATTTTTTATGTAAAACATGTTCTAGTAGTGTAGTGGACTGTAATTATATCAAAACCCGGTTTTTCGTAGTAGTTTTCGTTTTTTTTTCGTCTTCGGCTGTTGTGTAAAAAATGCATTCGATGCTGGGCTTTATGTTTTTTTTTCTGAAATTACCCTTGTTACTTCATTTTTTGTCCGTTTTCACGTTGTGTGGTATGTATGATTTATTGATACTTGTGTCAGTATCCGGAAAAACGAGAAGTGTGACTTGTCAGTCAATCGGTCAATTGAAAAAGAAATGTGGCCGAAAAACGAACATGAACCGATTGTCAACTATTTTTTTGTTGTTGAAAAAATCGTTTCGAGTCGAGATTACGTGCTGATCAGAAGTCCGTTTAAATGGAACCAAACCATTTCCGAATATTTCAAAGAGACAACAGAGAAAAATGAAATGAACTATCGGCTGAATTGGACGATCTGGATCCAGTCGGGCCCAAAAAGAATCAGGCCTGAAAATAACCAAATCTGAGCCGAGCCAACACACAAAAATGTGTCTGAACCGAGCCATAACCAGCCCTATTTTTAGGATTCTAGTCCAAACTTTTTTCTGATACTATTTTGTGGTCCGGTACAGCTAGATCTTCAAAAAACGGACCACCTCCGATTTCGTGACTCTGGCCCGATTCCTAAACTTCTTTAATGTATGTGTATCCGATTCAGCCTCGGTTATTTCCGGGTTATCAGAGCCGGCCCGATTCAGTATTTCCGAAAAGTTTGTGCCCCAACCGGAAAGCCTTTTTCAAAGCCGACCTGAAGCACAAATATAGGCCGAGATCACAAAAAATGCCGGCCCCGTTCTATCAGATTTTGTTTCGGTTTTCAGTGTCAATTTTTTCACCTCCGCCAAAAGTTCAATTTCACTGGAAATACCTAGAAGCGCGCCATCAAGTCTATCTATCTAATAGTGTCAGCTTCTTCTTCTTCTTCTTCTTTTTTGTTCGTCGTCTTCTCTTATCGTTGTGATCAGTCACCTTCAATTCATCATCTGAACATGAGACCATTGTGTGTATGAACGGTCAAACAAGAAGCCGAATGGCTAACTGAAAACAACCAATTTTTCCGACGATGACAGTGATGGAAAAAAAGAAGAAGAAAAAGAAAAAATTGAAATGGGTGATGTCCTTTTTTACACAATCTGTATTGTTCTCATTCTTTTTCTTCTTTCTTTCTGTCTGTTTTTTTTTGCCATCGACGTTGATCATTATTTCGTTGATTTCTGATGATTTCCAATTTTTCATTTTTCTTCCCGGTACATAGGTTCCCAAGTTGTTTGTTTTGTTGTTTTTCTCTAGTCGAATGTAGTCGATTTTTTTTTTGTTGAAAATTAAACAATGTTTGCCTGAAATTAGGAGTGTTATCAACCTGCAAGAATGCAACTTATTATACAAACTGTCAGAGTTAACGATTGAGAGGAAATGAGACGCAGAAAAAAATCTTAATGGAGACAGAATAAGAGTCACGTTTGTTTTCAAAGCCTTTTTCATCAAAACAATTCGGGGTCAACGTGTGACACGTTGAAAATTCTCAATCTTCTCTGAATTTTTCTAGAAATTTATACACCCTGAAATTGTTTATTTGTACTCACCTATTGTCAATCCAGTCAGATCATCCAACGCGAATTTGATCTACTGTCTAATTCTCTCATTTTCACTTGATCTTTAATGTTTTTTTTTGTGGTAGATCACAAACACGTTGGATGATCTGGCTGGATTGACAATATGAAGATGGAGCGAACTTGATCTAATTCTCTCGTTTTCACAAACTTTTTCGGAAGTAGATCAAAAAAGTCAATCGGAATGAAATATCGAATTGTTTTTCTCTTTCTATTTTTAAAAATGTTTATAGATCAAAATCTATAAATAACTTTTGGAGCTCGAGTTTCATTTTTGAACAATTTCCAATTTATAAACAGATAATTCCAAAAAAAACCAAAGGTCAATGAATCATCTGAAACTGGTTCAGTATCGTAACATCAAACAATATTTCATTTTTCGAAGCCATGTCCGATGAAGCGTATTTTCTTGATTCGTTTTCGAAATCCGATGTACGAAAAATTCTAAAAATAGACGAACTAAAAAGAGCTGGCCAATTGCAATTTCAGAATTCTAGTGGTTTTTGTTTGCTCTCTGAATGTCACATCATTCATAAATAGATCCTCATTCATTTTTTCGTTGTCTTTTTGCACTTCCAATTTGTATGTTCGTCATCTTCGATGTGCATAACAAAAAGGGCAATCATCTGGCAGCTGTTCGGGTCTAATTTTGGCGCCTACCATCCATAAAAAAGTCACGTCTCTTATCGTTTTGTTTGTTTTGAGTTTCAATGATCAGATAGTGGTGCCGTTTGAATGGTGTACTAGAGCAAAGAGTAGTGACGTCGACTGAATTAGTCCGATCTGGATGAGTCTAGTTTGGAACGAGTTCGAAAAGTGCAATCACTTAGATCGGGAGTTGGGCGCGTTTTGCGAAACTGAGCAAACCGGACCGAAAAATGAATTCGTAATTTTCGAACCAAGCTCTTTGTCTTCCGATCACGGCTGATGTGATGACATAAAAACGTGATCAAAAAATAAAATGTTCGATCGGAGCTCACTGTCAGCACTGAATCGAACATCGAACAGTCAACACGTTTGGTCAAAGGCGTAGTTCGAATCAGGCCGGTTCCGTTTCAGAAAAAAAAGAGCTGGCTGAACTTAAATTCGAATGAATCCCGAGAACAACAAAAACTGGGTAACTTTCGAGAGGCTTCGGAAACGTGTGCACTTTGCCTGAAAAGTGAACATCGATTCGGACCTTTCTTGTTGCAACCTGTGTTTTCTGAGATGAAAACAAGTTTTAGTTCAAAGCTCCAAAACAACTACACACAATGAATGCGTTGGCTCCGAACCAAATCATTTTTGTTGCATTATTTCTTATCATTGATAGTTTCTATTGAACCCCCCGCTCTTATTGACACTCATACTCTCGTATCGTTTCCCTTCAATGGTCATAAATTCCAACCATGTCACGTGGCTCAATTTCTCATTGACTCCGTTTTTGTTTCTTCTTCTTCTTATCAATCAAAAAGTCAAACAAGGAATAGTGTAAACATGAAAAACTAAATGTGTTTTTTTTCGGCTCTGTTTGCCCTTAGATTGACAAAAAAAAAGAAAAGTTGTTGAGCACTTTTTGTAAATAAATATATGGTTGGTCATATGACAATTTGAGTTCAAAAAGTGGTGAACAACTTTTGGACGTTGATTTGAAGTTCTAAAAATAGATGTTCTATACGGTATATCAATTACGAATACAGCTAGAGAGATCACTGATAAAACCACAAAAAAATGGAGGGCATTATCAGGAATGCGATTTTGGATGGTCTTTTTTTGAAGAATGAGCCCAATCGGACTCAATCCCGAATACTTTACCAGACCGGGCCGGACTTCAGACTTGCCATTATTATCGATTTTTTTTCCCCCGAGCTGTGGGTTTTTTGGCAAACTTGATCATTATAGATCATCGACAATCCAGGCTACGTGTACAATCTTTTTTCTAACAAGAAAACAAACAAAAAAGTCAACTCTTTGCACCGCGAAAATCTCTCTTTTTAGCTCTTCTTTGCGTCAAAAAATGTTTGGTCTGCGTGCAAAATAGTGTTGTTCGTGTTGACGTGTAAGGAAACAAAACCATGATGCAAATAATGTACTATGCTCCCTCAGGCTCAGTTTTTTTTCAGAGAAAGCAAAAAATTATTTTATGGTCACTTTTTTTAAAAATTGGAAGTTCTCGAAACTAGTATTATTACGGCAAATGCTGAATCGGATATTAGTAGACTTTTTGGTCCGATTCAGCAGAAATCTTGAACAAAACAACGGACCGGGCCCGATTTGTTGAATCTGGTCCGAGATTCAGACACATTTTTTATGTGTGGGTCCGATTCAGAATCCACCTGTTTTTCATTCTAAAGACAATTTTTGAGAGCAAACGAGACGCTGAAAAAAATCCAAATTTAAAAAAAAAATGAGACAGACCCCGGTACGTGATTATCGAACCAGGTTCTTGTGAAGAACTTCGAAGACAACCTGACGAGATTATTCTTTGTATGTAAGTCAGAAAGATCATTATCTGAGGTCTCAAAAGATGTTATCTTTTTGGTAAAGTGACCTGTCAAAGTGTGAAAGTTCGAAAAGAACGTTTCCCACAAATTTTCTGAAAATGTTTCAGAATTATTTCTTCAGAAATCTGAAAGACGTGCGATTTTCAGACCCGCTCTCAATTTTCCATTAAAAAATTCCAGTTTTTTCACCCTAAATAATCTTATCATAAATTGTGGAGATTCATTTTCTTGCGAACTTTCATGCCCGTTAATCCTCTATCCAAGATAACTGGATTAACGGAGAAATATACTTTTTATTCGTCTCATGATCGTTTGACCAAGGAATGTTGTAATTTATTTCCGGTGACACTTTGATAAATGTTTCGATGTTTTCGAGGAAAACACAAATAGAACATGATATCATCATGTCGTCCTCCCTGTCCAACAAATAATATGTTAATTAGTTTAGTTTGACAAGCTAGTGTTATTTTTTTTGTTGTCCGCTCTCGCCACTTTTTGAGCAACGACAGAATCTGATGAAATATTACTGATAAACGTATTGTTGTCCACCAACAATGATGATAAAACTTGTCAAAAAATTTCCGAGAAAAAGCCATTTTTTGTCGCCCCATAAATATGTATGAATGATTGATTATTCGTGGAACAAAAGAGCCAACGAGGTTGCTTCCTCGTTTGTTGTTTCTTATTAAAATGTTAATGTGTGCAGCTGGATGAAGAAGAAAACGGTGCTCTGGAATTTTATAGCATCCAATTGTGTGAATTGGGCGAGAATAAAAAAATGTATTTTTGGATTGCACTTGAGAGAGAAAAACAATAAATCTACCACCTCCGCGATTCATTTTTTTCTAGATGAAATTGGTTTGTACTTATAAATTTCAGACAGGTCTCTCCAGGTAGGAGTAACAACACAATCGACGACAATTTATGTTACGATAGAGTGTGAGAGTGAGAGAGAGTTTTCTGCCTCGACATAAACCATCCACAAAGTATAGACCCTCGTTTGTCCCGTCAGCTGTCCGACACAAAGATTAATGACCTTTCGGAAATTTAAAAAACGGAAAGGCGGAAAACTTGCTCTAATGATAATAATTAAATCTTCTTCTGAAAATTGCGCTAGATTCTCTGTCTCTTTAGCTCCTCTTCGTAATGAGAGAAATAGAGAAGCTGAGGAAAATGTTTTTCTCTGATGTCTCTCACACTCTAGTCAAATGTTTCACGACCCTTTAGAACAACAGAAAATTGCAAGTCGCGCCAGACGAGGGGAAGAAAAGATAAACGGCTAGAGAACGAGAGGTCGTGGCGAGATATTTTGATAAACGCTCTGGCGCCAAACTTTATAAAGTTTCTATAGCGACGAACACCCGTACTCTTCCTTTATAAAATTTGGCGCTACAGCGTTTATCAAAATATCTTGCCGCGACCTCTCGTTCTCTAGCCTTTTATCTTTTCTTCCCGGCGTCTGGCTCGACTTGCAAAAAAAAGGGTCGTGGTTTCAAGAATCCGAGAACCGACAAAAATTAACATGTGTATTTTTTCGAAAAGATTTTTTGGTATTTCTCGTTTTTTTGCTAGAATTTGCTCAAGTTGAAATCAAAACAAAAATTGGAAAAATGTTGCAACAAAAAATATAAAGACTACAATTGTGTTCGCCGAATATGTGTATTTGATAACTGGGATTAGGCGCTCCTCGTTTTTTTTTCCAAAAATAAAGGGATTTGTACGAGTACTGTAGAATGTTGCAAATATGTTCACCAATTGACAAACATGATGTCATGGTGGTGATTTTGAGTGTTCTTTGATGACAGGAAATAGATAAGACCGAACAAATTGGTGTATCGTTTTTGTAGTTTGTTTCGAATTTAGACTTGATTTTCTGTCGTTTTCCGAAGATCGCCATTCTCGTGATATATTTGTTTTCCAAATCTGAAATCTTCAATTGTTCTCTTTTCTCGGTGGCTGAAAAATTCTCAACAACTCTGCGTCTCGCACTCTCTCGAAATTTTTTCTTAATTTTCTTGAATTTTCAAAATCTCTCATATTCACCTGCTATTTCGGCGGTTCAAACTAAATACATATCATTTTTAATTTCAAAGTTTTAGTAATGAGAAATGCATGGTTTTTTTTCGGTTTCCAAAAACCATTTTTGAAAAAGGCCCGGCCCGAAAATCATTACCTGTTCAAGAGAAAGTAATGGTAGAAACTGCATCGGACCAGGCGCGATAAAATACCAATTCAAAAATCGGGCCTGACCACTGAAATTTTCATCGAATCGGACCCAATTTTTGTTGTTGTAAAAATGTTCCATTTTTTTTCTTTTCTCCTCGAACTTCTGATAACCTCTAATTTTTTGTTATGAATCATCATTTCCACCTCGAAACAAACATTACCTTGTTTTTGGCCAACAGCCAACAAAAAAGCGATTTATGGGCGGAGCCTATTTTCTCCCAAACTCCGCCCCTTTTTTCGTTCTCATGTGTTCTTTCTCTTCCCATATTTATACGTTTTGTAATGATCGTTTGTATTATTCATCTGTTTTTTATCACTCATTTTTTCCTTGTTCCGAATTTTAAAACATTTTCTAATTTCAGACACACATCCAATACACAAAAATGATTGTTGCCAAAAAACGCAGTTTTCTAATGAAGTTGTTGAAATTTGTCGGCCGAGGAAGTGAGTTTCTATTCTTCTTTGTTTTCCAATTGAAATAAAAAAATTGTTTCAGATCAAGTTCAGTCGTCGAAATATTGTCTGGCTCAGATTTATGAGCAAAGAAAGAAGCAGAGACAACGTAGCTCGATCAATTCGCAATTTTCGATTGAGCCAATGCCGACAATAATGGAAGAGGACGAGTTCTCGTGCACCGCCTAACCACTATGGAACAAAACAACGAAAGAATCCAACCACCGTCGTTTGATTTCGATTTTCGCATCCATCCTACGGGCCTTTAGAATCTCACTCTCATTTCCCTCTTTTTCTAGTCATCACACTGTTTACTCTTTAATATTTCGGGTGTTTTGATTACGTGTATTTTTTCCTGTTTATCTTGACATTTTGCAAAAAAATGAACCCTTCTTTTCTTCGATTTTGTTTTGTCTGAAGAGTTTTCGGAAATGACAACACTTGAACTTGATTGGTTTCGAACTGCAAGATGGATTAACATTTTCACATGTTTTTGTTGTTCTGTTTTTCTCGTCTCATATTTTTCGAAAATAGCAAAAAACGATTAGATGCAGAGATCGTCAGGTTGTCATTTTCAGAAGTGTCGGGTTGCAAAAATAGAGATTTTTCGGATTAATGAAATGTGCATTCTGAAATTGTCACGTTTTCAAATATTTTATTCTTTCCGCATTGTTCGGTGCATTTCAGTGGTTAGAAAATAGCTGAAAGGAACAGAAGGCCTTTTCTGAAATTAGATTGCCAATCTATCAACAACAAATATGTTTTGAAACATTACTCTTCGAAAAATAGAGCTGTTCGGATGTTTATTCATTCTACGTAAAAGTGGCTCAATTCACTAGACTTGACGTTTGGGTACTATTTTTAGAGGATTTGGTCTCGACCCGAAAATTTGGGACCGGTCTCACTTGCTTCCTATTGTATACATTTCAAGATTTCCAAAATTTTGAAATTTTTTCTCAAAGTAAAAATATGTTTCGTGACCTTTTCTCCGAATTTCTCATTTTCAAATAATATTTCTTTGGCTTAGGTCACGTCCACAAAATTGTGTATGCTCTAGAAAAAAATATGCGAAAATATTTGAGATTACTACACACTGTGGAATGCATGGGGAGATTGTATCCCGGAGCCCGAGAGTCCGGCCTTTTTTGTTTTTCGGCCGGTTAAAAAAAACCCGGTCAGACCCGCCCGAACTAATAGGAACTTCTCAACATTTTTTGTCTTAGAAAAACCGATCCGGCCCGATTCGTATCTTTTCGAATTACATGCGTATTTCAAAAACTTGGGCGGCTCCGTACTTTTTTCAGCTTTATTATCTACTCGAAGTATCAATATTTGGAGATATTTTATTTCCCATTTTATGACTTGTCGTGCAATGTTTTTTCAGCTTCCAGATTTTATTATGCCACTTTTTGAAATCAGTTTTTTGGTTCAACAGAACCCGGAACAATTCCCAAAAAAACTTTCTAGAATTCTCGATTTGACACGTTTTCAGTTTTATAATTCCAGAAATAGAAGCATTCAGATCTTGCGAATTTCCTGCATCCTTTTCAAACATCCGGACACGAAATTCATTTTATTTTTCTATTTTTTCAAAATGGAAAAAAAAAACAACACATTGCAGTAAAACTTGATTTTGATAGGATCAAAATACGAAGAAAAAAAAACAAGTAATATTTGATTCGTCGAACAAAAGTCAAATGCGAAGAACATTGTAGTCATGTGTTTGGTTTTTTGCTCCACAACATCCTCATCAGAAACCACGGAGGTCTCGAATTACCCATCTGTTTCCATTCGCGGAAAAAAATATCGAGTTTTCAAGGATAAAGTCATTTAGGAAGACATTGACCTGAATCTGAAAATGGTTTACTGCTCGGTTTCTAGTCTTCGCTAAAAAACTCTATATCATAGGATTTCTATACGGTCTTCTGAAAAAAATTGAGATTTTTCTCAAGTGCTAAAAAAAGGCAACAAAATGAAAATATGTGGAAAAACAATGTAGATTTGGGCCTGGTCCGAATAAGTTTGAATGACAGTAAAACTCGCGAAACCCGCTCACACCGCTCGAAGTCTTGTCAAAAAATGGGTTCCGGACCGGAAAAGCAGGAAAAAAAATATTTCGGCCCCCGGGCTCTCGTGACAGACTTTGCCGGGAAAAAAATCGGCCCGATAAATATTTCACTCGAATGGGCCAGATTTTCGAGTCAAATTTGTTGAAAATGTATCGGGTTATTGTTCCGGATACGAAGAAAAAAGTCGATTCTGACAAACAGGGGTTCAGAACTAATTTACGAAAAGAGAACAAATCTCACTTCTATCCTTTTTTTCAGAACTTCAATTTTTCTTCTGAAATCTTTCGATTCGCAAAACCTGCGAAAAAATAAGATCTCAAAAACCTACTTAACACCATTTTTACAACCCTTTTTTTACTTCTGTTGTTGTCAAAACAAACAAAACTCAAGTGTAGAATCTGGTTCAAGTAAATGGTTGAAGTAAAAATAACAAGAGCAAATATTAGCACTTTACTGTATATATGTACACAGACAAAAATTGTTTTTACATTTTCACATAACTCTGAAAAGGGCATGTTTTGTGTTTTCAATACACACCGCCGGGAAACGATGTTTGATGTTCGGATGAGACATGCGCAAGCCAAAGAAACAAAAAAGTTTCGAATTTCAGAATCGAAAATCCAACCAACAAAATGATTATAAATAGAGTTTTTGCATTTGGAACATTTTGGAATCTTATGAATTTACTAGAAAGTTGTTCTCTGGTTTTCCAATTCCAAGATTTATCGGCATCTCAAGGGGTATGTCAGACAACTCTGTCCTAAATACCCCACAAGATTTCGGAACACACATTTATTGAAAACTTAACAACAACAAGAATATTTTTTGGGTTTTTCGATGATTTCACGCAGTACGTTCTCATTTTTGGAAGGCAGAACAACAAAATAATTTTGAAAAAAAAGTTTGGATCAGAAAAAAAGAGGAGATTATGTCCGGTTTGAAAAGATCAGCTATGTTAGTCATTGTTTGCTGTTGATGAATTTTTCAAAGTTTTCTTCCACAGAAAAAGGAACAAAATTGGATTTTTATGAAAATAAACTTCGACACCAGGCCCAATTCTCATTCTAGGCTCATTTCAAGAAAACGTAGTTGTTGTGTTCCAAAAAGATGATGTAGTCATATTCCACAAACCCTGCGGTGATTGAAAAAAAAAGTGGCGTGACCCGGCGTGCCACACATTTTAGGGCCAGTTATGTAATCGAAAATATTTCATTCAAAAAGACGAAAAATTAATTCTGATCAACTGTACATAACATAACCTGTTTTTAATTCAAAATTTCCTGTGCAACTTTCTCGAAATATGGTTTGAACAACTCCAGTCCTCTTCTTGTTATATGAATAGCATTGTCGATGAATGACATCATCGAAGATCGATCGAAAAGTAGATACAACTTGTCCGTCGAAAATGCTGATGACAGATCGACTATCTGAAAATAAATTGAATCACTTTTTTTGGCAGTTTGGGGACACGTTAATTTTTATTAGGTGTTCATGTTTTTGTAACTGGAAAATCCTTATGAAAACTCATATTTGTGTGCCCCAGTCTTTCGAAAACAACTTCTGACAGAGACTTTTTTCGGCAAATCATGAATGGGGCCGGGTCCTATAAAATGGGGTCCAAAACACAAGTTCCTGAATGAGGCCCGGTGGTACCGAAAAGTTCCCTGAATAGGGCCTGACATGAAAAAAGGCCCCGGCCCCCCCCCCCCCTTTTTGAACGAATTTTCCTGAATGAGGCCCAAAAAGTGGAAACAAACGCAAATCGAGTTTTTTATCATCCTGAATGGGGTCCAAAAAAGAGGAAATTTTGTTCAGACCCCATTTTATGAGGCCCGGCCCCATTCAGAGACTTCCACTTTTTTCTCCGAAGAAGTACCTGACAAGATTTGCACTTGATGTTTTCGAAGCGTCTTCGAATGAACTTCATCTCCTGATCGGCTTTGTATTTTTGCAAATGGAGACTTTCAAGTTGTTCTGGTTTATGAATCAAATACTGTATGAAGGTGTTCAAACTATTTTGACGATACAACGGAAACGCGCCGAGAATGTAGATTCTCTTCGCATACTTCTCATAATACTCCAAATTTTCGTTGATTTCTCGAATCCATTTATCGGTCTCCGGATAGTAGAATGGTTGTTTGACCGATTCCGAATAACGACTCATAATCATCAAAACATCGGGTTTCTCTTCGGACACCAGTTTTCGAGTTATTCGAAGTGCGTTGATAGAAATAGCCGTGTCACCGTATATACCGTAATTTGCTAAAAATCGAATATATTGAGACTCTGAAACTTGACAAAAAAAACACAAAACTCACAGTCTAATGCGGCATACTGAAACTTTGAATAGGATCCGTTCATCGAATCTCTGATAACCCCCAACAGATTTGCAGTATAACTGTTTCCAACAATCATAATATTCTTGGTCCCATTTCCTCGATAACTGCAAAATTTGAAAATGTGATTTTGCACTTCGTACACCTCTTCGAATTGCGACATTTCACATTTCTCAGCCGGTTCCCAGTCTTGTTTGAAGAATTCCTGATTGCCATCGATCAATGATTGAAGTTGTTTGGGATACTCGTGTCGCCAAATCTCATGAGTTTTGACACTTTTGTAGAGGTAAGCATTGCCCATTATCAGGAAACCGATCATCATTATCACCATTAATTTCGACTTTATTTTTGTGAGATAAACTCTTTCGAAGGTATAATGTAGAAGAGAGGAGATGAAGAGAATAAGAGTGATTGCGGTGAAAAGAGATTTGGCATCTGACGAGTTCGTGATAAGGATAATAGGCCAGTGGACAAGATAGATCACGTAAGACAGATCTCCAATATATGACAAACAGCGATTGTTCAAAATCTGTAGACAAAACGCCAAGATGTTGTAAAAATTTTCATGATCACGTTGATCAAGGCACTGATCATTTCAAAAACAACTTCATTTTCCCCTTTTAATCCAACGTGTAAGTTCACGTTATTAACATATTTTTCTTGTGGCCATTTCTATTTTCAGAAACTAACACTTTGAAGTGATGATTTGTATATTTTCACAATCTCTAATTATCTCAAATAATAGCAAACTCACCAAGTGTTCGTCATCTTCGAAAATCAACAACAATCCAGTACAAGCCGTCAATAGAATTCGAGAAAATATAACATTGATTTTGATTGGCACAAAAAGGAGTAACAAACAAGTTACTAGAATCGATCGAAAACTGACCGCATCAATCGGAAGAAACTTTTGAATTTTAGCCGGTTTTAGAATATTCGATAATTCGAAGAAATTACATTTGAGATAATAATAGGCAATGAATCCAGTTGAGAATTGCCATAATCTTAGAAACATGAAATTGAAGGCAAATTGTGAATTGATAAGATGGAAAAGGATCATCCCAATCAATGTGCCAATCGAACAAGCGATAAGCCGTAATAAATCAGATTTGGGAAATCGAAGAGCCATGAAAATGAAAGGAACGACAAGATAGAATTGCTTCTCAACACTGATTGACCATAGATGAACGAATGCGTTTAGAGATGATCCATCGGCTTGAAATGCTTGGAAATAGTCTGCGCTGTCATGAATAATCAATTGATTGGTGACCAAAAAAAGGGAGGCTAAATAGTAGCGATGATTGGTGTTCCACCACACTTCGATCAGAAATATTTGAACACATAAAGCTGTTAGAAAACAAATCAGGTAATAAAGGGGAAGAATTCGACGAGCTCTGCGATAATAAAAATCGAAAAGATTCACAGTTTTGTCGTTTGACATCAAGAATCCAGATAGCACGAAGAATCTGAAAAACATTCATCATTTTTTTTCGAAAAAAAATGGTTTAAAATTAGAAGGTCCGATAAAAACCGCTTCTAAGATTCGACCCCGATGACCAAAAACCGCACTCAAAACCCAACAGTTGCTGGCAAACACTTAATTGGGCCGGGGCCGATAAAAATCAGACCCAAAAGTAACCAAACCTGATTCACATATTAAAAATGTGACTGAGTCCGGCCAGAGTCAAAAATAATTTGACCCTGTCCGTTTTCATGAGATTTTTGCTGAATCGGGGCTGGACAAGTTTTTGGTTGAACCTGTCATAAAAATTTGACGTTTCACAAAACAATGTTTCTGGAACGATTGTGCGAGTATCTTGACATTTTTCGGACCAGGTCCGATTTTCAATCTGAGCCCGTTTCACCCAAAAAATGATTTTGGGTCCAACTTTTGACGCCCGTTTTGGCGATTTCTAGATCTACAGTAATCACGAGAAGCTCATGGACAAAAAACTCTTTAAAAAACTCACACATCGACTCCAAGAAACCCATTCTCGAAAATATTAGGTGAAATGTGATACAGAACAACGGCGACAATTGCGATCGCCCGAATCGCCTGAATATCAGCTCTTTTCCTCATCTTCATCTTCTTCTTCTTCTTCTTCTTTGTTTTCCTTCCGATTCAAATGAATCATCACTGATCCACTTTTTTTTATACATACAAAGTTTTAGGGTCATCACGCTCCATCAAATATGCAAATTATTGTAGATTCGACGGATAGAGTTGCGTTGTTTCGGTTTTCTGATTTTTTGATCCTCTTCCACTTTTTCATTTTTGTCGGATTTGATTGAAAATGAGAACAAACTTGTGTGAATCTAAAATTAAAATTTTCTTAATTAAATAGTTTTTCCAAATGTTCATTAAATTGAAGAAAAAATCACAGGATAACAAGATGAACCGTAAGCTTAGAGATCAGTTGGCAAATAGTGAATTCGACACGAGCCTAAAAATATAGAGACAAAGTCCGATTTTTGTCGAATGTTTTGTTGAAAAATCGAGGCAGGACGGTCACATTTTGGTTGTGCTGTTGTTATGTTGTTCGATCATTTTCCAATTTTTGTATTTTCCGAAAATTTGATGGAACTTTGTCGTTCGGGAGTTTTGCTCGATTCATCATGCTTGTTGGCATTATTGACTGCTCGAATTCTTCTCGTCGTTGGTCTTTCGAAAATGGCGGGAAACAAAAGACCGCATGACATCCAATGGAGTTGTTCTTGAAACGCTTTTCGAAGACGAGGAGAACGAAAATATGAAACAAAGTAGACTTGACAGTAGTTTGGTAGAACTATCACTACCTGCAAAACATAACAAAACTTTCAGGAAATAGTGATAGACGTGTAGGTCACGTGCCTTCTCCGCCATTTCGAAACTATTTGAGGGTTTCATCTTTTTTGATCAAAATAAAACAAAAAGAACAACCCACCACATAACATAGTAGTTCGACAGTACTTTTCTCATCTGTCACACTGATTATAATTTTGAAAACAATCGTAGCCAACACCCAAGATCCCATATAAATGATAATCATAAAAAATGTCGAACGAAAAACTTTGTTCTTTTCCTCTCGAAGACTTCCAGTTCGAGAAGAATTCGAGTGTCGACTTCCTCTCATCGTTTTTGCTGAAAATACCAGAAAGTTGTTTTTTTTTTGAGAACTTCCTTGCAAACAAATAAGGGGTGAGAAAAATGATGAGAAAATGGTGTTGGAAATTTTCACGACCATCGACTTGTACAGGGCTGCCGGAATGGGGTGGGTACCAGGTGGGCAGCCCATCTGTAAGTGGGAAAAGTGGGCTTTAATGCCCACTTGGTAATTCCCATTAAAAAGTAGAATATTCCATGGAGGCCCAGGTGGGCTTTGTTTTTCATGAAAAGTGAAAAAAAAACTAGAAATGAAAAAAGAAAACGAGAGATAGGTGGTCAGAGACGGTAGAGAAACAAAGAAACAAATTGTTCCCAGGTGGGATAATCCAGCCCACTCCACGTTTTCCTGTATTTTATTGTAGAGGGCTGGGATGGGCTGGGCTTTTTTCTAGTTTCCTATATAAAGCCCACTCTACCCCCACTCCGGCAGCCCTGGACTTGTACTAAGTAGAAAAGTAGAAAAGTGCACAACTTGCGACCGCATAGCTGGCAAAACTCACATTTCCTCATAACCGTACACACTGAGACCAATATAATGACAAGTGTAGCAATGTTACAAATAACATTCATACTCGAAATACTTTGATATACCAATGGATCGGGTGCTAATATGAACATACAATAGGGCGCAATTTCATCCGATAATTTATACATACTCAAAAGAAGACAAAACATCGAAAACCCGACTGGAAATATGAGCATTGTTGCCACGTAGCGTGATTTCTTCCAAAGCATGTGTCTGAAATTAGTCGATTCACATTTTCTGTTTTGTTTTTCAATTTACTTGAGTGGTGTGACTATACTTAAACATATATCAAGAGCAATAATTAGGTATAATGAAGACTGAAAGACAATGAAGAACGAGTAGATTATGTTGTATTGAAAACATTTTCGACGTGACATTGGTGTGAATCTGAAAACTCAACTTCTATTTTTTTTCACAAAAAAATTAATTCGAGTTCACGTGATTCTCTCATGAGCTCAAAAACTATGTTTGAGCGAGCCGACCGAGCGACAACTCGCCCGTGCCGAACCTTTTTTGATGACAATAAAAACCCGACAGAAGATTAGACAAAATCTTGATTTTGGGGCCGGCCCGTCAGGCTACGATGTTCCAACTTACCGATAATGCAATGCCACTCCAATCAATTCGGAGAAATTACAAGCTAGATGAGCAATCGATAAAAATAGAATAAACATCACATTTTTGGTTCGTAAAACTTTTTTACGTAAAATTGCCACTATAACATTGAGATTGCCAAACACCCCGATTGTCATGAAAATTGAAATTAGCACTTTGATGAACGCATTTTTGGACATCTGCAAAAAAACTAGAAAGGCGTAATTATTTATTCGCTTCTCCGAAACTCGACTCTTTGCCAAGAAATATCAAATTGTCGTAAAAAAAAACAACTGAAAAATTGTGACACGTATAATCTGGAATCATAAAAATGCTCAAGCGAGCCTCGAAGGTTTTTTTTGGGATAAGGTCCATCAACAAATGTAGGGCATTATATCAATAACAAAAAATGGCAGAAAAAAAAGAAAATTGAAAAGTTATCAGATTAAAGAGAAAAAACAGGAATTTACCCAAAACTGAAATTGATTTTCCCTTTTTTGTTCGTTTTTTGCAGTGTCCACCGATGTCGCAAAAAGTAAACAACAGACAAAAAATGAAATGAAAATAAATGAAGAAGCTTAATTGAATAGGAAATATGTACGTATGAATTGAAATTTTGAAAAGAAAACACAATTTATTTTATCAAAACCTTGTAGGCGACAATAGACATAAACTAGTGTGTAAGTCAAATCAAGATAGTGTGTAATTTTGAGAGACGCGCAGGTTAACCTAAACGGTTAAAAGTCGAAAAAAATGTGTTTTCAATCCGAAATTTTATGATCATTGAAAGAATAAGTTTGTGGAAATCGAAACTACCGTATAGGAGAGATCAACGTATATTTGAGTCTGAAAATATAATTCTCGTGAGATAGTTATACTCCGACAAAATAGTGCTAAAAAAATTGTAAAAATTTAAAAATGTCCTCAAACTTTGCGTGATTTTTTGTTTTCTCTGAAATTCCTCTCAAACTTCAGTACTGAAGTATTTTCTAGAATATTCGAAAAATGTAAAGATAACTAAACATATATGTTATAAATAAGTAGTTTCTCATCACTCGCAAAAAAAAGCAAGTGCTAATTATTTTTCGAAAAAAAATAACTCACATGGTTGACTGATTTTCCAACTTTATAGATGTGTATTCGTCTCGAAAAGTATTCTCGGGAGAAGATCCGCTAGCGCGACGCAAGGCTTGCAGTAAAATCGGCCGTTTCTGCAAGCGTGCGTCATGAAAATATCGATTTTTGAAAGACTGAAACTGTGAATGAGAATGACGCACGCCGTGCGACAAAATTCATATTCGATTTTTTCGCTGCACGCTCGTCGCGAGGCTTGCAGCCACGAATAAAGCGACAATGATCAGATGAGCAGACGCATCTTCCGCCAATATTTTCGAAAATTCATTTTCTTTTTTTTCTTTTTTCTCTTTGATTTCTATAAGTTTTTGCCATTACAGATGAATCGAATCAATTATGTTTTAACCATCGTATCCGAGAAAAATCAAAGCTTCGAGTGAGAAAGGGTAAGCTCATATAAATATCAGTAAACAAATGAAAACAATTTCAGAACTTCAACAGTTCGAGAAGATTCCTCAATCGGAGTCAATAACTGGTTATGAACACTGTGTTCCGCAACAACTGAGAATTATTCATGGGATGTGTGATGTTTCAGTCGATAGCTAGTTCAGGTGAGTATAGTTCAGGTGAGTTTGAATCGAAAAACTAAGTTCTGCAAATTTTTTGATGGAGTGTTTTGCATGAAGGAGAGTTTTCAGTAAGCTCTAGTATTGTAATTTCCGAAATCTACTGTACGGAATAGGTACTTTAAAATGTTGGGCCGGGCCTGGCCGACCAAAAATTGAAACAACGGGGCTCGAGGTCGACCCAATGAGTATGCCTAAGTTCAATATTATAAATTGTATATGAAAATTACAGACGCAACAAGTGCCGGATTGAGCTTTATGGTTCAACAATCATTATTCATCATTGCTATGTAATCGGTGAGTTGATAGTAATGAAATACTGGGCGAAAATCAGATTTTTTTCTAGTGATATTCTACAAGGGATGGTATTTATGTATTCGTGGAACGTTCAATGATGCGCATTTCAATGGCATGTGGGTGAAAATGTCTAACAATTGTATAACAAGTAAGGCAGCATGAATGTTTTTTGATATTCGACGATAAGAACTTTCGTAAATGCGATGAGCATAACATATATTTTTCATTTTTCTACTGTATTTTTTGTGCTTTTTTTTAGAGCTAATAAATGTTTTAAACCAAGTGATTTTTACTGAGGTGCAATCAACGAGCACGTTCCAGCCTATTTATGCAACCGTTTCGCAAGGGTTGCAGACTAATGTCGCATGCTCGAAGCAAGGCTTGCAGAGTGTTTCCGCAAGCATTCTGCAAGCGATGCGGCAAGCAATGCAAGCTGGGCGCAAGCATGCAGAAACTTGTGCAAGCCGTGCGGCGAAAAGTTATGCACGCGTGCAGAAACATGACTGCACGCTTGCGAAAACATGACTGCACGCTGGCGGATCTTTCTCCGAGTTGATATTATTTGTTTTCTTAAACTATGTGCTGAGAATTATTCTCATCCTAAATGAGAAAAAATTCATTTTCACTGGAAAAATGCTCACAACTATGTTCAAAAATTGAAAATTCAAAGCGCAAAACATTTAGATTCTGGAAAGTGAAAACTGGGAAACGTGAAATGTAAACTAAAAATATTGTCGAATAGTAAGTCGGATCAGATGCTATTCCTGTTATGATGAGATCAACTTTGACTGACAAGTCGTCGCATCCTAGACGATTAGCTTGTGTGGATACGGTAGCGACGCAAGTCCGCAAACACTTCAAGCCTGAAAATTAGGTCGACTGCAGGCGTTTTCAGGGTCGACTGTATCGAGCATGAGCACCAAAGTTATCAATGGAACTAAACTTTTTTTCCGATCCAACATAAACGTTTCAGATATTCAGGATCCGTTTCAGCAAAAAACTGGTTATGGGTCCGATTGAGAAGTTGAAACGTCACGATTTCCCCGAGGGTTGTTTCATTGAAGAACTATTCGAACCAGACAGATCATTTTACCATGAACATAATTCATGCAAAATCGCATCATAGCTCATTTTTTGATTTTCTGTGTAATCATGTTTTCATTGAATTTTGGATGTTTTCGTCTAACTTGATTGTATAAATTCATAAAATTCACATTTTTGTGTAATCCAGAAAATTCCTGCATTTCAACCGAATAGTTGTTCTTTATTCTGAGACGAAATGCAAGTTCCGGTTTCGACAATTGCCGCCGAGTACACTGGATTCGTTGTTGCGTTTTTGGCTAACATTTTTCTCGTATTTTTAATTTTGACACAAACTCAACAAAACTTTGGATCTTATAAGTATTTGATGTTATGTTTTGGGCTTTTCTCGCTTTGGTATTCTATAATCGATATTATTACTCAACCTTCCATGCATGCCTATAAAAACGGTTACGTTGTCATTTGCGCTAGCTGGTTTAAGTACGATAAATTTATAGCCCCAATAATCATAAGTGAGTTGAAGAGAAGAGACTTGGAAAAACTAGGATGTTTCAAAACGATAAACACTTTTGAAATAGTGAATGGTTTCCTGAAAACGTCCCTTCTTCAGTTTAGATTTTTCAGCAACATATTGCACCTCATTCGGTTTGACCGTGGTTCTTCTGGCGATTCATTTTGTTTATCGATACATTGCTATCAGTAGACCGTATGATCTTCGTTTTTTCGCTTGGCCACTTTGTTTGGTTTGGCCTTCTATATTTTTCGGAGTCGCAATTGTTTGGTGGTTGAATGTGTATTTTCTTTTGCATCGTAATGATGTTATGGATGATTATATGAGAGAGACTATTTGGATTAATTATCATGACCAAATTGACAAATTATCGTATATCGGGCCACTTTATTACGTAGGTGTTTATCGATGATAACCATAATCCAGTTGAGTTTAGAAATTCGACCCACTAGGCAACATAGTTTTTCATTGGCCCAGTTGTACTGCAATGTCTGTCGTTTATGCAATTTCCAGTACAACTCTGTTGATAATAGTTGTCTTGGGTTATCAGATTTATCAAAAAATGCATAAAGTTCAACACATGTTAGCAGAGAAAACACGAGAACTTCAGAGACAACTCTTCTACTCTCTACTCGTTCAGACTATCGTACCGGTTATATTCATGTACACTCCAACAACCATCCTGTTCCTAGCACCAGTTTTAGGAATTGAACTTGGTAGTATGGCGAACATGACATCAATATGTTTGGCATTATATCCCGCATTAGACCCTCTTGTTGTCATTGTTTTCATTAGAGACTATCGAAAGTTCATTCTTCGTAAGTATGAATAGAGTTGCGAATCGGGTGCGAAAGGTGACACGGCATCAATTGCTGGGACACACGCCGTGCACGCGCCATCAGAAAACAAAAATTTCGGCCCGCCAAAAAAAGCCCGGCCAGGCCCGTCCCGACTTTTGAACGCCTGTTTCTGAGAGCCGGGAATAGTTTTTTTTTCGAAAAAGTTGTGAAAATCTTGGTCTTCCAGAAAAAAAATCGGGCCCACCCGATTTGCAACCCCAAGTGTGCACAATAAAGATGGTATCAATTTCAATACTCAAAATTACAGGAAAAGTGTGTCGCTACGATATAGGAACCCCTGTCATCACAATTGCAACATCAACGAAGACTAACAACGCCGCATAGGTCATTCACAAGTTTTGGTGTTCCTTGTTTGTCACAAAAATCAATATACAAACGGTTTCAACCATTATACTTATCTCAGGAACTGGTGAACAAGCTTGTTACAAGGACAAGAAGAAATCAAGCTTGGAACAAGCTTGATTTTTAGTTGGAAAAAATAATCAAGCTTGTTTTATCGTTGGCGTATCGGCCAAGCTTGTTTCATAGTACGCCAATTGGCCAAGCTTGTTCTATTGTACGCCAATTGGCGTCATTTTTTTCTTTTTTTTTCCTGTTCTTTTTATTTTCTTCTAATTATAAGTTGTGCAAGAGAGCCGTATAAGTGAAATTCGTTGTTTTACAGAAAATAACAATATTTACAGATAATGAGTATCGGCGATTCGCGCAAAGACGTTACGAAGAAGCATATAAAAATGGATTCTCACAAATGAGATGGTGAGACCTCAATGGTGTTCAGGACATATGTCTATTTTTTTCCAGGTTGTTTGAAATCGAGAAATCGATGAAGAAGAATTTGAAGTACACTAAGAAGTTGTGAATGTCAACAGCAACTTCTACAATTACGAGAAAATTGATGGAGAAAAAACTCAAGTCTATGAGGTTTCCTGATCTTTTCACAATTCCTAAATGAGTTTTGAATTACAGAAAAATCGAGAAAATTAACAAGAAGAAAGAATACGATTTCAAACAGAGAAAGGCGATTATCGAAGTGGCGAAGAAAGTTCACAACAGAAAATGGAGAAGATTTTTATATTAATGTGGATTTATACGGTATTCAAATCTTTGTTGTCAACTTTTTCCCGTTTTTTATTTGTAATTCAAATTATCTCATGATTGTCTTGTTTATTATTTTGATTTTTTTTTATGTTGCATTGAATGATGTTTGTCTCAAATAGGTTAAATTGAATAAATATGGGTGCGCACCCATTCAGGAGAACCCATTCAGAATCTACCGGAAAAATAGCAATCTCACATTTGTGTTCATATTTACAGGTATATATCAAGAATCGTTGACTATGAACCTCGATTTTATTTATTTTCTAACCAAGGTTATCAAGAAAAAGGTATGGACTTTGTCGTTATTGTGTTTCACATTCGGAGTTTTTGCAGCGAATCGATATTCTTTGGGTTGACGTGGAAGGAGGAGAATTTGAAATAATGGAGTATATCGCATCGAACAAAGAATTGAAACAAAATGGAATCAGTTTATGTCAAATCAATATGGAAGTTCATATCAACATTTTGAACAATATTAAAGACGAGAAGCTGTTGTTCGCAATGTTTATACGCAAAATTATCGCCAACGGCGAATATATAATAGCAAAACCTTACTTTGTCGATATTGCTGAATACATTCGAGTTTTCCTCATTAATGTGACTAGCCCTGAATGTAGAAGATTGTACATATAATAAAAATATTTTGAACAAATATACTAGGCCCATTAATTGTGGAAACACACTGGATCAAGTATAAAATTCGATTTACTTCGGCCTAAACTCATTGTCAGATTTTACCTCTATTTGAAGTGTTGAACATGTGAACTACTTTTCTTACCCTTTTAACGTCCTCTCTGTGATAACAGTGATAATACTTTGTTCGATTCCCAACCAAAAGGACCCCATTTTATGGGGTCCGACCCCATTCAGGGGGTCTCATTCAGAGACTCCCATTAAATCACAATAATATCTTTATGAAAAGTTGTTTGTTTTGACATTCAACTTCGCACGGCCTTTTATGACGTCTTTCAAAAGAGACGCAGAGAGATCAGATTTTTGCAGTTCGGGGTCACGGTAATTTTTTATTATTAAGCGTTCACGTTTTTGGAACGAGAAACACTATGAAAAAAATAGTTGAACCAAAAAAAAATAATTTTTTTATTACTGACGTGACCTTTTAATTCAGTTAATTTCCCGAAAAATGTCAGTTTTGAGACATTTTCCTTGTTTAAAAAAACAAAGAACGTGAGAATAATACAAACGTGACCTTTCGAACTGCAAATTTCGTATTTTTCTCTGTGTCTCTTTTAAATGGCTCTTCAAAGCTGGTAGACCGTGTTCGAAGTAGTGCATCAGAATAATTCGATATGTTCTGTCGAAGATTTCTTCGTAATTATTATGTTTCCATGCCGACATGTTCTTAGGGCCGGCCCTGCTATCATCTAGGAGTTCACCACAAACGGTTTGTTCAGTTTTTGTTTATCTCGGAGAAATACTGACGGTTTCACAGAGTTAGAAGTTCTGATGTCCTGAAAAGCTGGCTCCGAGGCTGTCGAGGGCCGGCCCAGGAACATGCCTGTTTCCATGTTTCTTTTCGGCCGTGTTGAAAGAAAAAATTCAAGCTCATCTGGACTATGTTTTTGTAAAAAAAAAGATAGAAAATATTAAATCAAACAAATGACACAAAAAATGATTTATTATGCATGGTTAAAAATATTTATGTACATGCTTCTCATTGTCAGTGTGTAATTCACAACCAAAATATTTTCGAGATCAAACTTTTATAGCCTAAATCTACGAAATATCATTCAGAAACAAGAAACGCAGAGAGAAAATCACAGAAATCATTGTGATCTACAGAGGAAAAATCTTAAAACATGGGAGACCTGGAATTTTTTTTAGTGAAATAGACACTGTTATTCCGTTTGAAACGTTTTTTTCTCTATGTACAATCTTCTACATTCAGGGCTAGTCACATTAATGAGGAAAACTCGAATGTATTCAGCAATATCGACAAAGTAAGGTTTTGCTATTATATATTCGCCGTTGGCGATAATTTTGCGTATAAACGTTGCGAACAACAGCTTCTCGTCTTTAATATTGTTCAAAATGTTGATATGAACTTCCATATTGATTTGACATAAACTGATTCCATTTTGTTTCAATTCTTTGTTCGATGCGATATACTCCATTATTTCAAATTCTCCTCCTTCCACGTCAACCCAAAGAATATCGATTCGCTGCAAAAACTCCGAATGTGAAACACAATAACGACAAAGTCCATACCTTTTTCTTGACAATCTTGGTAAGAAAATGAATAAAATCATGTTTCTTCGTCAATGATTCTCGATGAATACCTGAAAATATGAACAAAAATGTCATATTGCTATTTTTTCTGTTAACCATCAGAATAAACTCTCAATGATCGATAGTGATTGTTTTCTGGGAAATATTTTCCGATTCTTCTGTATAGAACATTGTTATCGTAAAATAGATCTGAACCGTAGAATTCGATGTTGGGAAGCATCTGTAACAATTGAAATGTATTGTTTTAGGCTTGCCCCACCTTTTTAAGTTCGACTTCAGCGTCAGTATCATTTCCAATTCCAAGAGTGATCTTTGTTAGTGTTTCGTAAACACTTGGATATATGATCCATTTGGTTTCATTGGTGTTAGACACAGGTCTTATATCTAATTTGAGCGCATTATACATTTGATCACATTTCCTTGCACCTCTTTCAAAATTCAACAAAATTTCTTTGGTACTGTTACTTTTTTTCAGTACGTATTTGTTGTAGCAATATTGAAAAGTTCCTAATAATACATTGCGTTCCATTGTGAACATTTCATTCGATAGTCGGCTGTTTTGTACTGAACTGTGCTCAAAAGCTACTTCCGAAGGTGCTGGACTGATGGTGTGAATCATAATTATGGTAGTTAGCACAAAGCCAACTGTGAACCATTTATATTTCGATCTTCTATTTCTGCCGAAAGAATCCATTGGATGAATAGAAACAATATGACTTGTTGGATTTTAGCTATATGTATATATACACATTTCAATCTAGCAACAACAAGACTCACGCCCCTTTATTTGGTCGTCTAAAGTTTTTTTTGGTCAAAACTAACGGTGGGTGAGTTTTTTGTTCGCAGATTGAGCGTGCGCCGACGACTTTTAGGCTCCGCGACATTTCGCCACCACGACATTTCGCCACCCCGACATTTCGCCACTTTTACGTTTTCGCCACCGGACATTTCGCCACCACGACATTTCGCCACCACGACATTTCGCCACCAGACATTTCGCCACCGGACATTTCGCCACTACGACATTTCGCCACCACGACATTTCGCCACCCCGACATTTCGCCACTTTTACGTTTTCGCCACCGGACATTTCGCCACCACGACATTTCGCCACCACGACATTTCGCCACCAGACATTTCGTCACCGGACATTTCGCCACTACGACATTTCGCCACGTGATTTTTTTTGGGTTTTTTTTTGGTTTTTTTGTCGGGTTTTTTCTAGTTTTTTTCGGGTTTTTTCTAGTTTTTTCGGGTTTTCTGGGACTTTTTTTCAATAAAAACAATTTATTAAAACCTAATCGAATCCTTATATCTATATCTCAAATCCGTTATGTGATCTTCAAATTCATAAATTTATGAGCCTTATGTTCCAACGCAAAAACCCAAAAAAAACCAAAAAAAAACCAGGTGGCGAGAACGTAAAAGTGGCGAAATGTCGGGGTGGCGAAATGTCGTGGTGGCGAAATGTCGCGGAGCCGACTTTTATGTCCTAGACGAGACAGAAAACCACATGCAAAAAAATGAACAAAACATTGTCCACGTAAAACTCCCCTGGCGTGTTTGTTTGCAACTGCGGCACACCATTTTTTTCATTGGAATATCCTGGTCACGCCCATTTTTTTTGCAAAAGTACGTGGACACTTTTTTTCATTGTTTTTTAATTTTTTTTGCATGTGGAAATCTTTTGGATTTGACTGCTTAATTGAGTACATATATGGATGTTTTTGGTTATTCTTATTTTCGATAAACGATTAAATTGAACATGAATTGAGATTATATTGAAAAACATGTCAAAATCATCTGTGCTCGGAGTATACTTCTACAAATTGACAAAATATAAGAACGACAAAGAGATGTGGACAGAGGCGAATCAGGTCTAAATTATCTTTCCTTAATTCCGCCAAACTCTGGTTAACCTTTTCCATCGTTCTATCATGAACAGACAAGATGATCAAGGAATTTTCCTAATTTTCCACGTCATAGAAACATAATAATTTCGATTTAATCTTTTAGATAATCCGTAAAAAAAACAACGATTTTGATGCAATCGATCTTTTAGATGTTCAATGTCAAAACATCACTCCATAGTTCATTTTGTTCTCATTTTTAGGGATTTCGCAGTCTTTTGACAACATCGATGATTCGCAGAGTATTTGATTGTTTTGAAAGTACTTGTCATTTTAAAATATCCATGTGAATTATCACAGTCAAATTGACAAATTATCGTATATCTGGCCCAGTGATGTCATTTTGGCCAAAAAACGGAACGGGCCTAGTATACTATATACAACTGTTTCATGAGAATTAAATTTTCAGACTCAAAAAATTATTTGGTCAACTTTTCTCGGATTGACAATATCAAAATGCATTTTTGGGGTCGTGTAATTCGTGGTGGGTCCTGAAAAACGGTAGGGTCGTATTCTACATGTTGCACAGAATTGGAAATGGAAAAACCACTTTTAGCTCTGTTGAGACTGTCTGCTTCTCCATCTCACGTCCTCGCTCTCACGTTTTCACCAGACCGAATCATAACATCTGGCTTATAAATAGTTTATCACTCGACAAAACGTTTTGTTTGTGATTTCACTGTTGGAAGAGTGGTGAGAAAACATGCAACAAAAAACGTGCTGAATTAGAGTGATTTCTCAGGATTACGTAGTTCTTTTTGTTGCTTTTTTGTTGCACTTTAATCATCTTTTCTTCAATTTATTCACCATTTAAATGTTTCACATTCATTCATCAACATCAGAGCAAAAAACATGAAAGATGGGAGAAAAAAAAATACAAAAAAGACAAAACACATTTGTGGTGATGAGTTTATGACGTAAATCTGAAAATACATTTACGAGTAAACTTGGAGAATAACGTTCAATTTCGCGGGCGTATCAGCACACTTACGGGTATTTCAGTCGTTAGCGGGTATAAAGTGTCAAGTGTCTTTTTCTAGTCGCCTGCCATCTTGCCTCATTCAACCCCAACCCTACTCGACCAGATCGCAAAACTGCAGAAAGCGAGTAATGCGTTTGTCGACTATCCTTCGAATTTTTTGTGACACGCGCGCCAATTTGTGCGCTGTGCGGGCCCCGAGTTTTCCGAGAAAAATTAAAACTCTTCTCATTTATTTGAAAAAAAAACAACGTGGAATATTTATTTATGACAATAAGCAATGAAAAATATTCGTATAAATGAGAGACTTGAGTTAATTGTGAGATCCCTGAGGAGAAGCGGGCAAAATGACAAACATTATTAAAAAACCGAATCAGATTTTTTCTCCAAGCGGTCTAATCAGAACTATTTTTGCAATTTCGGGTTTATTTTCAGACAAGTAAAAGTGGGCCACTTTGATTGCTGATTGCTCATATAGTTTCTTGAGTTCTTCTTTTTGTTTTCCAAACGAATTTCTTCGAAGAATGAATTAAATGAAAACAGAATTTTTTAGTGTCCAAAGCCCCGCCCATTCTGAAGCTAGTCGAAAAAAAGAGGCGGAGCTCTTCTGTCTGATCGAATAAGCTCACAAATTTGAATGTTTCAATTTCCTGGAAAGTAGATTGAGAACAATAAAAATAGTAAGCATTAAAAAAATATTTGAATATGTGAATTTTGAATAGTTTTTGAAAGAATCTGCTACTCTTAGAGTGAAAAAAAAGTTAAAAAAAAAGAAGTTAATTTCGAAATAATCAGCGCTCTCGGTATAGTAAAACTCCAGCGAATTTTATGTTCGCTAGCATCAATTCTCGGAGTTCTGTATGAAAAAAGACATTTTTTTCACGTGAAAAAACGTGGAAAAAACATTTTTTTTTTTTGACGTGAAAAAATGGGGTCCAACGAAATAAAAGGCCCGGTCCGATTTTTTAACAGAATTCCCTTTTTTCGGCCCATTCAGGACGATAAGAAAATTCACTTTGAGTTTGTGTCCAATTTTTGGGCCCCATTCAGGAAAATTTGTTCAAAATGGGGTCCGGGCCGTTTTCAGGATTTCCCCATGAACTTGTTAGACATGTTTCGCAACAAATTTTAGAATTTTCGCGGTAAAAAATTTATAGATCACACGAGCGAATTTTTAAATGTACAGTCTTTCCTGAAGGTTTTGAGACAACGGGCCAAGCCTGGCTTTACGAAAATCTGATCCAGGCCTCTGTCAAACGCGAGTTTTGGAACATTTCATTTTCTGCCGATTTATAACTGTGCTCATCGTCAGTCTCATATGGATCGAATCTGCCAGATAATTTATTCAAGTTTAAAACAAAATAAACACAATACGAGGAAAAAGTAAAAACGGAATTGATGAGAGTCACAGAGAAACAAAGAAAACTCAAGAGTGTGTAGAGAGAGCACAGAGAAATCAAAAGAAAAACTGGGCTAACTAAAACCCGCTCGAAAATCTGTCGTCTATTTTCAAAACTACGGGATGACTGTCTATTTGTTCGCCTTGCAGCATTGTTTCGGACATGCTTTGGAAGATCGTGCTTCTCATCATCATCATTGCACATGCCGTTTCAACTTCAGTAACCGTCGTGTTAAACTTCTCAAGCATAATGTCAACTGCTTCCTTATCCAAAACTTCTGGAACTGGTTCAAATGTTTTCTCGAAAATTGCTCGTAATGATGGCAACCGCATGTCCAACAAACCAACAGCCCTATCAATGTTCTCCTCGTAAAAGAAGCAGCTGTCAAGACTTCTCGTTTGGGAACGCGGCTCCCTCAAATTGTAGTAGTCTTCGACCGTTTCTGCTGATGCCAATTCATGCTCACTCGGTTTGGTTGCGTTGTAATGTTTCCATGGTGGAGATGTGGGCAATTTGAGTGCGGCACGTAACTCTTCAAGGCCTATTGTTGTCGCGCTTTCTTTGATCAATTGAACGTTCGCAACCAATACTAAGATGGGTTTGAAATGGATTCCAGTCATCAGTTCGAGATCTTGTCTGCTCAGGGTGGTTTCCGAAATTTTGTCTATCTCTTTGCTCAAGTTGAAGTCGGATTTGATGAATTCTGCAAAATGTTTGACCATTAGGGCTGAAAACTCAATTTTAATTTGGGTCCATTTTGGACCCCATTTAATTGGGTTAACTTTTCTGATGCCCTCTTATTCTAACTATTTGCGAAAAACCAACCTGCTTGTACATTTGTTCCAACGCAGAGAAAGATGAAGAATATAGTCAACATTGATTGGTTCGAGAAGGAATGAAGAATTATTGTGATGCCTTTTGTTCCAAACAAGAGAAAAGGCTGTTCATTTTGAAAATTCGCGCGTGTGATCTCCCAAATTTAAAGTTGTGGGTTTGTAATGTCGTGCGCAAATAACATAATTATTATTGGCCAGTTTCAGTATCTTTTTGAATTCTAAAATGTGTTACAGAATATGTCTAACACACGTTCATAATATTGAAAAAGAGAAAGTTCGTCGAAAAACAAAATTCAAAATTTTAGACCCACAATTTTTAGTATGCGCCTTCAAACCACCTTTGATCTTTTTTTCCGCAATTTTTTCTCTGTGTCTCGTTCAAAGCGACACTGACTTTTATCAAAATGGGTATGTCATAATAGCCTCTTGACAGACGCAGACACTATCAGGTAATCTCATGTTTTCATGTTATCAAGATTCGATTTTAAGTTGGCATGATTTGAGCCGCCATGAAACAGTAGCCAAGGATTACTGTAGTTATCGAATAATATATTTGTGTTACATTCTCAGACCTACAGTACCCCACGGTTTTGAAAAATAAAAATTCCAAAAAAATTTCACGTTTTGATGTCACGAAAACTGCAGACACTACCATGTTCATTCAAACTTTCCACATAACTTTTTCTCGGTTTTCCTTCTGACCTTCTTGTTTTGAGAAATTAACCTCTCTGGTGTAAAAAATAGAGGTACCGCAACGGGGCCGGGCTAGGCTTCGTTGACAAGTAGACGGGCCTAAGTTGTGGGTTTTTCGTTCAGCTTTTCGAAAAAAAGAACAATGCAGATAAACATAAGCAACAGTTTTCTAGACAGAAAATCATTTTATGGGGCGCTATTGAATTGGACCTTAAAACCGGGCCTGACCAATACAATTCTTATTGAATTCGACCTGTACTAATTATTGATGAAAAACATTTTTAATTCAGCATTGAGAAACTGCAAACGTCGGACAAGGTTCGAGAAAAAAGTTGTTATGGAACCGATTTTTGGTAGCCTATTTAGGAAAAAATTTGATAAACGTGAACAGTTATTTTTGTCGATCCGAATTTTTTTGGCGTGAAAAAAACGTGAAAAAAATAAGACATTTTTGGAAGAATTAGGCATTTTTTCCCGGAAGAAAATGTGACCATCGACCACGCGTTACTCTCATGAATGAGCCCTGCGCGCGCAGTTTTTCTGGGTAAGGATATTCTTCCGAGAACTTTAATTATACCCTTCTCTTGTGTTCCTTACGAAAAAATGTTTAAAAAATAGTTTATTGTATAACAATAAGAAAAGACAAAAGATTTTGAGAATATCGTAAGAGGTCAACCGTGAGATCCAAAAAAATACATATTATTCTAAAAAGAGAAACAGATATACTATCCGTGCAATCTAATCAGAAATGTATTTGCTATTGTGGGTTTATTTTCAGACAAGTAAAAATGAGCCACTTTGATGGCGGATTGCTCATAGAGTTTCTTGAATTCTTCTTTTTGTTTTGTATACGGTTTTATTGAAGATAGATTCAACAATGCATCAAATTGGTAGTTCTAAAAATGTTGGCTATTAAAATGAAATTAAATCAGATGTAGTATGTACCTTGAAAAAATCTTCTCTTATTTGAGCTATAAAATCGACTTTTTTCAAAAATGCTATCCTTTTTTCTTCGTTCAAATGTCTGACAGACATTCCGCATTTCTCCAAACATTCAACCTCATAACAACACAATTTTTCCTAAAAAATTGGTTAACATTTACATTGTTGATTTCATCGGTAACTCACTTCAAGTCTCTGGGTTTCTGTAATGTTTGAAAACATAATATCAGGACGAACATTTTTCTTCACTTTGCCATCGTTGATTTCTTTAAGAAATTGCAAAGACCTGATACACGGTTCTCCGGTTGAGTATTCGAACGGACAACGCACAGATCCAATCGAGCTGGTAGTTCGTCCTGAAGTGACAACGACCATTATTAGAAAAACAGCCACCACTTCTAACATTTCTGACTGGGAAATATGAATCAAATGAAAACATGACAATCTTTATAGTCTCCAAAGCTCCACCCATATCGAAGCCATTCGAGAATAGAGGGCGGGGCTAGTCTGTTTGATAAAATATGCTCGAGAAATGAGGAGATTTAGAGAAATCAGGAATGTGAATAACTCAATTTAATGAAAAATAAATTGAGAATAAAGAAATAGTATAATATCTCCTACGAAGAAAAAGTATCCTACTTTTTTATACATAACTTGTTGCACATAAGGGGATGGACAATTTTTCCGAGTGCGGTCCAGAGCAACAGTCCTGAGAGAGTTTATCGGGACATCTCGGAGAACGCTCGGCTCGAACGCTGGATTTTTGGTAACGGCGGTCTGTGTGAAGGCTTAAACTTTTTTTTACATGCGATAAAACTACATGCTCTTAATTTCCCAAAAAAAACATTACTTTTCCCATGGGAAGGCTAGGTGGTCTTGAAAACTAGAACAGCACGTAATTTATTCACGTGTGTCATCTCTCCGTCTTGCATTCTATCAAAAACTGCAATTTTCCTTTCACCGGGACACAATGTGCTAAACCGATTGGTATTTTTTAAAGAAGCTAATCCACGTATATGTCACTTCAGAATAATGTTAATTTCTAAATGTTTCTGATCCGGATTTTCCTCCCCAATATAGCTACTGAACCGCTCAAAATCTCGTACAAATTAGATGAAAAACTTTCGTAATATGGAAATTGTTTCTAGAATGTTGCAGATCTAACAGAGAGTGATGAAAACGCAAAAATTTGCCTGATTATTCATCCATATTTCAACATACTTTTTAGTTTCGCAATAAGTTTTCAGTAGAAAAGATAGAAGGAAGTCAACAATTCGCTGCTTACAAACTATTTGAAGATGGGGTCCAACAAAAAAGGGCTGAATCCAATCCAATAGGTCGTGCTCCCAATGTCCAACTCTCTTTTCATTCTGGGCCCGTTCAGAGTCATTTTGTTTGCCTCATTCAAAAAATTTTGGTAAAAAATGGGACCCGGTCCATTTTTTTTTCATTTTCTGGGCCCCATCCAGGAACATGCTTTTTTGACGCCGTTCAATGGTCGGGCTCTATTCAGAGGCCCCATTAAGGAACTCTTTAAAAAAAGAATTTTCTGACAACGAGATGAACCACATTTCAGTTTGAGTATTGTAATAATACAGTACCAAAGTTTTGGATAAAATCAAAAAGGTACACTATCTCAATGTCTGGATGATGTTTTGAACATGTTCATTTAAGAGTTGTGAGAAAATATGGACTTTCGAGATAAGAACTTTTAGAATTTAAAATACTTTGAAGGGTAGTACTAGTATCATTCGAATAACACGGGGGATTTTTGTGAAACAAAAGATTTCTGTGCGCGTCACATTTGGAACAAAGAATAATCCAAATGGATAATGATCCAGCTTCAATTACACGCTCAGATAGCGTATACATATATTCAAAGGAACACAACGCTATTGTAGAAAAAAGAGTGGGATCTTATAAGCTGGACATCAAGACTCTTCTACAAATATTTTTTTGAGAAATACTGATGTACCTTTGAGATTCCGTATTTTTTGTTCTTCGAATTTGGACACAAATTTTTTTCTTTTTTTTTTTGATTTTGGACGCCGCATTTATTTACGGTAATTTACGGGGATGTCCCACTAATTTTGATATTTTAAAAAACAAGATAGATGTGTATTTGGAATTGCGAGCCAATCTTACATTTATTCACGTTTAGTCACTATTTTTTTTTCCTTTTTTTAAATGTTGTCAATCTGCTTGTGCCATACTTTGTTTTTATCTAATCACTCACCTGTCATATATACTGTCTACTACGTGTTTAAATAAATTATTATTATTATTAAAAAAAATGTGTACAAATAAGAGAACCTCGTTGTCACACGTGAAAAAATATCATTTTTTGACATTTTTTCCCAGATATTTCCGATTTACAGTCGGATTATTAGCCATTCACCAATTGCTACCACGCGATTACTGTAGTTTGAAGTTTCAGAAAACGAATATTTCCAGAACAAGATTCTTCAAAAGTGTAACAAATATATTTTCGGACTTTCAAGACACATATAATCAGATTCTGATAACAAATCCCGCTGGAAGTTACCCCTGAACCTTTGTCTTGGGCCCGAAACAATTATATCTTTCTTTTGAATCAATTTCGAAACTTTTCGTTACTTGTTTCCCACAATTTGTTCGACGCTTTTTATTCTTCTCGAAAACAGAAAAAAGAATGTTATTTGATTTTGATGATCAAATAAACATCAGCTTTCAATTTTTCTCAGTTTTTTTTTCTATTAATCTTCTTGAATAATAACACCGGATTATCTCTAAAAGGTCTTCATCCTTTGGAAAAGTTTCAGGAGTTCATTAAAAGTCATTAATTCGTCTAGACAGTTTTATCTTTTTCGAAACTTACCTACGTACAAGTGCATTTTGGATTACTTTTTAAAATGAGGGGGGCAGGACCAAGGCGTTGAACACAATACACACTTTTGTCGGGCTTTCGAAAAATAAAGTCAGGGATGAGATTGAAGCCCGAGGGAACGAGGGTCCGGCCCGAAAAAAAACAGGCCGGGCCGGGCTTAGTTGTTTTTAGGCCGGCCAATATATATTTCTCCGGATATTTGTAGGGTCTGTTGCCGGGCCTCGGCCGGGCTTCTCCCGGCCCTAAATAAAAAAGCCCGGCCAGGGCCAGGCCGGTTCAAGAGAGCCCAAATCTCACCCCTGGATAAAGTTCAAAAATTCATTTGCTCATCATTACATCTTTTGCTTATCGTTCTTTTTTTATCAAGTTTTCGTCATTTGAACAACAAAAAGTTAAAAGTTTCGAGGTCAGTAGTTGATGCACTATACAAAAGTTTGTTTAGATTAGCAATGCACTTTTCACACGTTCAATTACAATGCTCGGTTCAAAGATGCGTTGGTTCGAAACGTCGTTTTTCGAAACCAAAATAGAATGATAAGCGACTCCCTCATCCTCATCATCTTCAAAGAAGTGTCTCATCCTTGCCAAAATCCTTGAATTAATTTGAGTTAATCCAAAATGAAAACGTGGGACAACATGTAGAACACGACCCCACGTGAAGTATTTCAACACCCCACAATAGAAGTGTATTTAATGACCCCTACAAATGTAGAACACGACCCCAACAATGTAGAAGACGACCCCAAAAGTGTAGAACACGACCCCAACAATGTAGAACACGACCCCAAAAGTGTAGAACACGACCCCAACAATGTAGAACACGACCCCAAAAGTGTAGAACATGGCCCCAACAATTTTGGGGTCTTGAAATACAAGGTATGGGGTCGTGTAATACATTTCTGTCGCGGGGTCTTCTAATACGTTTTGTGGGGTCGTGTTGTACGTTTTGCCCGAAAACGTGATTTTCAAAAGAATTCATGAGCTTCTTTTTTATCAGTTCTCGACAAAAATACATATAGTTATGTAGCAAACAAAGACATAGTTTGGAAAGTAGCATAATGACTGATAACTCAAAAATTGATGCACTTTCAGTGCTGAGAAGTTTACAAATATCAACTTTGATTTATTAATTCTTGACTCGACAAGAGGGGTGTTCGATATGGATTCCTGGACATCAAAGTTCTTCTACAAGTACATTTAAAGAAATAATGATGTTCCTTTAAACGCCTTCAGTATACGTGACCTTTCAAACAACAAGTATCTCTGAGACCCGTAGTTTTGCCGGTCTCTTTCTTGTAATTTCACTAGCTATAGGAACATTTTTTCCATGTAAAGTACACTTTTCAGCAATGTTCAAAACACAAAGATTCCTTCTGGAAGATTAACTAAGTGGATTAATATTATGTTTTTGTGATCTTTTTTGTGTTCACTATAATAAGAACAATTCAAACGTGTTGATCGAAAGTTTTCGAGCACATTTTTCTTGAACTCCGACCCTTTTTTATGTCACTATGTTGGTATCGAAACGCTTTCTATCTTCCGAGTTAATGGATATTAACCGTTCGCACATTGGTACCACATGTGTACTTGGTCAGAAAGTAAATTTTAACGTATTTTAAAAGTCAGAATCTGATTCTACGTGTCTAAAAAATCTCAAAGTATACTTGTCCCACTTTTGAAGAATCTTGCTCTGAAAATTTTTTCTGTTGGAATTTCAATCTACAGTAACATAAGAAACGTGTTTCGACACTCACATTTCCACTTCCAGGAACACGAAATGTCGAAAAACTGGAGAGCGGTGGAAAATTGGAAAGAGCCAACAAATGTTCTTCTTCGACGTGATTTTGGCCGATAATGGATCAACAATCATCACAGCTGAATCAGTTGTTTTTTCGGTTGAACTCTGTGAAAACTCACAAATTTTCCCGTCGTGAGCTCGTGCAACACTAAATGATCCATTCCAGTTCTTTGGCTCTAAAAAATGTCGCGTTTGTCCTCACGATATCAGAACAAAGTTTTGCAAGAAGTTTAATCAACCAAACACACAAATGATAGCAGTGTGCGAGACGCGTGTGTTGTCGGTACAGCGGTTTAATGACTCTATTGCATAAACCCAAAAATCAAGATTTTGAAAAATTAAAGAAGGAAGTTTGTTCCATATGGATTTGTGTGGAGCAATAGAGCACATATGTGAGAACAATGTTGTAGTTCTCTCGGAATGTGTTTTTCTTTGCATCTCTCTCTATTTCAATTGTTGCAATAGAAAACGACGTGCGCAGCCACACGGTGCATTGTCGACAACTCGGGCTCAATTCGAATTTTTGCGCACTTTCCGACCCCAACGAATTTTTGAATGATCGCCGCTGTCTCGACACTCGCCAAATCTGCCGTCGAATAAATCACAGACGGCGACCGCTCCAAAATCTCTCGTCCCATCATCTTCGCCGAAGTTTTGCCGAGTTCCGATAGATGCGGATTGACGGCGTATGCTCGACACATATTCGCACGCATCACCAATTCGATCGGGTAATTAATGTCGAAGGGGATTAGAGAGGTTTCGGTCAAGTTGGCACGTGATATCCAATCCGGGAACACTTCGCTGATCGGTTCGGCACATCGTAGTATGAAGTTTAATTTAAATAACTTCCGATTTTTAATCATTTTTTTTTTAATCAAGCCATTTATTAAATTTTTCTCACCTGTTATTTGAAATGAAATTTTCACGTCAAAAAATGTGGCACTGTGGCCCAACAGGTTCGGCGTTTGTTATCACATGCGATGCGCACCAGATCTATAATAGATCTATTTCAGGTCTTTACACGATCAGATCTGTCACAGATCTATTTCAGATCTATACGTTCGTCTAGAGCTATAACTGTAACAGATCTAGCTGGAATAGATCTGTACCAGATCTCTATCAGATCTATTTTAAGTCTGTCTCACGTCTATTTCACGCCTATCTATTTCAGATCCTGTGATTAATCCCTTACAGATCTGTTACAGACGTTCCTTAGCCGACCTGTCACAGATCTATCACAGATCTAGTGCGGATTTCCTGTGATTAAATGAGAGGTCGAGGGTTCGATTCCTCACCTATGCAATCTATTTTAATTTTTTTCTACTCAACAAAAACACAAGTTTTCTCTGAAGTTCATTTGTGAGTAAAAAAATGTTTTATATAAGCTGTTTCTCATTATTTTCGTACTCTTAACTTTAAAAAAAAAAAAATTCGAACAAAAATGAGGATAACGTGAGCTCAAAAAAAGATTCAAACGTGAACCAAAAAAAAAATTATTAAAAATCGGACGTTCTTTAAATGCATGTTTAGTATGATGATCTCGTCGCCGTTGAATGCGGATGTTGAACCGAGTGTTTTGAAGTCACCAACAGTGTACACTTCTGATAATCTTGTCGATTTTGATGAATCCATTTCATTCGAAAATTATGCTTCCGTGGTGTTTTTCTAGTTTGAACTTCAGTTGGGTCACGTTTCCAAATAATTTTAACTAAAAAATTTTGAAACATTTTTTTGGGCCCCCTCGCAAGGAAGTCTCTGATACTTCGCGCATGTGACACGGCACCCACCACGCTCTTTTTCAGTGACACCCGTTCGTACACGCTACACTGTAGTCGTGTACACGGTCGTACACCGGACCGTGTATGAAGCAATCCCGTTTTGCTCCTTTTTCAGCCTGGCATGATTTTTGAAAAAAAAAAAAACAAGAATGAATTCAAAGATTTGTCTACTCGTTTGTCGTTTATTATTCGCAATTATATTTTCATAGAAATTCGGATGTTTTTGTCTGGAAAAATTGGTTATATAAACTCAAAAAATCTGATTTCCATGTGTATAGCCAAAAAGTGATTAGTTGATTGTGTTGGATAGAATCTGAATCTGAAGCAAAATGCAGGTGCCGATTTCAACAGTTTCAGCCGAGTACATTGGATTCGTTGTTGCGTTTTTTGCCAATCTTGTTCTCGTTTTTCTAATCGTGACACAAACCAGACATAACTTCGGGTCATATAAATATCTTATGTTATGTTTCGCTCTTTTTTCGTTGTGGTATTCGTTTATCGATATAATCACTCAACCAACTATGCATGCTTACAAAAATGCGTTTATTGTCATTTGTTCGAGTTGGTTTGAGTACAATAAAACAATTGCGCCAATAATTATCAGTTAGTCATAAAACCAAGAGAGATGTCTGAAATTGTTCGATTTTTCAGCAACATATTGCACCTCATTCGGTTTGACCGTGGTTCTTCTGGCGATTCATTTTGTTTATCGATACATTGCTATCAGTAGACCGTATGATCTTCGTTTTTTCGCTTGGCCACTTTGTTTGGTTTGGCCTTCTATATTTTTCGGAGTCGCAATTGTTTGGTGGTTGAATGTGTATTTTCTTTTGCATCGTAATGATGTTATGGATGATTATATGAGAGAGACTATTTGGATTAATTATCATGACCAAATTGACAAATTATCGTATATCGGGCCACTTTATTACGTAGGTGTTTATCGATGATAACCATAATCCAGTTGAGTTTAGAAATTCGACCCACTAGGCAACATAGTTTTTCATTGGCCCAGTTGTACTGCAATGTCTGTCGTTTATGCAATTTCCAGTACAACTCTGTTGATAATAGTTGTCTTGGGTTATCAGATTTATCAAAAAATGCATGAAGTTCAACACATGTTAGCAGAGAAAACACGAGAACTTCAGAGACAACTCTTCTACTCTCTACTCGTTCAGACTATCGTACCGGTTATATTCATGTACACTCCAACAACCATCCTGTTCCTAGCACCAGTTTTAGGAATTGAACTTGGTAGTATGGCGAACATGACATCAATATGTTTGGCATTATATCCCGCATTAGACCCTCTTGTTGTCATTGTTTTCATTAGAGACTATCGAAAGTTTGTTCTTGGTGAGTTTTTCTTGTCACTCAGTATGTATGTACTTATTCAAAGTTTCAGGGAAAATGTGTTTTCAAGTTCCAATAACCCCAACCGTGACAATGGCAACATCCACCAGAACCATTGTTGTTTAGAATGTTTTCCGATTTTTGAAATGAACAAAATGTTGATAAATCGATGTGAAAAATGATGATGTTCGATTTCTTCATAATAAACTTTTCATTCAGTTCCAGTACAAAAAGTATTTATCATAATCACAAATGAACTCTACTATTTTTTTCAACCAACGCTAATGATGAATGTGTTTCAATTGTCGTCATTTTTTGCAAAGAATGAGAATATCATAATTCTGATTTTATCATTCTTGGAAAACTCAACTCACGCTACCAGAACGAACTGATCGAACGTGTGTAGATCGAGAAAACATTTTTTTTAATTTTTGAGATTTTCCACTTACAAGTTTTGTTTTTCAATTAATTTGATTTGTTCAAAATAGAGCGAATCTCCAGAGTAATATAACAAACTGCAAAAACAAAAACATTTGGAATAAATCATAATAACAATAATTGTTTTGAGCAGAATCAAGCATGGAAATACCGATGTCTGTGATCGCCGCTCAATATATCGGATTCTTTGTAGCTTTTTTCGCAAACACTTTTCTCATTATTCTCATCCTGACACAGACCAAACATAGTTTTGGATCCTACAAGTATCTAATGTTGTGTTTTGCGGCATGGTCTCTCTGGTATTCGTCTATCGATATTATAACTCAACCTTCTATGCATACCTACAAAAATGCGTTCATTGTAATCTGTTCGAGTTGGTTCAAATACAATCATTTTCTAGGCCCGATAACTGTTGGTGAGTCTTTTTCGATCCCGTTCCCAACCAATGTGCTAGTTTCTCAGCCACCTATTCAACATCTTTCGGGCTCACTGTTATCCTTCTTGCAATTCATTTTCTCTACCGATACATTGCAATTAGTCGACCGTTAGGTCTCTACTATTTTCGTTGGCCATCCGTCTTAATTTGGCCAGCATTGTTTTTCGGCGTTGCTATTTTCTGGTGGTGTGACGTGTATTTTCTTTTGCATTGTAATGATGTGACTATGAATGATTATATGAGAGATGATGTTCGTTTAGTGTTCAACGATGATATTGACAAACTCTCATACCTTGGACCAATTTATTATGTGAGTTTTAGCCTCGACAACCTTCAATGAACAAACAAAATTTGAGACATTTGATGATGATGATAATATAAATATCAATTGGACAAGTTGTATTTCGTTGTTCAATATATACTCGATTGCAATTGCAACTCTTATAATCACGCTTACACTAGGTTTCCGAATCCACAAAAATATGCAAAGTATGCAACCTGTGCTAGCTCAAAAGACTCGTGAACTTCAACGACAACTTTTCTACGCTCTATTAGTTCAAACCATCGTTCCTATCATTTTCATGTACACACCAGCCACTGTATTGTTCCTATCACCCCTTTTCAACATTGAAATTGGCAGTGAAGTGCACACAACTTCTACCTTCTTGGCCTTATACCCGGCATTAGATCCGATTGTAGTCATGATGTTTATCACCGACTATCGTAGATACATTCTCAGTGAGTTTATAAATGTCAAGAGTGTTCAGAATCTTTTGTAAATTCTGAAAACCATCTTGAATTACAATGAATGACGAGCCTAACACAATAGGTACGATTTCATTTTTTTTAATGACAACTCATTTTTTTGGGAAAAAATTTAAAGACTCCTTGTCACTCAGAAATTAATTTCTCGTGTTTATCAGAATCTCAATATTGAAGACTTCAACTTTCGATGTGTGAAATTCAAAAATTGAAAAAAGTACTTTGTGAGGTCGAAAAAAAAGAAAAAAACTGTTTTTGAATTCGTTCTCAGGAAGATTGGCGGCCGCAAACACCGTTTGTGTGTGTGTGCGGGTACAGTAACCCACGGCAATTTTTTTTTTTGTTTTTTCTTTCAAACATTTTTGGGTTTTTGAACCAAATACATCGAAACTTGAAGTTTTCAATTTTTAGATTTTTATGAACTCGAAAAAACTATTTCTGAGTGATAGGGTGTCTTTAAATTCCAAGTCTCTAAAATTTTGAAATGTTTCGACAAGTTGTGTTTAACAAAATGAGCACCAAAATATAGTATAATGCTCGAGGGAATTTTGGAGAAAAAGTATAGTACTCGAGAAAAAAATTAATTTTTTTTTCGACATAGAAGCTATACGTAGTAGTCACCAAATTTTGAAAAATTTTCCTGGGCTTTTCGGCAAACATTCCTTTGGGGGCTTGACTAATATAAAAGTAACCCTGACATCGTTTGGAATAACTTTCCCGGGAATTTTGGAGCGTGTCAATGGTCGTATTTCAAAAACTTGAAATTTGTTTAAAATTTCAGGTAGAGTATGTGGCTACACAACAAACACTTCTGCCATTGCGAGAGTATCGATCACAACCAGAAGTAATAATAATATTATTATTTGAAGTCAAACATTCTACTTACTTATTTTGAGAAAAAAAATCAATTTTCGATCCAAACTTGTTTATTTGTCTACTTTGTTGTTGTTTTTCTTCCAATAGGTGAAGAATTTTTTACTTCTTTTTTTTTTAAAGTGTCTGTCCAAAAACTCTCAGCAAATATATAAATAAAATGTTGCGTTTTTTGCTCCAATCCGTAGTAAATAAAATAAAGAAAAAAGTGCAAACTGTTATATTTGCTCACTTTTTTCTTCGAAAGTATTTTTTTTCTAATATTTTTTCCAAAGTCCACCAATTGAATAGTACCCATTTGTCTGACCCTCTATGATAGTCTGCGTCTCTCTGTTTTATGCACTCTCTCAACTCATGTTACACTCTTGCTCTTTTTCTGTTGGCATTAAGCCAGGCAGCTGCGAATAATGTTTTTTTGGTTATCGCGCTTTTTCGGACATTGCAAATAGTTTTTGTTGTTGATTTTTTCCACCTTCTAAAAAGTTCAGGTTTTTGCTTGATCCTATGAAATGAATATTTTCGTATTTTGAAATTTTGAGATCTCACTAGAAAACCCCCCAAAACAAAACACACTATCTTTATCAGTAGTGTCTAAAAACCCGACAGTTATTTTTTTTTGTCTAGACTTTTTTTACTTCGAGCCTGGTCCGATTTTCTAGAAGTTTTCTGCGTAAAATTTTTCAGTAAAAAGGGCCTTGTTTCCGAACCGATAATAGTAGACAGTTGAAAAATTCAACCTTATCAGACCAAAAATTATCTGATTGAAATACTCCCGTATCATTAACACATCACATGTACTCTATCCATCGCCCACAATGATTTTTGGATTTTCAAAAAAAAAAACACTTTTTTGTTTTCTCGACGATTACTCATCATCTCTTTTCTCTTTTTTTCTGATCTAGTTTTTGGATTGCTCATAATTTATATATTTTTTTCCAAAAACCTGTATTTTTTGTTTCAAAAACTAATTTATGCGTGTTTGACAAAAATTAGGAATCAATTATTCGGCGAAGATTTTTACGATTTTTTACATTGTTTATATTATTTTGCTGCCTTTAGATTGATTTTTTACAAAAGTGTAATTTTCGATATATTTATGTTTTTCTCACCTCCATCAGTTTCGAGTTTTCATCATTTGTGATCGATTTATTTCCATTTTGAGTTTTCTCGTGAATATATTGAACCATTTTTATAATTCCGTTAACCAGAAAATGAATGAAATAACGCTGTCTACGTCGTTTTCGCTTGCAATAACTGAAATAGAGAGAGACGCAAAGAAAAATACATTCCGAGAGAACTACAACATTGTTCTCACATATGTGCTCTATTGCTCCACACAAATCCATGGAACAAACTTCCTTTTTTAATTTTTCAAAATCTTGATTTTTGGATTTATGCAATAGAGTCATTGAATCGCTGTACCGACAACACACGCGTCTCGCACACTGCCATCATTTGTGTGTGTGTTGGCCACGCCCACACTGCGTCTCGCTCTATTTCAATGATTGCCAATTCTCTTTTGCTTGATACGACGTGATGTCATCAATTTATATTTCCTAGGCCAACACGCTTTTATTTCCTTTTTTCTCGAAATGATCATTTTCAAATTCCGACTGCACAAAAAAAAACAATCTGGAAAATCGGGCAATTACTGAATCGGACCTTCTGAATCGGACCAGGTCCGATTTTATCGGACCCGAAAATAACCGAATCTGAATCGGACCCAAACCTAAAAAATGTGTCTGAATCGGACCAGAGCGAAGAAATCGGACCCGGTTCGTTTTTTTCAAAACTTTTTCTTAATCGGACCACAAAATCGGACCAGGTCCGTTTTTTTGGTTGATATTTTTTTCGATTTTAGTCTGATTCAGCTGAAATTTTAACCAAAAAAACGGACCGGGTCCGATTTTGTGGTCCGATTCAGCAAAAATGTTGATAAAAACGGACCGGGTCCGATTTCTTGACTCTGGTCCGATTCAGACACATTTTTCATGTTTTGGTCCGATTCAGATTCACACACACTTGTGCAAAGTTGACTTAAAGTCATCGGGAAGTATACTTAAACTTTTGTGTCGAAATGGACTTTCGGTACATTTTTAGGTGTTTATAAAGGATAGTCAAAGTCAACTTTAATTATACTCTAAGGATGAATTAACTATGCATCAAGAATGAATCAAGTATACTTACACAATGTTTGTAATATATAGTAGATTCTGAATTTACCCAGAAATTCACATTTACACTCCCAATAACACAGTTCAAAAATATAATATTTATTGAGAACACGTAAAAAATAAAATAATGGTAACAATAATTGGGTCAAAGTGTTAAAACTTATGACACTGAATTTAAATTTTCAATTAGTTTACAGTGCCCAAGTTTGAACATAATCTTAAAAAAACAAAACAAATAACAACTTTAAACTCAACTTGAGAAATTTGGATACGTACGCTCTGATAAATCCACCAATTTTTCTTAGTTTGTTGTTACTGTTGTCTTTGCCGTGTTGCTGAAGAAAATTCTGACGACATATCCAGTTTTTTCTTTTTCATCTCCATTTCTGAAATTATTCACTGTTTAATCGTTTAAGATTGTTTATTTTCGGTAAAATTTCATTTCGAAGTTATTTTGTTACGTCCATGACGAATATTTATGCTATAGCTATCAAAAACTCTTATTGAAGACTAAAGACTTTTTTATCTGAAAAAGTTTCGCACTGCAGAAAAAACAGTTGAAGAAAATTGTGTGAAAAAAAATGATAGAATATCGTTTATGCGGCTATCCAGAAGAAACAATTCTCAGTTTTCTTGAGAAAAGCTGAGAAATTCTGGCTGGAGAAATTCATTTCACCAGTGCCGAGCGATAATAATTGTGACAAAACTTTAGAAAATATATTTAGCAAGAAAAGCATTTTTCATTAAAAAAAAGATTTGGAAAAGGAAAAGTGCCTACCTTAATAAATCGGTTGATTCCTTTGCATTCTCCAGCCTTTTCCATCAATATTGCTCAGTGCATTTTCAGTGTGTTGTTCAGATGCATGTTATCTGTAATATTCACTGTTTTGGTTTATATTTTGAATAACACTCACTTTTTCGATTACCTTCGATGAGTAAAAACATCTTACGAAATCCATTGAACTTTTTTGTTGCCTGTAAAATGATACTGATAAAAAATTAGAACTCATAGCAGAAAAAAAAGAATATTGTTGTTTGCTGGTTTTTCTTCTTATTTCGCGAAAAGTGTTCACAATTTCAGAAAGTTGAATCATTAACCGAGTCAACATGATTGCAGTTTGTAATTTTAGAAAAAATTGCAATGAATACACAAATACTGAAGAAAACTACTTGGAATGTAATTCTCGAAAAGTTTTGAAATTTTATCTTTTTTCTACAAAAAAACGTATTCAGAAGTGATTTCGGGTTATCCACGAATGAGAATACAACTTTTTATGAGAGAATAAGAAGTGAACATGATTTAAACTCAACAAACAACAAAGAAACACAACTTTCAAAAGAAAACAAAAAGAAAAAAAACCAACAAACAATAATGTGCGTCGGCTTGGGTGCGTGCACACAATGTGTTTGCACATTTGCATACCGTAACCTCGCTTGTAAAAAATATTGTGTGCGTTTGAAAATCGCTGTTTTGGTGATTTCTGGGTAAAAAATGAAAAAAAAAGAAAAGAAAATGATAGTTTTAGATCCCATATTCATAAAAACATTGTGTTGAAAATCTCGAAAAACTGGGTTAATCGACATCAGAAGAATTATATCGCTTTTATTTTTTCAACGATTAATTTACACGTTATAAAAACAAAAAATCTGCGTATTGCTCGCACGAAAAAAAACTCCGAGTTCAGAAATAAAAACATTCTGTCGCAAAAAATCCAGAATTGAAAACCGGAAAAACGTTTTTTATTCATCCTTGAAAAAATTGAGCGGGAGCGAAAAAAACTCAAAACGACAGCCCTGGTGGGAATCCCCGGAAAACGGAATTTTCGATTTTCTATTCCGACAACTTAGAAACGCCACCGCGAAACTAGGGTATAGACAAAATAATTGTTACATTTATTGATAATCCACAGACAATTTGGAATGGATCCATAAAGTACAACACTCTCCTGTACGGAATCGGCCGGCATCGCCCTTTTCGACCGATTATCGGCCGATTCGCATTTGCCTGTGTTACCTCATGTCAGGTGCGTCTGAAGTGTACTTTATTCAGAAAATTTTAAGAATCTGATTTTTCGGATAAAAGTTAAACCGAGTGATTAAAACTAAGTGGGTGTATTTTACAAAAATTGTACGAAGACTCATTCGAAAGTTTGTAAAAAAAAATTTTCATCCTTTTGCGCCCTTACTGTAAAGTATACTTTAAACTTAACCTTAAGGCTGAAAAAAGTGTCAAAAAAGTACAAAGTGTACCTTCCCCAGGTTTGAAAAAAGTGTACCTTTTCAGAAAAATACAAAACACTCATTTTTCTGGGTAAAAGTGAACTGGAAGGATTCAAAATAAGTGGAAACATTATACGAAAGTGTTCTGAAGACATATTATCTCAGAAAATATAGACATCGTGAATACTTTTTTCATCCTTTCTGCACCCTTACCGTTAAGTATACTTTAAACGTAACCCTAAGGATGAAATAAGTGTCAAAAAAGTTCAAAGTGTACTTTCCCCAGGTTTGGAAAAAGTGTACTTACTCAGAAAATCACAAAAAATGAATTTTTTTGAATAAAAATGAATTGTCGTGGTTCAAAATAAGTGGAAACATTACACGAACGTGTTTTGAAGACATGTTCTGTCACAAAATATACATTTTGTGAATCCTTTTTTCATCCTTTTTACTCACTTTTTCCAAATTAGACTTTAAGGAAATATTAAGTATGACCTAAGGATGAAAAAAGTACCAAATGTACTTTAAGTCAACTTTGCACAAGTGTGTGTGTTTGGTCATTTTCGGGTCCGATAAAATCGGACCTGGTCCGATTCAGAAGGTCCGATTCATAATCTACCGGAAAATCGTACCCTTAATTCGGGTCTACGGACAGAGTTGGACCCGTACAGAGAGAAAGTTGAACCTGGTCCAATCTTTCAATGATTATTTCTGAATTGGTTCCAAAAATAGGGTTGCAAAATAATGCTTTCAAACGGTTTTTTTTTGTTTGAAATTTTTGTTTCTGGAAGAGTGCTCTCTAGCAAAAACGCGCGAACTTTTATTACGTCCTTCGAAAGAGACTCAGAGAAATCAGAGTTTTGCAGTTCGAGGTCACGTTAATTTTATATAATTTATTATTCACATTTTTGGTAACAAGAAACACCAAGAAAAAAAGCCGAACCAAAAAATATGTTTTTTTTACTACTGACGTGACCTATCACTTTCCTTTTTCCAAAGAACAAACAAAGTTGTCTAACAGAGACAGCAAAAAATGGCAGGGGTTCTCTTGTCAGCACAGAAACGGCTGATTCGAAACTGCGCCGCGATTGGAGCGGCCAGAAATTGCCTGAGTCAGCAAGTTTGTCCACAACCACATTCGATTACGAGTTTTTTTCCCCCTGTCGATTTCGAAATCATGCCTCATTGCTCGTTTTTTTTTCCATTCGTTTAGTCATCTTTTGTTCTCTATACCATTAGGTCCAACACATATTTTGCAAAAGTGCAAATTTCTGAATTTATTCTGCTTTTTTTCTCTCTCACTTTCTTTCGGCAACTTCAAAGAAATCTGTTTTTTCTCATATCTGTAAAAAACAACAAAAATGTTTTGACTCGCGGGGCGGAACAATTTCCTTTCATTTCATCATTTTTGTTTCATTTCTTCCCATTTTTTGCTCAAAACTTTCTCATTTTTACAGAACCATGGAAAAAGATGAAAAGGAGTCGCTGAATGCGATCAAGCTGAAACCTCGGATCACGCTGTTCAGCGGATGTGCCATTATAATCGGTGTCATTGTTGGCTCGGGTATTTTTGTGTCTCCAAAAGGAGTTCTCATGGAGGCTGGCAGTAGTGGAATGGCATTGATGGTCTGGTTTATGAGCGGTGTTTTTGCGATGGTCGGCGCAATTTGTTACAGTGAATTGGGAACGCTGATCCCAAAATCTGGTGGAGATTATGCCTATATTTATGAGGTGCCTACAAAATTTACAGATGGTTTATTTTGTTTTTTCGTAATTTCAGGCGTTCGGGCCACTACCATCATTTCTTTTCTTATGGGTAGCTTTGGTTATTATCAATCCAACATCGCTAGCAATTATTGGTATCACCTGTGCCACATATTCACTTCAACCATTCTATTCTTGTCCGATACCAGATGTTGTCATCAATCTGTTCGCGGCGACAGTTATTGGTGAGTTTTGCGAGAACGGGCCCAGCTGTGATTCGAAAATAGCAAAAGCAAAAAAGCCCAAAACGACACCCCCGGTAGAAATGGTTCCCACAATTTTTTCAAACAAATAATATTCGCGGAGATTTGGGTCATTTTTTACCTACCGAAGCCCGCTCTGACCGGACGGGCCTTGGTCGGAATGGTTTATTTGGGGCCAAAAAACCCTATAGTGTAGAAATGGTTTCCATAGTTTGGAAATAATTCGATTCGCGACTCTGAGAAAATAGCGTTCGGAATTTGGGGCGGGCCAGGCCGCACTTTTTGACGTGATTTTTAGGTTGGGCTCTCGAGCTTACGGGCTTCAATCCCTGGATTTGAGAATGAGTCAAGTAGAAAACTCTTGAAAAAAGATCGTGAAAAATAGAATCCTGACCTCTTGAACGTCAAATTTCTCGTCCTTTATTGATTAATCAATTGGCTAACTAAGTTAGCCTAACTTCTTCTGGCCTGTAGGCAGAATAGTCAACGCACGGTCAACGTGCGTTTTGCGGGAAGCTGAAAACCCAACTTGCAAACTGCTCGCTCGGAATTGTTGCGTCTAAAACTTCTGCAAAACTGCGGCCAGTTTTCCAATTGTATGCATTCAGCTCTTCTCACATTCATCAACTGCTGGGATGTTCGCGCTGCGACTCGTACCAACGACTTTTTCACCATCACCAAACTTCTCGCTCTCATCACCATCGTCTCGTCCGGTGTCGTCTGGCTCGTTCTGGGCAATATTGAGAATTTGACAATGCCCGATATTGCGGAAGGAACACAAACCAAACCATCGGCCATCGCGATGGCCTTCTATTCGGGTGTCTTCTCGTTTTCCGGTTTCTCCTACTTGAATTTTGTCACAGAAGAATTGAAAAATCCATTCAAGTGAGTCTAGACCTATTTAGAAAGAAAACAATTGTTTCGTTTTTTAGGAACTTGCCGAGAGCAATTTATATTTCAATTCCGATGATTACAATCATCTACATGTTGGTGAACATTTCCTATTTCTCGGTTCTTACTGTCGATGAGGTGAGTCATAGATATTGTCAGTATCTCACATGAATATCATAATAATTGTAGATTCTTGACTCTGATGCGGTTGCAATCACATTTGCTCATCGAATCATGGGAAGTTTTGGTTCAAAAATAATCATGCCAATATTCGTCTCATTCTCCTGTATCGGCTCCCTCAATGGCATTCTCATCACATGTTCGAGAATGTTCTTCTCGGGTGCTCGAAATGGTCAACTACCCGAACTTTTTGCAATGATCTCAATCCGTCAAGTCACTCCGATTCCTTCATTGATCTTCTTGGGTGGTACATCGATTCTGATGTTGTTCTTTGGCAACGTTTTCGAACTCATCAACTATCTGGCATTCGCCGAATCGCTTGTCGTTTTCGCTTCAGTCGCAGGTCTTCTCAAACTTCGCTTCACTCTTCCGAAGGAGCGTCTCGATTCGCGACCCATCAAAATCAGTCTTGTCTATCCCATCATTTTCTTTATCATGTGCCTTTTCCTTCTCATTCTCCCATTCTTTCACAATGAGCCCTATGAGCTTGTCTACGGTGTCCTTCTTGTTCTCTCCGGTATTCCTGTTTATTTGACATTTGTCTCAAATCAATGGCGTCCTGCCTGTCTCCAATCCGTTTGGATTTCTTTCACTCATTTTGTACAAAAAATTTTCTATTGTGTGCCTGATTTGAATAACTAAATAGGGTCTTTTTTTTTCTCTGACATATCCGCATTTCTGCTCGATCATAATAAAACGTTTTGTTCAAAAGTTGAACTTCAGAAAAAATGGAGAAATTGGTTTAACGTTTTCAACAACAAAAAAACTACGAAAGAGCGATTGGACCGGAGATGCGCCCGAACGTCAAAAGTGGGACCCGAACCGATTTTTTTCAAGATATTTTTTTCACGTGTTTATTTATTCTTAATCTCATATTTTCGCAAGGGATATTTTTTCAATTGTTTTTATTTTTCAGTACAGACTCAAGCGAACAAAAAAAAAACGTTATCAACGCATTTTGACTCGGTTTGGTAAACTCAGGGCTGTCGTTTGGGGCGCCCGCGGGCGCTCTCAGTCTGCTTTATGCCGGGCCGGGCTCGCCCTGCACGCCCGTTTTAACATTTAATCAGCGGGCATAGCCTGCCCAACAAAAATATTTACATAAAATGTGTTTCATTTCGACCCCAGATAGATTTCTGCCATTTTTTCAACTTCATTCAGATAAACAACGACACAGGGGGTCGAAATGTCAGAATATTCATTCAATAATTATGAAAATTTCCAAATATTTTTTCTAAAATTAATAATTTCACCATACCATAATCAAGCCATTAATTTTCCACATAGAATCATTGTTGAACAATAGGTCTCGGAACAAGATGTTGCGTCGCAACTGAAAATATCAAAACAGGCAACTTGTCCGTGTTGGGGTCTACCGAAAGACCACGGGTCGGATAAAGTTGTGACTCGAAAAATGAAAAACGTGCCGGTCGCGGATTTTCAGGCTGGGCGATCCGGCTTCCAGCTAATCTCTAACATTTTTCTCAAATGTTTATGATAACTGACCTCTGACTCTGTATCAAGCCAGTTCCAAGTTGCAGAGTGGCGCAATTATAGCTGCAAATTTCGAAAATACATTTTTGGCTTACTGTACCCCCACTATACTTCATTTTTCTCTTCATTCCCTCCTTTTCCATTTCCAAAAAAAAATTCTCACCCGGAAACAGGATGTCCGGAGGCCCAAGCTATACTTCCGTTGCCAGTTAACCAAGAATCCTCATACTCGAACACCTAGAACAACTCGATTATCTTTCACAGTTTGTATTTTTAATCTTAATGTTTTCGCACATTTTTCAAGATCCGACAGTTTTTTGTGGATGTGACCTAAACCGAGGGAATATGACTTGGAAATGAGAAATTGATAGAAAATGTCAAGAAAATTATTTTGACCTACTACCAAAGACATTCAAAACTTTTTTAGCTACTCAAAAGTATTGTCAATCCAGCCAGACAGGGGTGGTCATCCTGAGCCGGCCTCAACATGAGCCAACCGTTGTATCCTGGCTTTTCATGATGGCCTCGAAGCTGGCAAGCCAGGTTGAGCCAACCTCGAGTTTATTATTCTCATTTTTCTCTTTTCTCATAGAAAAAACCAAGAAATGAAGATGAAAACGTGAACTAGAAAAAACGAGAAAAAAAAACAGTTGAATTAGAAAAGAATAAGTCCATGTTGGAAGCCAGGTAGTTTCAATTGAGAAAATGAGCCATCTTGGCTTTCAGTTTAGCGAGCCAGTTCAAGGCCACGTTGAGGCCAAGATGACCACCCCTGCAGCCAGATAATAGAACGCTATTTTGATCTACCTTAAAAAATCTATGAAAGAAAATGAGAAATTCAGACGGTATATCAATTTTGCATTGGATGATCTGACTGGATTGACAATACTCACTGTGGCATCATCCTCCTAAATGTCATTTCACTCACCCCGTCCTTATCAACAAGTGATAGCCATCCAGCCGACTTGCCACTATACATTCCATTCTTGAAAGTGGTGAAAAGTTCACGTTCAACATCATTTTCGAGGCCGATCAGTCGACTATCATACTGACTGCAATAACTGCTGGCATCGGCTGCGCTGACAAACCAACCATAGTACAAATATACACCGGAAACAGTGTAGTTGGTTCGCCACAATTTTTGCCATGGCCAGAAAACTTCGCATATTTTGAGACGGTCGATTTGTTGGCTAGTGAGCAGTTCGAGAGCTTGAGTGCAGTTTGTGACGTTACTCTGCGAGAATTTCGTATTTTGAATGCGGATTTTTGAAACTAAAAACCCAGACCAGAGTTCCGGTTTCGAAACCCAGGCTTCAAAACCCTACCAAAACCGACGCCGGTTTTGGTTTCAAAACCCAAAGTTTCCTAGTGTTTCGAAACCGAAACCCGGGTTTCATACGATTTGGGTTTCATGTATAGGGTTTCGAAACCTGAGAAACTCCGCAAGGTTTACATGTATAGGGTTTTGAGAGCCCATTTAGCTGATTTTGGTACTCTCAAAGTGATTCACTCCTGGCCAAATGTTATTTTTTCGGTTTCTAGCATGTTTTTCTTTGATATTAGGAAGTATAAAAAAGTTACTAAACATTTCTCGAGTTACAATGGGTTTCAGGCCTAAAATGGCCTAAATGGTCCACGTGTAGGAAAGCGGAGAAAACCTATCCAGAAACTAGGCGGAGAAATTCATATCAGTTTAACTTGGAAAGAATTACTCTTGAAACTTGTTCGTATAGTTTAGTTGTTGCTAAATATAGAATTTGTTACAATTTCATCGGGCGGCACTGATGCATTTAATTTCGCCGCCTCGAATTTCACCGCTTTTCTCTACGTGGAGAAATGCGGAGAAATAGTTCTGGAGAGCCGCATTTATTCAAATTGGAAGTTTGAACGTGAATTCAGCGTAATTGGGTTTTGTTTTGAATCTACTTTGAGCTCACCGAGAGAGTTTTTTATGCTGATCAAGATCCCATAGCTAACTTTTGCAAAGCTCCACTATGAAAGCTAAAAATCACATTTTTGTAATCAGTCTAAGTTTTTAAATTTATTCTAACTTTTTTAAAGATTTACACTCATAAAAATTCACGTTTTTTTGTTAGTTAGTTATCATAGTTCCCTTGTGAGAAAAAAATTTTTCCGAAAAAAAACAAAGGTTTCACTTTGTGCGAAAATGCTGATTTGTCACAGACCGATATGACCACAGAAAATGGAAATTTCGAATTAAAAAATTTCCCTTTTAAAATTTACATTTTTTGATAGTTTCACAAAAGCCGTTTTTGATGAAAAGGTACACTAAAAGCAGAGGTGAGATTTGGGCTTTCTTGGGCCGGCCGGGAGCTCGCTCTGACCGGCCGGGCCTTGACCGGGTTTTTTTTCCAGAAAAAAGCCCGGCCGGAAACGTAAAGACACCCTGTCACTCAGAAATGGTTTTTTCAAGTTCATAAAAATCTCAATTATGAAAAGTTCAAATCGATGTATGTGGTTCAAAAACCAAAAATGTTAGAAAGAAAAAACAAAACAATGTTTTGTCGTGGGTTACTGTACCTGCCACGCTATTTTATGTTGCAAAACCTCATAGATCAGGAGGGCACAAAGAAGAGAGAGAAAACCGAAATTTCCGTCTCATTTTTTGATCTCTGGAAACTTTTGAGGTCTGGAATGCATGTTTTTTATTTACAAACTTCTTCAAAGTGCAAAAATACACTGTTTTGAAGAGTACACACCTATTAAAAACATTTATTCTTGCTATTTCTTTCATATGAACAATAAAATAACTCATGCAACTCCCTATTTATAGTAGAAATGCAAGTTCACTCTATTGACAACATTTTGTTTCTACACACGAGAGTCTCCCTCTCATCGTTTGCAATTTCTCATTGCCTTAAAATAGTGGGACCCGCACACACACACAAACGGTGTTTGCGGCCGCCAATCTTCCTGAGAACGAATTCAAAAACAGTTTTTTTCCGTGGATGTTTTTAGAGAAATTTAGAAAAAAAAACTTGAAATAACATTTTCCGAGAGAAATACACAAAGTGTGGCCGTGTCTAAAACCTAGTCCGCCAAACTCCTAGGCCGTGGATGTTTTCTGCTTTTTTCACGACCTTTCAGGCAAGAGAAAAAATGGAATCGATGAGAGTTTTCCCCTTGATGGAGGCACAGAGAAACAGAGAAAAATTAACTCACAGTGAAAACTATAAGGTGAGAGCGGCCTTTTTCCATTGGAAACGCAGACAAAAACCACACACAAGTATAGCGCCTTGCGCATACCTTGACTGTTGTCGACTGAATGACCTCTCGGGAAATTCTCGAAATTTGTCAATTTAGAGAGAGCAAATGCGCTCTAATAATAATCACCTCTGTGCTCTCTCTCACTCTCATCGATTCCCTTTTGGAAGGTCGTGTTTTAGCGTTCAATAGCAATAATTGCAATTTCTCATGAGAAGAACGTTTTTCGAAGATTTTTGAAAAAAAAACTTGCCTACCTGCTTTCAAACAGATTTCAGGGTTGCCATTTTTCTTGAGAGTTTGAATTCGAAACATGTTTTTGAGACGATGAGTTCTGAAAACATAAAAGTGATCCGCAAAAAAAAACTGATCCGCAGTGCTTCCATTAGCGCTTGATATACGGATCTACTTTTACCTTTTTACCTTTTGAAGATTTCCCTGAGAAAACTAACGTTTCACTTCGCACAAATTTGTTCGAAAAGGAAGTCGTCCTTCGAGCTAGATCAATCAAAAATTGCAAATCGGCAAGCCTGAAAATGATGATTTGTCAAAAATATCAACAAAAAAACCTACCTGTTTCCGATTGTTGTTCGGCGGTTTTTAAACTTTGAGAAATTGATGATGGACTGAAATCAAGACTGATTGAAGAAACGGAAAAAAATAAAATTTACGATGATAATTCTTATTCGTCGATCGATTTTGAGGTTTTCAACAATTCGGGAATCATCAAATTGTATTTGAGAGAGGGGATATCGGAGAATGACGTTGTCCTTGGAGCTAGATCTATCAAATCTGGAAAAAAAACAGTTTTTATGAGACCACCGAAAATTGACCCGGTGGATGTGGATTGATTAAAAAATGATTCCGCAATCAATACAAAAATAAGTGCCAAGTCCTATTATCAACACAATTCTTCATTGTTTTCTGGTATGTTCCAAAAGGATGTAAACATCCTCACTCGATCTAGGACCAAATGAAGCCGGACTCAGACTCTGGTAGACGGTACTCACTCAGAAAGGTGTTCGACACAACATTTTAATCGATTTTCGGACAAGTTTTTGACAAGGAAAAGGGAGACCCGAATATTGAAAAATTAACTCATCTTGAAGAATTCGTAGAAACGCAGACGTTGTCGAAATCCAATCGCACACTTTGCTACACATCAAAAAAACTGAAATGATGCAAAATGGTTCAAAATGAGATACGTGTCACGTCGACACGTGAAATATATTTATTTAGAATGTCACGTTAATTGTTTCATTACTTGATGCTTTTTTCAGGCTTGCCAAAATATTTTGGATGGGTGATTGTTCTAGGGTCTGGATCCCACGAGAAAATAACGCTATCGGGCCAACCCAGTCTTTCGGCTTTTTTCAAGTCCCGTAGACATTAAGATTATGAAACGAAAAGTTATACAGTTTTTTCTCCGAAAATTCCCCTAGATCTTACAGCTGATTCACAGATGAATCTATTGAAAAAATTAAACATACTTCTTATGTTCAAAATTTCATTTTTTTTGCCGTTTCAATTAGAGAGCAGAGTTGGGCGGAATTCCGACTTTCGCAAAACGAAGTGTTTTTGGGTTGCGACAAAATTTTTCCGAAAATTGATTTACAGTAAGATGGTAACCGATTTTTGGCTCTGTGAAAATCAAAAAATGAATGTTTCACCTTTGCTTGTATCAAAAAGGACAAAATCTTGCTTGGGATAGTGGAATGAAGTCAAGATTCAAGCTCAACTTCCGACTTCCGGACTTTTTGGAACTTCCGACTTCCGCAAAATCAAATTTACTGTCAACTTCCGTCTTCCGACCTCCGCATTAAAAAAACCACATCCGCCCAACTCTGCTCTGTTCCCCAACCAGTTCTCAGTTCCAGGCCGGCCCGAAACCCTCTACATTTACAAATCTGAACTGTAGCTTCGAGTCTGATGAAAATATTACTCCAGTAGGCTGGAATTTGTACCTGATGTTTTCACTGGAAGCAACCGGATGTTCAGTATTCGATTTCACAAATTTGTAGTTGAGAGAATTTGAGTTCTGAAAATATCAACATTCTGAAAACCCCTTGAAAATACAAACGTTACACGTTATTTGAGAACAAAGTCGTCTTTGAAGCAAGATGGTCGGAAAATTGTGAATCGGTAAGTCTGGAAAATGAAGATTTCTCAACAAAAATATCAGAAAGTAGTCCCATTCGATGAAAGTTGCTCAAAAATGTTTCCCCAAACAATAAAATGAGTGTCAAGCCCTATTATCAACACCCTTCTTCATTGTTTTCTGGTCTGTTCCAAAAGGATGTAAACATCCTCACTCGATCAGAGATCAAATGAAGTCGGACTCGGACTCTGGTAGACGGTACTCGCTCAGAAAAGTGTTCGACACAAACATTTCACTGGATTTTTGGAGAGATTTGAACGAAAACGGGCCCAGAATACTGAAAAACAACTTATCTTGAAGAATGTGCACGGATTGTTGAGATGTTTTCGAGTTCATTTCACACTTTGCCACACATTGAAAAAATAGAAATGATTGATTCAAAATGCGACACGTATTACGTGGACACGTGACAATCATTTTTTCTATCCAGGTCACGTTGTTTTATTATTTGAATAGTTGTTTTTTTTTCGATTTTTTTACTTTTTTTAATCATCCAATCATTCGATTTTTAAAGTTTCAAAACGTAGAACTTCATTCAACAAAGAATAATAAAAAGAAACCAAAAAACACTCGCTAAATATGTACAAATACATATACACTTTCAAAAATTCTCCTAAAGATATTACAGAAAAGGAGAAATAAAAACCACCGGAAATGTTATAAATGCGGTGAAAAAATGAATAAAAATCTGTGAGCACTATGGGACGAATGTCAAACAATTCAATGTGACACGTAAAAGGCAGCGGCGGAAAATGTCAAATAAATAACTGGAAACAAAAATGATAGACTAGAAAATCAGAAAAAAAATCAAAACAAACAAGAAAAAGAGATCTGCAACAGTTTGGGAATTTACGTGAATCGGAATGCAAGGTAAACAAAATGTGATTATTTTTTGGACATTTGCACCGACAGTTTTCTGTGCTCTTCGTACACTTTCAGGTCGTCATCATCGACTTCGAACGGGCTGGTATGATGATTATCCGACCAATGAGTAAAATCGCTGCAAAAATATATAGTTTGAAAAAGCGAACTTTCCGAAAGAAAACAACAATTGTTTTCAGACAAAGTATTATATTTCATTGTTTTCGAAAAAAAGAGAACGAAGAACAAACCTGTGTTCAAGCGGTTTAGACCAAGCCGAAGAAAGTCGTTCAGTGCGTCGATGATCGTCTTTGACACTGCAAAATATGAAATACAAAATTGTTAATCTAACACTAGTTTAAAACAAAAACTAGACTAGTCCTAACTGCACAAGTTATTATTACTCGTTTCTTTCTTTTCTCATACGTTAAAAAACCTCCGGAATGTGGGAGCCGGAAGTCGGCTCACTGAACCGGATCTAGTTCAAGTTTTTTTTATTCTGAATCGAACCTCAAAAATCAGTCCTGAAATCATTTTTGCTGAAACGAATTCAGGCGAAAATTACTATTGTTTTCAGAGTTTTTCAGGTCAATCGAACCCGAAATGCGGACCCGGAGAGAAAAATTTTGTTGAAAAGATCTAGTGAAAATGTTAGCTGTCAAGTCAAATTCAGTAGGCCTGATTTTAAGATGCCCGTTCAATTCTGCTAATTACTTTTCGCAGAAAAAATGTCTTCTAAAAAATCAAACTCACTGAATAGACAATGGAGGAAAGAGATAATCAGCCGTCTCATTTGCCATCGTCGTATAACTACTGACCAACCCAACAGAATCAGATCTTCTAACTCTTCCAGACGGATCAATGATAAGAATACGTGCGGCGGGGACACTTACAGCACGATATGAAACTACATCAGTCTCACGGTTTCCGAATCCAGCATAATAAGGATTGGAAGTGGGAAAGAGCTGTTTGAGATCAGTGAGCGCGGCTATTTTGAACTCTTCAGGTCGACGTTCGATAACCTCTCTGCAAAATTAGCAAATAAATTATATTCGTTTTTAGAGTAACTAACTTTCTAAACGCGGTAATGATACTAGTCGGCGATAACAGTACTGGCCCATCAGGCAATTGTTTCGAATCTTGAGCCACACTTTTCAAATACTGTTTCGTCGTATGACTTTGTCCTATGGCTCTCGATGACAAATAAACCATTTTATAGCCATTGTTTTTGATACGAGTATAGAGTTCGGCAACACCTGCATGAGCCCAAGTTCCGCCGATCGCTGGTATAACATGACCCAACACGTCACTTTTTGTGATAGTTCCATCAATATCACTGATCACTAGTTGTTCGTACCATTTGTATAGATAAATATTACAACTACACCATGTGGTTCCTTGAAATTTTGTCGTGATCGAGAACCGCAACTCGTTAGCACCATGTACTAAACCAAGCGACTTTAGCTTTTCCGAAGAGAGACGCAACGACTGCATATATTGTTGCTCTCGTTGAAACTGTTGTTGTGGAATATCTCCTTCATCATCACTCAATGGGCTGAAATGAAGGCATGTGAAGAGTGATAAAAACAAATTTTGAGATGCAAAAAAATTAGGGATGTAGTTTTTCCCATTTTATATTTATATATTGTTGAAATTTGTTCGTTCGCAAAAAGACTAAAAAAGGGAACTGTTGGTTTGCACATCGAATAGAACTTACAATATATCCTCACTCGAAATTCTCGATCTTCCAGCTCCTCCAGCAGCGTGTCGTTCGTTGAAAATGCTCGACGGCGCATTCTCACGGGTTGGCGTTTTTTCGTCAAATTCTTCATCGACTCGTGCAATTGGCGATGATGGTTGAGAAGGTCCACGAGAAGCATGGCCACTGTCAATAGAAGTTCTAAATTTTATAGATAGTTTTCGTTCTGTACGTTTTGATCGCACTCGAACCATGCTAAAATTTGGAACAAAAACTTGATTTTTCGAAAATCACTTTTTCAAAAAAGGAAAACTTACACGCTAGGCGGTTTTCCAATGTATTTCTCAATATTGACCGGGTCACTGTTCGCTTTGTTCAACAAATCATCCAAACTGATACCTTCTTCTGTGGGACCCTTTTTGATACTCGAACCCGATGATGATCCTCCCCACCACCATCCCCAACTTGAAGCCTGTTTCTTCTTATTACTATCTTTCTCGTTTTGCTCCATTTTTCTCTTGTTCAATTCTCTTGTTTCAGGCAATTCTCCCCATTTCCAATCAGTGACATCATGCGGTTCAGGAGTATGCCTTTGTCGATCGACTTCCGAATCAGACAAAGCTCCATCTGCGATATGATCAACATTGTCAGGTAGAGATGGAGAAGGTGATTCTGATGATGAATCGAGTTCCGAGTCTGAATCATTGTATGTTCGAATATCGATCGGTGTTGATGGTGAAACGACAGGTGATTCGAAAGTGACTCGACTTTTTTTACGAAGCGGAATTCTTTTATGCGATTCTTTGTGAAGAGTTCGTAGAATTTCGTCATTTGAACGATGAAATTGTTTCTTGGCGTCTGTTGATGAAACTTGTGAGTGTGAATGTACAAATTGTCGATGTCTGAAATTCCTTTTTTTTTTGGAATACTAGTATCGAAAAATGGACCTTCTAGCAGAGGTACTTTTGTTTAATACATCTTCGTTTTCCTTGGACGGTTTTCTTTTTGTCGTTTTCTCTTCCTCATTCTCCGATGATTGTTCATTCGCAAGAACAGTCAAATCAGGCAAACTTCGATATTTTCTGTCACTGAAAACTGACGAAGAAAACGGCAAGTTTTGTTTCCGTTGCACTTGACTTAACGACTGTCTGAACAATTCTCAATCAGCTCTTTTTTTCTGTAATTTTAACATACTCGTGCTTCGGCTCTCTCGCTGTTGTTTTTCCACCATCTGGACTCGATGATCTACTTTTCGCCAAATCGTCCGGTTCATTTTCGATGAGCTTTCGCGCACTTTCTGCCAACATTTTATCGACATTATTATCAGCGGAACCGCTAGCTTGTGGGCATTCTTGTTCGGGGAGAGGTGATGTGAGAAGATAGTCGGGAACTAACTCGTCAGCTTCTTCGACAAAAAACGCGACTCCACTGTCAGCCAGTTTCATTTTCAGATCAATTTCCTCTCCATTCACTGCTATGTCGACGTACTGAAAATTTCCGGATTTTTATGATTTGTTGAATCATTATTTAGGAGTGTCGATTTTTTCGGGCCGGACCTTGTCATACTTGGAACAGCTGTGGACCGGGATTCAAAGTTATTATATCTCCAAAATGTGGTCCTCCTTTATCGAAAGTTAAAGCCTCTCTCTCAAAAACGTTTTCATGGGCGAAAGGAAGTATAAAAATAGATTTTTTTTCTGAAATGAATGACTATTGTCATAAGAGTTCGAGAAACTGATTGGTCCCTTTTTCAAGCTGATAAAAAATACTGACCTTATCCGAGTAATTGAATACACCATACTTTCCGAATCTGACGTGAAATGGTGTCGATTTGTATTCACCATTAGGCTGTTCCACAACAACAACATCAATTGCGCCAGATAACGTAGCCGGATTTATCGAATTGTAAAAGTATTTCACATTTCGAAATACTCGATATGCATAATCCATTATATAAATATATACGAGTTGATTATTCTTATTATGAGGTAGCCAACAATAATTGTGAAGAGTGCCAGTAAAAATGTATTATTGACCAGCCCTACACTATATTGTCAGTTGTTCTCCCCTTCGTTTTCTTCTTCTTCTTCCTGCAAAAGACCGTGTTCACATTGTTTTTATTTTTTCGCGAATATCATCAGAGAAAGAAACGAAAAGAGACTCAGACAATGAAATGACAAACTTTTTCAATGAAAACAAGGCAAAGAAAGAGAAAAACCATATGGTTCGACATCATTGTCGCGAACATAAAAGTGGTCGCTTTGGGTGGGGTGATGAGTAAAAAAAAATAGTATGAGATGAGTCAGAACGTTAGGACGGCCAGTGTTTATTTTGTTCTGAATATTGCGAAATAATGGGTCAGTATACCTTTTTTGGGAAAATACACAATAACAGAAATGAAATCGTAAATTTTCGAGAATTTCTATTCAATCCGACTGTATGGATAGAATCTAACCTTGCTGAAACTTGTGAAACAAGCTGATTTTGAAAAAACGTTTCATGAAAATTTTTAAATGAAAAAGCTCGAAATTTTTTGTGTGCGCACAAAAAAATGTGCTGTGTTAAATGTGCTGTGTTAATATGTGCTGTGTTAATATCGCACTCCACCTTAAGGTGGAGTGCGATATATCTGAGAAAGACGGTGCTGTGTTAATATGTGCTGTGTTAATATCGCACTCCACCTTAAGGTGGAGTGCGATATATCTGAGAAAGACGGTGTGCAATGTTGCGTCATTTATAGTGTAGTGAAATTCTTCGAAAATGTGTGTACTTTTTTGAATTTATAATGGTTCGATAGAGCGCACATGGTCGTTAAGACGGAAAGGCGGAATTGCTTGTGTTTGTTTTTTTCCTGGCACTGTATCAAATTTTTTGCGTTTTTTTGGTTTTCGCATCATTTTTCAGGGGCACACAAACTATATTATAGACGAAACACTCAATTATCTCGCAGTCCACCTTTAAGTGAAAAAAAAAACATCAAAAATGTTGGACTGGCAAACTTTTTGGTGAACAAGTGAAAGTGAACTTCTTATCAGCAATAAAAATAGCAGATTGATAGAGACACGTTATCAACAAAAATCAAAATGTTGCAAAATGGGTAATTAAAACTCGAACCACTTTATACCGATCAACTTCAACTAGAAACAGAACAATATATGTTTACATAATAAATTTCCACCTCTGTCAACATCGCTCCACTCCTAATTAAATCTAATCGACCAGTTTATAGCCCATCGTATTAGCCAAGTCAACATGTTGAACGACTTTCAGAGATGGCGTGATAACAAGAAAGATGTAAACACTACATCTGAACCATGTGTTCAAAATAGTTAGGAAGAGCAAAAGTTCAGATTAGTACAATGACTAAGAGATCAATGAGAGAGTGCAGAGTCATTTTTTCGCTTTTCACAAAGCATACATTGTGGGAGGATGGGTCAGCCAAAAAAAATAAACAACTTTTTTAGTTGATTATTGAATATTGTTGGAACGGGCTGTGAGAACAATAACTACTCATAATGTGTAACAAAATATAACCGTTACGTTATCACTGTTGTTTATATGAAGATAGGGTGAGAAACAAATTTCAACGAAAACTCTGGTGCCATATGTGAAAAGACAACATTTCGTAGCGAAAAACAAGAGAATGAGAGGAACAAAGTACGCGAAAAGAAGATGTTGTGTGGTCAATGTTCACTTTTTGTGACCCTGGATTGATTCTGAACAATCATTTAAAAATACGGGAGGTCAATAATTAGAAAACCTCGTACCTCGGCCTAACCGTGGATATTCACCACGGCTCGGCAAAACGAACCCAAAAAAATAAAAAGTGGGGTCGGCTGTAAACGATATATCTCATGGTCTGTTGTTTAGCACAAAACGGGTCCCGCCACGCTCTTTGTCAAAATGGCGGATATTTAAATTTTTTTTTGTTTTTCAGCTTGTTACGTGATTTGAAGGTGTTGATGGGTATTAAGTGAAACAATTTAGTGTGGAAAGAGTTAATAAAACATAATTTCGTCATTTTTAACAGTTTCAGTGAGAATTGACTGGGACAATTAGCAATAAAGAACTTGAAAGTTTTGGCTGAAAAGTGCATCACAGAAGTTTAAACTCGGCTGCACACTTATACCATTCGTTTCAGTATAGTCTAAATAGGTTTTGACCAAATTTATAGAAAAAGTTTACAGAAAATAGACGAGAAAATCGACTTTTATCGAAAAATAGCGTGAAAAAAACATGTTTTTCGCCAAAAACAGGGTCACCGAAACTAAAACTAGAGTGGAGACCTATTTTTTCTGAATCTACGTCCTATTTTTGACCTATGCTTGAATTTATAGAAAAAGTTTACAGAAGGTAGTCGAGAAAATTGAGATTTTCTTGAAAAATAGACTAAAAAAACATGTTTTTCGTAAAAAACAGGGTCACCGAAACTAAAACTGGAATCGAGACCTATTTTTTCCGAATCTACGTGCTTTTTTGCATTAGTGACCAAATTTATAGAAAAAGTTTACAGAAGGTACTCGGGAAAACTTGTCTTTTATATGGAAAAATCCGAAAAAAATCGTTTTTTGTTTTAGAAAATTCTCCCGAGTTATTTTTGTGTGATGAGACTTATTTTTTCTGAATCTACATGGTATTAACTGATTGGAAACAAATTTTTAGAAAAAGTTTACACGCCATTAGCGAGAAAAGTCCTTTTTTCTTCACGTCGTTGAAAAAATTAATTTCAAACACACAAAAAAAACCGCGTGGGGCAGAGTGCGAGACGGCGAGAGCGCCCGTCGCACACAACTTCTGAAGAAGGGTTCGCTTTGCCGACCCGTGTCACGAAGAACATCTTAAAATCGCAAAATCTTAATTGTAATTCAGACAGGACGAAATATTACAAAAAGGTACGTGACCGAAAATGACGAAACGAGCCAAGTTTCGAACGTCAGTTTCTCAGAGCCGTGAATATAATTTTTCCGACAATTTGTGGGAACCATTTTAATACTGTTGATCTTCTTCTACGTGTATTATTTGTGTCCGAGAGTACCTAATTTTCGGATACATTTAAAGTCCGTTTCCGGTCGGCATACCTCGGCCAAAACGTGGAATCCCACGGAGCACAATTTAAAAACGAAAAAATCAACAGTAACTCCCACAACACAAAACTTTTTCAAGATTCCTGAGTAAAAAACCACTGAGGACATTTTGAAAACAAGGATGTTACACGTTTTTGGCCGAGGTATGTCGGCCGGGCTTTTCCTGGATTTCAGTAAAAAAAGCCCGGCCGGCCAGAGCGGGCATGAGTGCCTAATAGAGTCCAAATCCTACAATGGATGATCTGACTGGATTGACAATATAATATTAGATATGTGAGAAAATCCAATATTGCTAGTCTACATTAGGAAGAGCGAAAAAAACTCGAATAACTCCAACCTTTTTGTCTGTTTCTATTTGTGAATGTTTTGTAAAACAACTTTCTGTCACAAATTTTTAATCCGATGAGTTTTCTGGTTTTGGGGGGAATCCGAAAAGATTCTTTGTCGTAGAAAAATGACAATGTGAAATTTTTACCATTTCGGGTAAAAAAAAACTCTCCGCTCTTTTTTCAGACCGGGCAGATTTTTGTGAAGGACCGACAACTGAAAGGGTGGGGTAGTAACCTAGAGGGATTTAGGGGTACTAACCCAGAGGGGCGTCTGGGCATCTATCTGATGTATGTTCATGTTCTAAAGGATTTCGACATTCCTAATCTAAACAAAACTTTGAGTAATATGAATAGCAAAAAATCGATGAAACCTCAATGTTTACAAAGAAAACCTAACACAATAAAAAGTGACACCTATCAAAAACTGGAAAAATCAACAAAAAACAATTGACAGAGGAAAAGAAACCCGAGTGACCTAATGCATAGTATAGTTATTGAAGAGACGAGCTAATCTGGTAGTAAGTGGGAAAATATGGTAGCTGGACGAACGAGTGCGTCCAATATAAACAAATGATCTCATCTGATAAACCTACAAACGAACCAGCGATGAGTTTCGATGCCAAACAGTGTAATCTAGTCGCAAATATAGAACACTAACAAATATTTCGAAATTTAGAAGACCCCACGTGCTTCAGTCTCCGCCCACGAAACATTTCACATAGACAGAGAAAAAAGATAAATATTTACGATGGAGAAAAAAAAGTACAGCAACTTATGGGAATAGGCCAACGTGATTCTAGAGGAAATAACAAAAAAATGTGACCAAATATTTTGAAATTGCGCGAAAACAACATTTTTATTGGAAAAAAGGAAAAATTCGAGCGCCCTCCGCTTGAGTCAGTCAATTGTGAGTGCTGACGTGTTTGTTGTGAGGAAAAAAGAAAACGAGGATTATAATGGTGGAACAACAAATGGACAGACAAAATAAGTAATTTCTTGTACCTATGAAAAGTTGAGGCCTTGAGGCGAATGCTTAGGAGAATTTTTTGGAAATCTGTTCCAAAAAAGGTGTTTCAGAAGTTGAACAATTAACTTTTTCAGAAGAATTGCGTCAAAATGGATTTCTTGAATTACAAAAATGTTTCGTGATGCTTTTTTGCAGAAAGACGGTAGTTAGTGAAAGATATCGTAAAATTATTAATTTGAAAACATTTGAGAATTATAAAAATTTTATAGCTAGACATCAAAATATGATCTCAAATGTAGTGGTGTTCACGAAACGATCTGTTTCTACCATCGCATAACCCGAGATAAGAGATAACTGAACATTACCGTAAACATACGATACCAATAAATCGATTTTCTTGCTTTGAAAAATATATTTATAGACATGTATGTTTTTCACCTCATCACTTATATTGTACTTTTATGAAAAAAAATGTTGATTGTTTGATCTTTCAAACATTGTTTGAAACGAAATAAAATTGAATCACGCTATCTTCTTCTCCTCCCTCGGTCTATACTCTCTAAACATAGTGAAAGCCGCGACCCCACGTGCCAAAATGAAACCATGTGACTCGAAAAAAAAAACGATTGTTTCGACTGACTGACGATTATTTATTTGCAGCGATTTATTTTTGACAAGAAAGGGGACAAAAAGTACAATTTTCATTTGTTTGTGTCGTGGGTGTATTGAAATTAAAGATGATATCAGAGAATGTGGAGACTATGACGGAGAAAAATTTGAATACAACTTGGAAATGGGTCTTATAGTGTAGAACCGATGTTATCTTCAAAATGTTTACTGTTTACCTCAATAGCTAACATGCGTAAGGGTATTAGAACAAACAACATATTTAGATGGAAATGAGGAACAGTTCTGGATAATTTTGGGAATTATATACATTCACCAAAGTTCAACTCTATCATAAAAAAATTTTATCAGTTCAATATACCACATGATTCAATGATCGTTTTGGTCTGTACTATATCGAAGTTTGGAGAATCGAAAGTTGTTTCTACACATAGAAAGAAAAATTGTCGCGCGATCAATTGGCACGTTTTACAAATTGGAACGTTTGAGATGAAAAGTATACCATGGAAATGGTCGCTACATGCATGTTACTAACAAGTTATGATAGGTTACGAAAGGAGTTATAAAAACTCTACGTTGTTTTAGGACAAAATAGCGACGCAGATGCAAAAATGAAAGAAAAAAATATAAATGAAGCGTGAGAGAAAGTAAACAGTTCTCACGTCGAATATTTCTTATTTCCAATGAAGAAACAAAGTGACCACCATGAGAGAAATTTCTCTCTTTTTCGAATTTTCTCTTTCGAAAGAACAAAAAATTTTGCAAAAAATTAAAATTAAAATTTTTGAATAAAAAATTATGCGGCTATCCAGAACTATTTCTCCGCTTTTCTCCACGTGGAGAAAAGCGGAGAAATTCTAGGTGGAGAAATTAATAGAATAGTCCCATACGATAAAAGTTGTACCAAACCCTATATTTAGCAACATCTGAAATATACCAACAAATTTCAAGAAAAAATTTTGCCAATTTGAGCAGATATGAATTTCTCCACCAGTTTCTGGATAGGTTTTCTCCGCTTTTCTCCACGTGGAGAAAAGATCTGAATAGTCCCATTATAATAAAAAAACCTAAAGTACTGTAGTACGCTTAAAGGGGCATTAAAAATCTGGCTTGTTCGTTTCGAGACACATCAAATTGTTTATGGTAACGATGTGCCTTTATTTTTTTTGTTTTTTTTTCTTTTCAAAATGTTTTTCGGCGTCTTTCGAAAAACTCTTCGCATGCTGTTTCATGAAGCAAGTTTAGGTTTGTAGTATAGTCCTCAACTTACAGCTTCTATAGTTTGGCACTGTTATCTTGAAACAATTTTATTTAATTTTTAGCCGCAGAAATGAACAACTAGTTTTTTTTAAAGAAAAATGAATAGGTCACGACGCTTCCCAGTTTCACAAATAAATTCAAAATTCATTTTTAATTTAATTAGTCACTCATTCATACGGTTAGATATTTTTTCGAAATATTGAGTTTTTATCGGACCTAGAAGACTTAAATACATGATGATAACTCTGGTTGTTTCTCAACTTCGTCAATAAACGCAATAAATAGGTGTTCTATCAGTTTCTCAGCCGGCCGGTTTTGACTATCGCAATCAAATTATCTGTGCTCATAATTCCCATCTCTCTGGCCTTTGAGTCAACGTTCTTTTTTTCCTGTCATAATATTATCATACTTTCCCATTCCATCGTACAAAGCAAACACGATTTCATTTCCTCCCAAATATCAAAGATCTGATGCGCCTTTGAGAAGCATGAAAACGCGCTCCGTCGAAACCATCTCTTTTTGTTTTTCAACCTGTTTTATCTTCTCCTTTCCAATAGTAATAAGAGTGTTTTTGTTTTTTTTTTGCGTTGATCGAAATCAATACTAAATTTAAGTTTGAACTTGCTAAGTTATTTTTCATAAAAAATCGAAAATTTTCTTATTACGAAATTTTCACGTTGACCTATATATTGCCCCAATTTTGCATCATTTTCAGAAATAACAGAAGATAAAATGAGCATCCGACAAATTACAAAAACTTGTCAGATCGGGAGACATGCATATCGACATCTAATAGCATCTTCCAGGTAAAATATGCGAAATGAATAATTATACCATTATTTGTTTCCAGATTCAACCCGTATTTGGCAACTTCTTCGTCTCATTTCAGCACCACAAGCTTGCGGTGAGTCTTTGTTGTTTTTGATTTTGAAAATATTTTAACCCAAAAGGCGAAAAAATTCACCATAAAATCTTTTTTCACTTTTTCCTTTTGTAGGTATGCGGCCGCAGACAAAAGTAAAATCGAAAACACTTTGAAAATGTTACGGGAAGATATGCAGAAGCAAGATGAGGAAGCACAGAGGTTGAGCCTTCTCAAGTCGGATAAATCGGTCGCCGTTGCCAAACCTCCACTCAAAGATAGAATCATACACGAATTGAAACACTTTTATCACGGTTTCCGACTTCTTGCACTGGAAACACGTGTCAGTTCGAAATATATGTGGAGAGTTTTACGTGGAGCTACTCTGACAAGAAGAGAAAGACAACAATTGGTGCGAACTGTGTCAGATCTGTTCCGACTTGTTCCATTCTCGTTTTTCATCATTGTACCCTTCATGGAATTGGCGTTACCGATTTTTATCAAATTATTCCCTAATATGTTACCGAGTACATTCCAAGAAACGAGTAAAGAAGTATGTTCATCAAAAACTACTCCAAACTCTTCATTTTCTTATTTTTTAGGAAGAGAAGCTTAGAAAACAAGTCAAGTTACGTGTAGAAATGGCCAAGTTTTTGCAAGATACAATTGAAGAGATCGGGCTGGAAAGAAAAAATCATAACAAAGATGCATCGAAATCACTCGAATTTGCTCACTTTATCAAAAAAGTGCGTAACGAAGGTGGTTATGTGTCGAATGAGGAATTGCTAAAATTCTCAAAACTCTTCGAAGACGAACTGACTCTTGATAACTTGAGCATGGGCCAACTTCGATCGTTGTGTCGTTTGATGGGTTTGAACTCTTTGGGAAGTCCCGAAATTCTTCGCTTCCAACTAAACTTGAAAATTCGTGAATTGAAAGCGGACGATAAACAAATCGCTGCCGAAGGAGGAATTGATGCGTTGAGTTCATTAGATTTACAACAAGCTTGTCGAGCCAGAGGTATGAGAGCGATTGGAGTTAGCGAGGAAAGATTGAAAGAACAGCTGGTCCAGTGGTTGGAATTGTCGTTGAATGACAAAGTTCCACCATCGTTGCTTTTGTTATCGAGAACTTTGTATCTTCCCGAAGATGTTTCATTCACTGATAGATTGAAGGCCATTGTACAAAATCTTCCGGAAGGTTAGTTGAATTATCTCTCAAACGTGAGAAAAAACACTTATTTCAGGCATCGCTGAAACGACTCGCCAAAAACTGACTGAACTCGAGGGAGGAACAATTGATCACAAAGCACGTATCGCACTCATCAAATCTATTGAGACTGCTATTTCTGATGAAAAACAAGTTCAGAAGAAGCGTGCAGAACAAGAAAAAGTCGCCGCTGAAAAACTTAAGGAGCAAAAGTTGGCAACTGCCGAAGCTGTTATTGACGAACTCAAACATAGTGTAGAAGAGCTTGCAAAACCAATTTTGTCAGCAACTGTTGCGGCAACCGCAGAAGTGGCAGCGAAAGAAATTCCGAAAGATATTAAAGTTGACAAAAAAGATTTGGAATCCATTGAAGAGATTATTGTTGGTGGACCGATTCGAGAAGCGAAACATGATATTTTGGGACTCAAAGAGAAAGTTATCGAACACAGAGAGGTTGGTTATTATCAAATTGAAAATAAATGGCAAAAATTAAATAAAATTTGAGAGCCATGAAAAATATTCGCTGAGAAAATTATGTTTTCAGACGCGTCGCGTGTCTTTTTTTCTCTGCCGTCTCTTACAAACAGCACGCAACGCGGCGCAGCGCATGTAAAAACATAATTTTGTCAGCGAATATTATTGCCGTCTCTCGTTTTCCGATTTACTTTCTGCCATCTAATTTCAATTTGATAATATCACTTTTGAATGCCTAAAAATACATATAAGAATAGCAATAATTGAAAAGTTTGCATTCTCAGTCCACAAAACTGGAAAATGAGCTGAAACGTTACATTTCACGTGTGTGTTAGCTTATTGATAGGCAGACCCGAACCCCATCAGAAAAATCACATTTAGTGAGTATTTTGATGGTTTTGTATGGTATTTGTCGTTGAGATTTTTTGACAGGAAAAATCAATACAAAAAAATTGTCTCCATTTTTTTTCAAATATTTCATTCCTTGTTGGTATTAGGGTTGAGGAAAAATTATCACAATTTTCATTTCTATAGAGAACAAGTTCACGTGAAAATATCAACATTCGTGTTTTTTCTCGTTATGTAATTTTTGGGTTCGAGCCCGAATCCTTACATTTTTGTTTCTGTGATTTTATGTTTTTAAGTTTTTCAGAAAGATCGTTTCTGATATATTAGATTTGTGAATACAGTAAGATACGCCCGAGTTTAGTTGACTCGTATGAAACATCATTTTTTTTGTGTTTAACTTCATTTTTAACATCAAATGTTTTTTGCCAATTAGCTAACACTTAAGAAAATTTTCAAAAAAGGCAAAATACTCCAAAAGAGGATATTGTTGGCGAATTATGAGTTGGTCAACTTGTATTTCTTTTTATAAAAATTATAGTCAACAGTCCGGGACTGTAGTAATGCACGAAATGAAGACGCCAACAATGTCACGATAAAAAATAAAATGAGCGTGTGTTTATTTTCATAGTGTTAAAAAATATGCTGAATTCTCGAATTTTCACGTGACACCTAATAATTTCGCGTTTTGTTTCATTTCATCTTAAAAATTCAAATTTTCATCGTTTTTCCTGTTCCTAGAAAACATAAACAGTTTTCACACATCTTGAATGCGCTTAAATGCTCATCTATCAGAGATGCTCTTTTGTTGGATGAATAACGGTAACTGAAATATTACAAGCGTTAGAGCGAATACGCCGCAAAACTGGCGCCAAAAACTCGAATTTGTGAAAAAATGTAATGTTTATTCCCAAGGAACAAAAATTACATAAATGCGATGATATAAAAAAATGGTGACGTGAACTATCTTTTCTTCAAATGTAACCTTCATGGCTCGGACTCAATTGGCGCATTTACCCAAAAAAATCATACAGAAATGTAATCATTTGAGCTCGACCAGAAAAGTCACATCAAACATGAAAAGTGCCATGACAAAAATAATATTTTTTAGTTTCCTTTATCATTACATAACGGTTGGAAAGTAGTTAATTTTTTGATCATTCTGTGACTATTGTGAAATATTTACACTTCATTTGGTTTGTCGGAATTTTGCTGTTTTTATAGAAGTTTGTGTCGAAACCAACACATACTACATTCAAATGTAACATTTTCGCTATGACTAGAGCTTTGTGGACTGAGAATGCAAACTTTTCAATTATTGCTATTCTTATATCTACAATAGTTAGTTGATTTTTGAGAAACAGGGGATCAAAATGAGACATTGAAACAGTAAATTATTTTTACACTTTGAATGATCTGGCTTGATTGACATTATGTGATTCTCTTTGTTGTGAGAGCTAATTGATTAATTTCAGGACCTCATCGAGATTCACGCGTTGGATGGTGCATTCGCTGAAACCAAAATCGCTAAACGTCTTCGACATAAACTTGATTCGATGATCGAAAATGTTGATTCGATGGTACAGAAATTGGAAGACGAAAAACGAAATCTTCAGGAACAATTGAGCGATCCTGCTATCGAAGGAGATGCTGATCTCAAAAAGTTTGTGTTTTTCGACTTTACCTTATCTGTTACTGTTCTTACTCGATTTCAGAAAACGGGAAGTTAGAATTCAAGACGTTATCGATTCTCTATCAAAGTTGAAAGAAAACAGTGCAACGAACGAAAAGGAAGGAGCAGCTGAAGAGTACTCAAAGCAAAAAGAAAGAATCGAGGTTCTTCTGAAAACGATTGATGAAGATGAAGATGGAATTGTCGACAAACAACTTGTTTTAGAAGTTATTGAACTTCTTGAGAAGCACAGTGAAGTCAATTTGTCTGCATCACAAGTTGCGTCTTTGATTGGAACACTCAAAAAGGAAGACGAGGTTGCTACCTTGACTGGAGAAATAGAAAAAGTTCAGGCTGGACAATATGAAATGCCGATTCTACCAGCGGTTTGTATTAAAAGTATCGATAATGATCATATTTTTTTTTTCAGGGACCTTCATCGGCCGCCGCATTCAATCAACAAACTGATCGAGAAATTGTCGTTGAAGATGTTAAAAAGACAATGAAAAAGGTACAAAATGGTGATGTTGTTGAAGTTCCTCATGTGGACACAAAGGTAGTGAAATCAAGCCTATCCCATATATCTAGCCTAACAAGGGAATGGTTTAGGGTCAATTTGGAGTTTTTAGATGAAATTGTGTGGTTTTATAGATTTTGATACGCCGAGAAAGATCCCGTCGTCAGATTTTGCGAAACTCCTCTTACAAGAGAACTATGATAGCTTACTAACGGACTTTGAAATGAGATATATGCTCACCGATAGAGTTTTTTATGCTGATCAAGATCCCGTAGCTAACTTTTGCAAAGCTCCAGCCAGAAAGCTGAAAATCAAGTTTTTGTGATCAGTCCAAAATTTTTAAATGCATCCTAACTTTTTCAAAGTTTTATACTCATGAAAACTAACTAGTGGATCTGATAGGAAATTCAATTCTCTACACGATGGTTTAAATGAAACTTCGAAAAAGTTTTGAAAAAAGTGTTTTTTTCTGAAAAAACATGAAAAATCAGAAACAATTTCTAAAATTTAATAATTTTCACGTTTTTCAATGCAATTTTTTTCATTTTTCACGTTTTTTTGATCTACCTTTTTTATAAAAAGTTTCGGGCTCATTTTTTCAGCGTTACAACTACAATTTCGAGGTTTTTAAGTGCTCCTATCGTTCCTGGCATGCCAAATAACCCTTTAGTAACTTCTCATCATTAAAATAATACAAATTGAACAAGATATTTCAAATTTTGTGCTCAAACTTTGAGCTCAATTTTCAGCTTTTTGGCTGGAGCTTTGCAAAAGTTAGCTCCAGGATCTTGATCAGCGTAAAAAACTCTATCGGGTGACACATGTCTCATCTCAAAGTCCGTTAGTAAGTTTTCACAGTTCCCTTGTTAGAACAGAGATAACGAGCTTTTGATTTTTAAAAAATTCAAATAATCAATAAATTGATTATTTTAAAACATGGTAAAGTAGAAAAAACTATATCAATTTTGGATAATAAACCCTTCTGAACAACATCCGGATGATATTTTTTGAGAAAAACCTCTAGTTCTCAAAATTGCTGTTTTTAGCCTGAATTTTGAAGTCGATTATCGGATTTCATAGAGGAGTTTCGCAAAATCTGACGACGGGATCTTTTTCAGCGTCCAAAACTCTATAAGATCACTAACTTTCATTCGAAAACTCCAAATTCACCTAAAACCATTCCCTTGTAAGAGAATACTGGGAAAGAATCCATTGTATGTTGATTACAATCCGACGTTGTATAAACGAAAAACATTAGAATCTCTTCAGATAACATCAACTCTGTCACGACAAGAACAACAACGAAAGTCGGATCCTCCCATGTAAAAATCGAAATTTCCCTTCTAATCAAAAATTAACATGTTACTCTATATTTGCAAATACCGGTGTTCTTTGTGTTTTTATTTGAGAATTTAATATATTTTCAGAATGTACTGTTTGCTTCAGGTTCTTGTCCGAATCCTCTTTGCATAGGTGTCTTTTTTTGTAAAACTTTATCGCTGTATATTTTCTCGTCTGCCTCGTTTTTATCGAAATATAGTCAATTTAGTTCTTGTTTTCGTAAAAAAAATGAATTATTCACAGTTTGTCGTATTCAAAAATCTTCTGAATATTTGGATTGATTCCGTCATCCAATTTTTGTATCTTTTTTTTTAACTATAATGTTAACAGAAATTATTATCTTGTAGTATTTCCAATCCAGCCAGATCGGTGTTGAACATGTGATTATAATGAAAAATATATATTAGAAAAACAGAAACATTTCCAAGAGCAATTGATCACGTTGTTTTAGGACGGACAAACGAGAGAGTTGACGTTTACAAAAGAGGCGTGTTTGCTCTATTGCACCGTTGAAAATTCCCGAAATTCGCCGTGAGACCTGTTTATTTTCTCTGAAACTCACGTTTCATTTCTGCGTCTGCCTCTCTCATTTGTCCCTCCTATAACATCGTGTGATGTCTTATTGTTAAAATTACGTTGTCTGGCGCGGAATTCTATGGTGATCTCATGTATTTAGCATTCTGTTACGCGTAAGACACCTTATTTTACGCCGCACAAACGAGAGAGTTGAACCAGAAAAACAGTAATGTTTGCTCTATTGCTTCATTAAAAATAAAAATTCTACGTGAGACCTGTTTATTTTCTCCAAAGCTCTCACGTTTCATTTCTATTTTTTCTTTCCTTTTTGTGATTACGTACGAGTTTGTTGTTCAAAGAACTTCGAAAATCAGAATCTCTCCAAACATTCATATTTAATGGGGTTATTCAGTTGAAAAAAAGTATGTTAAAATAACATAAAATAACACAAAAAACTTAATCAAGTGATGTCGAAAGGTCTCATCGTGTCGAGACACAAACAATTAAATAAGTATGCGCCTTTCGCATTACTGTTTTTGAATTATTTCAGCCTATTTTTTGAAAGAAAGACGCATCCTCATTTGAATTGTTTGGGTCTCGGCACGATGAGACATTTTTCTTGATTTACGAGCGCTTTGTGCATGTCGAAAAATAGGCCAGGTACTGTAATTTTTCGTCATTTTTCGACATATTTCGACATCACTTGAATAAGTTTTTTGTGTTATTTTATGTTATTCTAACATACTTCTTTTCAACTGAATAACCCCATAACAGTAATGGTTTTTTTTCAAGAACCATTTTTCCTCATCATTTCAAACTCATGGTCACACCGCACTTTCTTTCTATAATTCTCCAGTTTCTCGTTTTGTTTGTTGTCTCGTCTCAGGCATAGATGCAGACATTATAGCATGAGCAATTCCTTATTTTCTGTTTCATTTTTTCCTATTGTAAACGGTTTGTCTTTTTTCAGAGTGCGCAATGGCATTCGGAAATAACGAGTTCTCCAATAACCCACCACCGAAATATGATCGAGATAACGAACGGAACAGAGGTATTTATCACAATAAACTTTTCAAATATTTAAAACGATTAATTTTTTATAGGTCGTTATGAGGACAGCGAAAGAGAAGACCGTGAGTTCTTAAACTACGAAATAGTTTTAAAAATGTCTAAGTTTCTCAGGAACCTATGAACGCTCACGTCACACCGATAGAGTTCGAAATGAAAGTTATTCAAACTTTTCGAGAAATAATCGAGAAAATGATTCACGGGATATCGGAAACGGAAGTGGTTATAGTAGAAACAGTAAAAGAGAGGACGAAGAAATGTTTTCATCGCGAGATACAGATAGATACGGTTTGAAAATCTCGAATTACACAAAAAATAGTACGTTTTTTAGGATACAATCGTTCCCAAAATCGCGAAGACACAAACGGGTTTGCGAAATCAAATGGCTTGTAAGTTATTTATTCAATTTACAGGAATTTTTCTCGCCGCTAAAAATGGTCCAGTAAGGCCCACGCGACGGTTGAAAAAAAATTTAAAAAATTCCAACAGTTTTGACCTGGCTCAAGTGGCATCATCGTTTTTGAAAAAATTTTGCTTTTGAAAAATTTAAATAAAATCAACAAAAAAGGAACCGATGTTTTTCAAGTGTTCGTGTAGATTCGCGGCTAGACCGTCAACAGTTGTGAATATTTGCGGCTTATTTTCCGAGGAGATATCAACGGCTTCCAAAAAGTTTTTGAACCTTTGAAAAGAGTTCGTTTTTTTTCTCAATGAAGAAAAAACCAAACGTGAAAGAAAAGAGTTCACGTTTCGCATTTGAAATTGAAAGTTTATTGATCTGAAAAAAAATATTTTACAGCGATGAAAGAACACGTCAAAATGACTCAAGAGATGAGTTCGGAGGAAGAAAACCCGAAGAGAGACCTTCAGGACATAACCGGCAAAATAACTACCGATATGATTCTCAAGATGAAAGCAGACGATATTCGAACGATAATGGTGGTAGAAACCAAGAAGGTGGAGGTTTCCGGCAAGATAGAAGAGGTCAAAACGACGGTCGACGAGATGAATATCAGGACAGACGAGGAGAATACCAAAATCAAAATAGAGGATACCACAGTCAAAACGACAGATATCAAGGAGGACGAAGAAACGACTATCACAATGATAGAAACAATTATCAAGATAGAAACAGTGGAAAAAATGGCTTCCAACGAAGAAATCACGACGAAGGATTTGGTGAACGTCGCGATGATCACGGATTTCAGCGACGAGATAATGATGGAGAAAATCGCGGTTTCCAAAGAAGAGATGATGGTAGAAATCAATACCAAGGAAGAAATCAGGGACGCGATCAAGGTTATCAAAACAGCGGTAATGAAAGATTTGGAAATGGTGGAGGCGAATTCAACAATGGAGGAGGTTTTGGTGAGTTGTCGTTGTTTTTCTTCTGAAATTAAGAAATTAAACAACTTCCGAAGAGAAACATTCAGAAAATCTTCTCCTATTGTTTTTAGAGCCACGTGGTTTCGGAAATAACGGAAGAAGTTTCAACAATGGTGGCGGATATGGCAGAAATGATGAAAGATTTGGTGGCGGTGGTGGCGGTTATGATAGAGGAGGTAACGATCTCAACAACAGTTATAGTGGCGGATACGGAGGAGGAATGGAAAAGCCAAAAGAAAGAGCTCCAAAAGAGTGGATGCCTGAGCACGACGACACCGAAGAACTCATTCGGAAAACTCAAGAACATGTGCAAACTCTTGACATCCACGATGATCGAAAACTTGAAATTCGCAATTCCGATTTGAACACCCAGCTGACATCATGGGAAAACTCGGGCCTCCACAGCCAAATTTTGGCGAATATCGCAAAATTGAATTATCATCACGTACGTCCAGTACAGGCGGCTGTTATCCCGCAAATTATGCGAGGATACGATGTGTGTGGACAAGCCGAAACAAGTGGTGGAAAAACGGCAGCATTCGGTTTGCCAGTCGTTCACAAAATACTCGAATATCCAGCAGCCGAAAGAGAATCGGTTGGAAGAAGTTCAGCGCCGTATGCATTGGTTCTGGCACCGACAAGAGAATTGGCCAAACAAATTTATGAAAATTTGAAAATGTATGCGAATGGAACTGATGTTCAAATTCAGTTGGTTTATGGAGAAATGAACAGATGGGATTGTTTGACTCGAATTCAAAAAGGCTGTCACATACTTGTTGGAACTTGCGGACGAATTATGGATTATTTACAAAAGGGAGAGGTAAATATAAATTTCTACTCTTGTGCCTCATTTTATGTTATGTTTTAGGTTACCTGTAAAAATTTGAAATTCTTTATCCTCGACGAAGCTGATCGTTTATTGGATGATCTCCAAAGAGGAAGTGGAACACACTTGTCTTCGATCGTCAATGATCAGTATTTCATTGAAAGCAAAGACGATCGTCAAACTTTGTTATTCTCCGCAACTTTCAACAAACAGGTCGAAATTGTTGCTCGAGACTTCATGAAACGGCTTCCTGGACAGGATGAGTTAGTTGTTTTTTTCCATAACCAAAAACCAACCGAGTTGTGATTTCAGCGTTGTTCGAATTGTTATCTCACAAGGTCGTGTCAATAAACGTGTCAATTTGCACTTTATTCAGGCAAACAATGTGGCCGAGAAAAACGCCGAATTAAACAAGTTGTTATCACAAAAGAAAGGTTAGTCGACAATCAAGTTTAAAAAAAATCCATGTTTTCTTCTTTTTCAGAAAATGGAAGAGTTCCCCGAACTTTGGTTTTTGTCGAACAAAAACAACGAACAGATTACGTTGCTATTGAATTGGGAAAAGCAGGTGTAAATGCGGCAAGTATTAACGGGTATGGTGTTTTGTTGTTCATCAAAAATTAAAAACCCGAAGATTTATTAGTTTGATACTCATTCTGGGTCCATTTCAGCAAAAAAAAATTTAGAACTCAATTTTTCGTTCGTTCAGTGAAAATTCAAATAGAAAGTTATTTTTTTACGGTGCGAGAAAAATTAAGTTTTGTAGAACATCACAAACAGAGAAGAATAAAAGAAAAATTCCAGAGATCGTCCTCAAAATATTCGAGAACAAACCTTGGCAAAATTCAAAAAAGGTGAAATTGATGTTCTTGTTGGAACTGACGTCTGTTCGAGAGGTCTTGACATTGCTGATTTGGACCGTGTAATCAATTTTGATGTACCAAAAGGATCAGTTGAAAGTGCGACGGATACGTTCATTCATCGAGTTGGACGAACTGGTCGAATGAAGGAAGGACACGCCTACACATTGGTGAACACCACTGAAAGCAATGATTGCAGTTTGTGCCCATCTTTTATCGAACTTTTGAAAAGTTTGGATCGTGAAGATACGGTTCCAGGATGGATGAGAAATGTTGGAGGCGGTGAGAATAATTTGTTCATGTTTGAAATAACATTTTCTTTATGTTGACTTGTTCAGGTTCGTATGGCGGACACAGAGGTTTTGGAGGATACGAAACTTCAAAGCCATCGGGATTCCAAAACTCTTCCTCCTCGTCCGGATTTCAAAGCGCTCCCTCATCGGGTTACCAAAATGAAGCTTCGGCTGGAACATCGAGTGGTTTCGGTTCTTCTTCATTTGGAAAATCAGGTTTCGGCAATACACCGATGACTAAAAAGAAAGAAGGTGGGCCCATTTGGAAGTTGTTTTTTTGAACATCAATGTTTTTTAGAATCAACCAACGATGAAGAGAAGAAGGACGTCCAAGAAGATGAAGAGGAAGAAGATTGGTAAACTTGAAAAAGATCTGCAACTTTTTCCAAATTTTAATACTAAATTTATTGATTGTTTGTTGGTTTGTTTTTTTAATGCTTTCTCGCCATTCTTCTACAATGAATTTTACGAAATTTTTCAATGTTAAATAATTCAAATTTTAATCAAATGTTTAAAAGTTGTACACGCTTATCAACATTCGTTTAAATGACCCGGCGACTCTTCTAGAGTATTCGGTTATTTTGAAAGTATTCGCCATTTTAAGACATATGTGGGGGAAGAAACAGTCTAAAGCAACGTATAGCAAAAACTACAGCACAAAAAAGAGCAGAAAATAAATCATAGAGTTGGATTGGTCAATTGTACTTCACATGACACATTTCACATAAACATTCTTCACATGAGTTTATATTTTTTCACACAATATATTTTTCACATCTTTTTTTTTCACACAAAATTAATATTTTTTCAGATATTGTATTTTTCGCACAGTTTTTTTTCACACGTTTTTTATCATTCTTCGCATATACCGTTTTTCACCCAAAATGAATGTTTTTTCAGATATTTTTGTCAGTTGTTTTTTCACACAATTTCCATCATTTTTCACATATACCTCACATTTTTGTGTATAACATACATTTTTTAAAAATTCGTGTATTTTTCACTTCTCTGTAAACACCGCTCTTTTTCTTTTTTGCTCACATTATTTGACCAGTTCATTTTCAGTCCCAGGTTTTCTTACCAAGTGTTCCTCAACTCGCAGCGCCTATGATTTTCAAAACATCTGAACCCTCAGAGATGTTTATTGTGATAAAAAATGGTGGTCTAACTTCCAGCGATTATAAAATTGCACAGGTTATAGGCCAATGGAAGCAACAACAAGAAGCAACAACAAGACTAGAAAGTCACATTTTCTTGACTGACCTGTCGAAAAGTAATAAATTCTATAAATCTTGGAAGTGTTCTGACGAGGAACATTTTTCCGATAATAGATTTTCTGAAAGTAGAGAGAAAGTTGCTTTTCTCAATCTCTGTTTTGTTAATTTTTTGTTTTTGTTGTTTGCTTTTTGTTCGATTCGAATATCGAAAACCTGTGCAATTTTATAATCGCTGGAAGTTAGACCACCATTTTTTATCACAATAAACATCTCTGAGGGTTCAGATGTTTTGAAAATCATAGGCGCTGCGAGTTGAGGAACACTTGGTAAGAAAACCTGGGACTGAAAATGAACTGGTCAAATAATGTGAGCAAAAAAGAAAAAGAGCGATGCTTACAGAGAAGTGAAAAATACACGAATTTTTAAAAAATGTATGTTATACACAAAAATGTGAGGTATATGTGAAAAATGATGGAAATTGTGTGAAAAAACAACTGACAAAAATACAATATCTGAAAAAACATTCATTTTGGGTGAAAAACGGTATATGCGAAGAATGATAAAAAACGTGTGAAAAAAAACTGTGCGAAAAATACAATATCTGAAAAAATATTAATTTTGTGTGAAAAAAAAGATGTGAAAAATATATTGTGTGAAAAAATATAAACTCATGTGAAGAATGTTTATGTGAAATGTGTCATGTGAAGTACAATTGACCACAAAAATGGGCCTAAGCCTAAACCTCCACTTCTCTTGTCTGATCATAATTCAATCAAATTTTCAATAAATGTCCAGCCACTCGAATCCTCCCACACAAATAAATATAATAAAAACAATCGTTTGGACTATTTTCGTGCTGATTTCAAAACCATAAATTCTATAATTGCATCATTTGATTGGAATTCTCAGTTCTCGTTTTTCAGTACTCTTGATTCAAAAATGGACCATTTCTGCAAACTTGTCAACGAAGTTATTAGAGATAATTGCCCTGAACTTGTACAGCGTGAATATATCAGAAGAAATATTTCATCCAAAATTAGGAGGCTAAACCGAAGGCGCAGTACACTTTTCAAAAACGGAAACCCAAATTCGCCGGAAATATCTAAATTCACGGTGTGTAAAATAAAACATTGAACAATGAAAAGAAACCGGCAAAATATTTTTGCAGCGTGTCGGAGTGTACGCCATACACTCCGAAAACACGCTGCAGAATATTTTAGGCCAACACACAAACACGTGGGAAAATTAATTTCAGACTACGGTAAGTGCAAATGTGTGCACTGACCCCCACGGTGTTGTGCGAACACTTCTTGCCGGTCTCAAAATAATTATTTTACACACCGTGAATTAATCAAATTGCAAAAACGTATCAGAAAAATATATAGAAAGGTTCTTAGGAGATCCGAGGAAAAAATTGTTCAAAACCTGAGCTATCGAAAAGTTGTGAGATTCTTGGCCAAAAAAATTAGTTCTAAGTCTTCAGATATTCCTACTTTGATACATCAAAACATCCCTATTGTTTCGGAGGAAGAAAAAGCTAACATTTTTCTAATCTCGATGGATCGATTTGTTATCTTTGTAGTGTTGGCCAAATAATTTCTGTGATGAATGGGAATGATACGAAAATTGCTTTCAAAGTATATGTTAATGTAGTTTCACAGTTTCATTAATAGTGTATTTCCAGGCAAATGTTTCGAGTTGTTCAGACCTGTCTCCGATCGAATTCTCAACATCCGAGTATACGCACGTCGTATCAAGCAAAAGAGAATTGGCAATCATTGAAATAGAGCGAGACGCAGTGTGGGCGTGGCCACCACACACACAAATAACGGCAGTGTGCGAGACGCGTGTGTTGTCGGTACAGCGATTTAATGACTCTATTGCATAAATCAAAAAATCAAGATTTTGAAAAATTAAAAAAGGAAGTTTGTTCCATGGATTTGTGTGCACATTTGTGAGAACAATGTTGTATTGTCAATCCAGCCAGATCATCCAACGAGAATATGATCTACCGTCTGAATCTCTCAGTTTGACATGCTCTTTCATCGACTTTTTGTGGTAGATCACTTTTCCCGTTGGATGATCTGACCGGATTGACAATAGTTCTCTCGGAATGTATTTTTCTTTGCGACTCTCTCTATTTCAATTATTGCAATAGAAAACGACGTATACGGTCATCTTGTCCAATGGTTATTGGAACTTTTCCTACGTAAGCTGTCATTTTTGAAAAAAAAAATAATGGGAGAGTAATGTAGATCGGGTTGAAAAGTCACATGAAAATTGACCCAAACAATCGAGCCGGGTCCGAAAAAAGTTCGGTTTTTTTGGAGACGAACCTTTTTTGAATGATCTGCCCCGTTAAATCAGACTTCTTGAATCTGGCACGATTTAATCACAACTTCATGTTTGGGCCCGATTAAGATTGAGTTGTTTCGGAGTATTGTTTGGGTCAATTTTCATGTGACTTTTCAACCCGATCTACATTACTCTCCCATTATTTTTTTTTTCAAAAATGACAGCTTACGTAGGAAAAGTTCCAATGACCATTGGACAAGATGACCGTATACGTCGTTTTCTATTGCAATAATTGAAATAGAGAGAGTCGCAAAGAAAAATACATTCCGAGAGAACTACAACATTGTTCTCACATATGTGCACACAAATCCATGGAACAAACTTCCTTTTTTAATTTTTCAAAATCTTGATTTTTTGATTTATGCAATAGAGTCATTAAATCGCTGTACCGACAACACACGCGTCTCGCACACTGCCGTTATTTGTGTGTGTGTGGTGGCCACGCCCACACTGCGTCTCGCTCTATTTCAATGATTGCCAATTCTCTTTTGCTTGATACGACGTGCGTATACTCGGATGTTGAGAATTCGATCGGAGACAGGTCTGAACAACTCGAAACATTTGCCTGGAAATACACTATTAATGAAACTGTGAAACTACATTAACATATACTTTGAAAGCAATTTTCGTATCATTCCCATTCATCACAGAAATTATTTGGCCAACACTACAAAGATAACAAATCGATCCATCGAGATAGGTGAACTGTAAATTATTGTACGGATGTGGTAGAACAATCAATCAAGTTTTCTGATTTGAAACTCACAATCCATTGTTGGTTGCTTTCACACTCAACCATACAATCTTCCCAATCACTGGCCGTATATTTCAGACATTTAGTGCTCCATTCAACTGGTTTGCCCCAAAGGATAATCAGAGTACTGTAACATGATGGAAAAACAAGAACAACGATCAAAAATCGGGCCAAAAACATGGGCGTTTAGGAAAAATGAAACGAGCCAAATGAAGAGTGAATCACGAAAACACAAAAAAAACTCATAATGTTCCAATTCACGGCATGATTTTTTAAACGTTTCCCCACTGCTACGTAAAACGCGAAATAGTCAAAAAGAACAGATCTTCGTTGCGAGACCATGTCTGCGTCTCTTCTTTTTCCATTGTCTTTTTCCTTTTTTCTCTGTTTCTCTCATAAATTCCGCGAACAGGAGAACGTAAAGAAAATCATGCCGTGAATTTTTATGTTTTTGAAATTGTTTCTCATAAAGTATCCCATTTTACAGGTTTCCAAGAAATAAGAATGTTTTCAATCGTGCATAAAAGAAATCGCGCGGAAGTGCTATTTTGAAATTCGGAAAGTTGGAATTGAATTTTCGATTTTCGAGCCGTCTCTGTTTCAGACTAATGTTTCTAGTAGAGCTACAAAGTATGCTTCCGGTCCAATTTGGACCGAGTGCACGAACTTTTAACGGCCCTCACACCCCTGAATCGAACCCTTTTCTCATGTAATCATCTGTAGAATGATGTGAAGTTCAACAGAACTGTTTATTCTAACATCGGCAAGATCAAGAAGAAATGGTGGCTTGCAGACCACACACATAACCTCGAATATGATTTAAGGATGCGGTAGAATTGTAATCGGTACAAGATATATCGTCGAGTGTTCCGGAAACTTCACCCCAAAGCGCATCGGCTTGATCGACAACTAATATTTGAACACAATTTTCCGATTCGCTGAATTTTCGACGATCAAACAATACTGTTCAAATTCAACTCACAGAGCGTAATCTGGTTGATTTTCCATCCAAATCATCATATTTTTTGCAGTAGTAAACCCATCAGTCCATTCGTATGCATTGTTGGCCCATGGTACACATCCAGTCGCATTTTCTTCGGATCCCATACATTCCGACACTCTTGCTGCTCCAATGTAAATAGCACCTTCGGTCACGTTGCCAGGTAAGTCTCTAATTACTTCCACTCCTTCACCTAAAATGTTTTATTCTCGAAATGTTTGAATGTTCATCATACTGATGATAAACTCAAGTTCTTCGAGTGTTTCAATTCCTGACAATACTCCGCCTTGTTCCGCACAAAGTGATTCAGCTACTGGTTGACTGATTGAGCCGGAAAATACTCTGATACACCAGATACCCATCGCTCTTCCGAAAAGAGTCCATCCAGTTGGGCATTTCCCTACTGTACTAGGTACTGTAGTAACTGTTGTGGTTGGACTGTTCTGAAAATTCGGCAAATTTGTTTTCCGTTTGGCCTAAACTTACATAGGAGAAAGTCCAATAATTGTTAGCAAAAGAAACTGTGTATTCTGATGTGGAATACTCTGACATTGGAGATGATGAACATGTACTTGCATCGGTCTGAAAAATAATTGGATTCTGATAAATATATGTATTCTCATAAAAAATTGAGATACTTTAAATGCAATTCTAGCCGTCTTCGTAGTACTTCCATCAACCATCGAATTAATTTGACCAACTTGACAAAGATAGCAAATCGATTCATTCAAGAATGTAAACTGAAACAACTTCATTGAAACTCAGAACATTCCGACTTACAATACAATCATGGTCATTTTCACACTCGTCCATGCAATCATTCCAATCATTAGTCGTATATTCCGCACAACTATTCCATTCAAATGGTTGACCCCAAACAATTATCAGAGTATTATTAACAAATGGAAACAGAAAAACAAAAAAATATATGAAAAAAAGTGACATTCCAGAAAGAATGAATGAATGGGAGCTGAGATGACTTCAAGAGAATTTTCATAAAATTCAAAAATTTAATGGTCTGGAACTCGGCTTTGGTTCGATTGAGCCCTGAAGTTTGATTTTTTGAATCGTAATATGTTGAGAAAGCCAACAGATTTGTACAAAAATATATCATTTTGATGTTCATCTCATTCAGGGGTGAGATTCAAACCCGAGAGCCCAAAAATAATGGACCGGTCCGAGCTTTTGTTTTTTCGACCGGTCAAAAAAAAGCCGGCCAAAAAGAGCCCAAATCTCTGATAAAATTATCAAACGTTGTATAATTGGGCAGGAAAATACATGAAAATTAACAACAAAAGAAACAATTAGAAAAAGGACAACTACGCCTGCTTTTTCGTAGAGCCGATGCCCATCTCGGAGAATTTTTGTCAAAAGCTCCAGGCCTGAATTTCCAACATAATTCCTAGAAAAAGGTTTCCCCTTTCGATACTTCTCCACCTTATCTCTTTTCCATCTCTCTCTGATATTTCTCGAAAATGTAAACCGTCTGAACGGCAACAATTTTTGTACGAATTTTTTATCCAAAAAAAAAATGATATTTTTTGAAGACAGACAACTTTTCCATTATTTGTTTGTTTTCTCTTTTTGCAAAACACTTTTTTTCCAAGATAACAGTTGTCTTTTTTCCCCGATTACTCGTTTTCAAAAAAAAAATCGGCGAGAGATTTTTTCTAACTATTTTCTGAAACAGGGATGTCGTTTTCGGAGATTTAATGGTTCATCAGGTCGGCTTCAGGACCGTTTTTTTTTGTCATCCATCTACTCACTTGAAATTCAGAAACGAGCTATTTTGTTTGTTGAAAAAATCTACAAATTTCCGGAAATCCCAAAAACGACAGACTAAACAAATTTGAAAATGTCTAATCCGCCTATTTACTATTGCAACTTTGTCTAATCAAAACTTTTTTTGCGTGCCATTCTCAAGGACATTTTAGCACTAGATCTTATCAAATTGAGATCACCGATTGTTGTCATTTTTCGATGATGATGATAATAATGGCAATTAGATCAAACCACGTGCCTTTCCATTTGTCCATTTTTTATTTTGTTCTTCAGTATGTCCTCGATATTATTTTCAGCCAATGCCGACTGTTGTGATTGCTGGTGCTGGTCTAGTCGGTGCTCTGAATGCATGTTTCTTTGCCCAAAAAGGTTGGAATGTACAGATTTATGAGTTTCGAAGAGATATTCGAACAATGAAACATGTCCAAGGAAGAAGTATCAATTTGGCATTGAGCCAAAGAGGTAAAAGTGCATTGGAGGCGGTCGGATTGAAAGAGTATATTCTGGATCAAGGTAGCTGTTCTAATTGTATTGCTCGAAAACGAGAAGTTTTCAGGAGTTGCCATGTATTCCCGATTAATTCACAATAAAGATGGAAAAACATTCAGTAGACAACCTTATGGACAACCGGGAGAGGTTCGAAAAAAGAGTACTGTAGTTGGAAATGAGAAATATTTTACAGCACATTGTTAGTATCAATCGACGACATTTGAATGAGGTTATGATAATACAGGCCGAAAAATGTGAAAATGTCAAGTTCTTTTTTGAACACAAAGTGAAAAGTGTGGATTATGAGAAGAAAAAGTTGATCGTCCAGAAGTGAGTTGTCAAAGAGAAAATGAGTAAAATTCTCAACTGATTTCTGCGCGTGACTCGTTCAGACGTTTTTGAAGGCATTTTGGCCATTTTGAGCTTACCTGGACCGGTCCGAGCTTTTTCTCTAAAGGCGAGAAAAAGCCCGTCATACCTAGGCTAAAAATGTGCAAGTTTTCATTTTCAAAATGTCCTCTGTGATCTTCACACAAAAAATCTTTAAAAATTTCGTGCTGTCTGAATTACTGTATAAATTTTGTGTTTTGAAATTGTGCTCTGTGGGATTCCACGTATTGGCCGAGGTACAAAGTTCGCACGACCCTTTTTTTGCAAGTCGAGCCAGACGCCGGGAAGAAAAGATAAAAGGCTAGAGAACGAGAGGTCGCGGCAAGATATTTTGATAAACGCTGTAGCGCCAAATTTTATAAAGGAAGAGTACGGGTGTTCGTCGCTATAGAATCTTTATAAAGTTTGGCGCCGGAGCGTTTATCAAAATATCTCGCCACGACCTCTCGTTCTCTAGCCGTTTATCTTTTCTTCCCCTCGTCTGGCGCGACTTGCAATTTTCTGTTGTTCTAAAGGGTCGTGTTCGGCCGGAAACGAGCCTCAAATATATTCGAAGTCATTATTACAAAATTCAGATCGGTTCGTCGGGCCGAGCCAGGCCGGGCTTCTTTTGACATTTTTTTGTAGTTGAAAATCCGTAGTTTTTCGGATGGAGAAAAAACTTAATTTTTCAGCATCGCACAACCTAGTCGAATTCCAACATTTGGACAAAAAGCCAGTGTGTGAGTTTGGCCACCTTCTTATTCCTAAACTGATGTCGATTTTTTAGACCAGATCATCACGAGTTTGAAGTAGAAGCTGATCTAATCATCGCATGCGATGGAGCACATTCAGCAGTTCGACGAAGTTTGATGACTCATCCAAGATTCAATTTCTCACAAGAATACATCGAACACGGATATGTTGAATTGAATATTCTGGCGAAAAATGATGAATTTGCCTTCGAGGAGAATGTTTTTCATCTCTGGCCAAGGGGACATTTCACACTCATCGCATTGGCCAACAAAGACAAAACCTTCACAGTCACAATTTTTGCACCTTTCAGCGAATTTGAAAAACACATGTCAACGGCTGAGGATGCAATTCTGTTCTTCAAGCAAAACTTTCCGGATGCGTTTGAATTGTTGGGCGAACAACATATCAGCGAGACTTTCAAACGGGTCAAACCTCAACCTTTAGTGTCGATCAAATGTTCCCCTCATGCATTTTTCGATAATTTAGTGCTTATGGGTGATGCGGCACATGCAATGGTACCATTTTATGGACAAGGAATGAATTGTGGATTCGAAGATTGTCTTGTTTTTAGTGAAGTTTTTGATAAAATTCAAGATATTGGAGAAAGTATTCGAGAATATTCGAGGATTCGAGTCAAAGATGCTCATACAATTAATGATTTGGCCATGTATAACTATGAAGAGGTATTCCTTTCCGCAAAAATGATATCTAAGTCACTTTGTTTTAGCTCAAAGACCTTGTTAATCATTCTTCCTACAAGTTGCGCAAAAAACTCGATTTATTCCTCAACAGAATTTTCCCAAGGTCATGGATTCCGCTCTACTCAATGGTCACATTTACCCGGATTCCTTATTCGGAAGTTGTTGAGAGGAGAAAACGACAGGACAAAACGATATCTCGCGTGTTACATACAACTTTTCTAGGAGTTTTCATTGTTGGAGCATTTGCATTTTACAGGTTTAAAAAATTATAGAACAGAGATTTTGTATACCATTCTGTTCGTCTTGTTGAGATAAACATAGATAATTTATTGCTCTTTATGGTTAATATAGACATTAACTTGTTATTTTGCTCGAAACGTTCACTGATACTGTTAGTCGTATAGTTTGTTGTTTTGTGCGAACACCGAGACGCAGAAATGCACAAATCATTTTTATTTCGTTTTTTTTTGTTTTTGGGATTTTTTAAAATGATTTCTCGATGTTTGTGACTCGAACTGAACATTGTAGTAATACAATATCGGAAATAGAAAACTTCCATACTATTAGCCATTCACTTATCGGTACCACGCGCTCTATTGATAATCTTTATGTGAACTCGGTTCAGAAGTGATTTTCAGCGTATTTTAATATCAGCATCAGATTCTACGGGTCAAAAAAGTCTGAAAATATACTTGTCACACTTTTGAAGAATTTTGTTCTGGATATTTTCACTGCTCAAATTTCCATCTACAGTAACCGCGTGGTAGCGATTCGTGAATGGCTAATACACCAGTCGCTTTTACTAACCTGAAAATCCATTATAATTGAATTCGTTCTCTTCACGAAGTAGTAATGTTCATCTCGAAATTCAATACATTTTTGAGTGCTTCATATTTGAGTGATTGGTTGTTCATAGAAAACCAATATTTCGTTTCAGTCTAACTATGAGAAATGAGATTTAGTGTCATTCTTATTAGAATAGACTTTCGTGACCTCGCGAATAAATCTTGGTGTTATCTGTTTTGATAATTTGTGTCCTTTCGTTTTATTTGTTTAGTTCAAATCATTTGTTCGCAAACAATTTCCAAATGTTTTTTTTCGAAACGTGGCGTTTTCCGACAAAAAAACAATAAAAGGCATGTTTTGCGAATTACATTCCGTCGTAAAATGTTTCCCGTAGATTTTTCGACAAAATTTTTGGTTTTTACCAATGTTTAATATTCATTAAACAAATAGACATTTTGCCAGAAAACCAGATTCTTTCTCTCCAATTGACTCGTTGTAATGTGAACATCAACGTTCACTCTTTGTTGTAAACAATTTTATCGATTTTTTCGGCTGTTCACTAGTGGCCAAATTGTCCACTCTCACATTTTTCTGAGAGGTGTCAATTTTCAGTTTTTGGGAAGGACACTTTCCTTTATGATGGCAATTTCCCCAACAATAGAAGAAGACCCATTTTTCAATTTATTGATATCATAATTATTGCCAATTTTCCTTTTCGTTTTGTTGTATTTATTGTCAACATCCGTAGTTCTGCTGAAATGTGGAATTCAACGAAACACATCTCAATAACGGAAAATTGCAACCGTAAGCAAAACAATTATCAAATTTTTTTGTGTGAATTTTCACAAGGCAAATTTTTTCAATCAGGATTCTTCACGATTTTTGACAAGGTATATTGCCATTTTTTTGTTGAAGATTGTTTACGATAAGTGATTGAGTTTGAAAAAATACTTTTTAAAAACTCCTTGCTCACTAGAATATCTATCGAGTTTATTGAATCCCAAAAACGATGTTTCGTACAAATTCGAATCATTGTCGATTATTATTATTTAAAAATGTCACTTCCCAAAGGCAACCTTTCCGTCTCTTCACTCTTTGCACAGTCGGTTGATCATCTTATAGATAGTACCTGTCATAAATATCATCTTCATCGTCATAATTTCCCTATGCTCCCTTTTCTATGCACACACACTCAACCGGCCACGCCCATTTTTCTCTAATTCTCTTCGTTCTGTCCCAATCGATACTAGTCATGGGAGAGCGTCCCCCTCATTCATTCTGTGTTTTCTCTTTTCAAAGGTTTCGTTTTTTTATACTTTTCTTTCTTTCTACCAATTGCTTTTTTGTTTTGTAAAATTGTCTTATTTCAGAAGTAACTTTTCAACAAATAAATCGAATATGTCGGATAAATTGAACATGTCACTCGATGAAATCATCAAATTGAAGACTGCTGAAAACAAGAAAAATATCAAGAAAATCAACGGACCAGTAGGAAACCGGGGAGGTAACCGTAAAACGTTTCCGCTCAAAAAGGGAGGAGCAGGAGCACGCAGAGTCGTTGGCGGAGGAGCAGGAGCACGTAAGGTTGTTGGCGGTGGAGCTCAAAGACGACAACCAGTTCAACAACAAAGAAGATCGGTTGGAGGACCAGTGAGAAAGGTTGCGGCTCAGAAACAGGCAACAGTCAATCAGGCGACCAAGAAATTGGTTCAGAAACTTGTCAAGGTAAAATTAACCCTTTTTGTTGTACCCTATCATAAACTGAGAAATTTCAGAACGCCATTCGCAAACGAACAGTCGCCGCCGCTATCGCTCCAGAAGTTCGTCGTCGCGGTGTACGTTTATTATCCATGTTTTCATTCAACTAGCCTGAAAACCACAACCATCTTACGGAAATGCCCCCGGGAAAGAAGCTAGAAATCAGGTCGAGATATGGTCATCTCGTGCCGAACGATGTAGCTTCTGAAAAAGCATACACTCGCGGCGAATAGCATAGTCTATTGAAAACCTGATATAAAGCTAAACCGCGTGTTAGGAATTCACAAACAAACAAACAATTACGTGTCAAACCTCATCTCCACCGAAATAACGCATCAATCCGCGGATGATTTTTGTTGTTGTCGTTATTGGGCTGGTCTAGGTAAGATGAGGCCGATGATTGTACGGTATTATAGGTTGCTGCTGCCGCTGCTCGTGCAGCTATTCGAATTGTGCCACAACAAACGAAGACTATCATCAGAAAGAGAATCGTTGCTCCGCCACAACAACAGCGACTCATTCAGAAGGTAAATTTAGCAACAAAATATTTAGCCAGAAGTGAGAAAAGTATTCCCACTCGACATTTATAAATTATATTCAATTAACTATTCTTGAGTAGAATAGCGTATTTCGAAGAAACAAAATTTCAAAAGACAATAGGGTGTGAGATTTGGGCCACCATGTGCCGATTCAAAACGTGACCCGCCAACTTGCACGTTTTCAGAACCTATTTTTTATATGATAAAATATCGCATTTTTCGTTTTCCAAAATGTGTCGAACCATAGAGAAAGTTTAAAACCTAACAAAACACAAACAACGTGGAATATTTTGTGCAGGTCAGACGAGCTGTTCCACAAATTCAACGTCAAGTCATTCGCCAAGTCATCCGCGCACCAGCTCAACCACGAAGACAACCACAACAGCAACAACAACAACCACAGCAACGTCGTCGTGTTATCCGTCGTCCACCACCAGCACAACCTGCCAGAACTGTTATCGTTCAAAGAGTTGGTGGCGGAAGACGTGGAACCGTTTTCCAACCACGTCAACAACAAATCATCAGAAGACGTATTCAGCCACAACAGCAACAACATCAAAGAGTGGTTCAGGTCAGACAAAGACAGCCGGCCAGACAACAGGTTAGAATATCAATCAGAAAATGGTCAGCTATAATTGTTATATTCAGATGCAACGTGTCGTTGAAGTTGTTCGTCGTCCACAACAGCAACCACAACAACAATCTCGCCGACAGAACTCGAGACCATTCAGAACTATCAGTGTCAAGGTAAAAAAAAAACCAAAAAAGTTGTAGCAAATTATCAACATGTTCTATTACAGGCCGCATCTTATCAACCAGTGCAATATGTCACTGAAAGAGTTGTCAGTCGTCGCGGACGCGGATTTGTTGCCTATTAAAAACATTTTGCATCTCAATTTTGTACATTTTTTCGCATCTCATTTTATCAGAATAAATTATAATAATGCAAACCTTGAAGCATGTTTATAAACAAGAATTGTTGGAAGCTCAGAGTTTTATATTTATCAGTAGAAATAGGAACCGAATTGATGTTTAATTTTTCTAATCAAGACAATGTCACATACGGGAAGAAGAAGACACAATTCAAATAGGTAAATAGATCATAAATGTTGAAAAAAAAATGAAATGAGGATTTAGTATTGATCCGAATGAAGATCCAGCAGAAGGACTCGAACGAGTATTCTCAAATTCAAATCTTGAACAAATGGCAAGAAGGAGACGCAGGCAAGAGGTAAATTTTGAGAATTTTGTGGAGAAAAACTCTCGATCTTTTTTTAGCAAGAAAATGAATTGATTGAATCGTCAGTGCCGAGAACTGAAAGTCATGAAGCTCTATCAGCCAGATATGAGAGTTTGAACTATGAAGTGTCGGAAAATCAATTATATAGACAGGCCGAGTTCAATAAAAGTCATCAAGTAGGTTGGCATCATCAGAAAACAAATTCGGGTCAATTCAGTGTTTTCATCTCAACGGTTTTTCACACAGATTTCTAGAACTGCCCCGAACAAAATAATAGGGTTATTCAGTTAATAAAATTGAAAAAAGCAATGCAGCTGATGTCAAAATATGTCGAAAAATTACAGTACTCCATCTATTTTTTAACGCTTCGTAAAACAAAAAATGAGAAAAACGTCTCATCGTGACGAGACCCAAAAATAAAAAACTACATGTTTCTTCGAATTTATTTTTTTTTCTTGTTTTTTCTGTATTTAGAAGTGGGTTTTCAAACAAAGTACGGCATTTTCGGGTGAAAGTTGTCGAATATTAATTTACGGATGTCATCATCCCATTCGTAGGAGATGGCATGTTTTTGAGCGTGTCGAAAAATAAGTAGTACTGTAATTTTTCGACATATTTTGACATCAACTGCATTGCTTTTTTTATTTATTTTTTGTTTTTTTAACATACATTTTATTAACTGAATAACCCTATAAAAACACAAAAATCTCACGAGATCGTTCAGGCCTTTTCTTCGCATATTTACTTGACCTGATTAAGAAAATAAGAATATGATACCTAAAAATCTTTCCGAGTCGCTTTCGAATTTTTGAACCCGAGATTTTCAAACGAATTTGAAACGAAAACATTTTTCATGAAATTGGGCCGTCGTACTTTTTCCAATTTCGCCCAATAAGTAAATTTTTCTGAAGTTTGATTTCAAAAATCAATAATTTATAGTTGACACTTTGGAGAATATCTCGGAATCGATGGATTGCTAGCTTTTTCATTGGAGTTGTGACTGCTTTGGTGGCCGCGTTTATTGATATTGGAGTGCATTATAGCAAGGATATCAAGTTCAATTGGATACTCAAGTATTGTGAGTTTTATCAATTAGATACTAAGAAATATATTGATCTGGCTCCGACTTCTAAACCTGGCACGGTTCAGTCGGTTTTCAAATCAGCGCCCAAAAACAAATAATCTGGACCGAGATCATAAAAATTCAAGGTGACATTTTCAATAAAAAATTTTAGGTCACGCCACGAAAATTTAAAAACTGTTTTTCTCACAAATTCAGAGCTATTTTCTCCGATTTTGATCGTTATTCCTAAAGAAAAAAATATTTTCCCAAGATTTTCAGAGTGACAAAGTTTTAAAGAAATTTCGGTACCATCTTGGGCCAGGTATGACCGGGATACAAATCTCGGACCGGGATATAAGCTCACCTTACTTTTTTGGATTTATTCTTGGTATCCGTTTTTGCGGCTCGAATTCACAAAAACCTTGAAAAAGGGCCGAGACCGATTTCTTTACTCTGGCCCAATCTAGTCACATTTTTTATGATCGGATTCGATTCAGATTTGGTTGTTTTTGATTCGGTTTTTCCGATTTAATAATCAAACGTTCGAAATGATATTTTTTGTTTCCAGTGCTTTCAAAATGTGACGAAGAGCAACGTGGAACAACGGCCGGATGTATGTGGACAGTGATGATTGCGTGGATTGGCTACAATTGTGTTCTCGTCACAATCGCCGCATGTCTCGTCATTTTTGTCGCACCAATCGCCGGCGGTTCCGGAATTCCACAAATCAAATGCTATCTCAACGGAATAGCCATTCCCGAAGTGACACGTCTCAAAACACTTGTCTCAAAAGCGGTCGGTGTTGCGTGTTCGGTGGGTGGAGGGCTGGCAGCTGGTAAAGAAGGTCCGATGATTCATTCGGGTGCGGTTGTTGGTGCCGGTGTATCGCAAGGAAAATCCTACTCGCTGGGAATCGATTTTGGCATCTTCAAAGAGTTTCGAAACGACAGAGAACGACGCGATTTTGTGTCGGCTGGAGCGGCGGCCGGTGTCGCTGCCGCTTTCGGAGCTCCCATTGGTGGTGTGCTCTTTTCATTGGAAGAGGGTGCCAGTTTTTGGAATCAGAATTTGACGTGGAGAATGGTATGTCGGTGTTCTCAAACAATTCTTCGAATTCGTGAAAATTATTTACAGTTTTCAAAAAAAAAGTTTTCTCATAAAATTTTGTAATTTTAAAAGTCAAGATCTGATCACAAAAAAATTCTATCTTCTAGCTTCAACTTTTTTCATCAGTTTTTCTCTCTGAAAAATGGAAAATGAATTTTTTCAGGAGAGCAGAGAACAAATCCGGAAATATCGGGCCCGCCCGAAATCTTGAAAAAAAAGTTGTTTTGTTTTTTTTTCAGTTTCTTTCCTCGATGATTTCTTCGTTCACTGTAAATTGCATTTTGAGTTGGTTCAATGGTCGAAGTGGTTGGTTGTCTTGGACTGGATTGGCCAATTTCGGAGTTTTCGAAAATAAAGACTATAATTTATGGGAAATTCCGTTGTTTTTGTTGATTGGAATTATTGGAGGCGTGCTTGGAGCATTGTTCAACTATTTGAACACTAGATTGACTGAATTCAGAAAAACGTGAGTTAGAGGAAAAAAAACCTATGGGATATTTCGAAAAATCAATTTTTTGCAGATATGTAAACAGTAAATTCGGTCGTCTGTTCGAGTGTCTCCTTGTCGCAGCCGTCTCTGCGTTTCTAGCATTTCTTACCATTTTCGCCATTGATGATTGCCAGCCAATCGGTCGAAATCCGACCACAACATCAACCCAAATCAATCAAATGTGGTGTAGAAAAGGCGAATATTCGGCGGTGGCCAGTTTGTTTTTTCAAAATCCTGAAGAAAGTGTGAAAAGTCTATTCCACAGTCCAATAAGTTTGTCGTTTCTGTGTTTATAGATTAAGTATATAATGTTTTCAGATTCATTCGGTGCGACAACTCTTGTCATTTTTGCCATCGAATACTTTGTTCTAACCTTGTGGACATTTGGCATCGCAGTTCCTTCGGGTGTTTTCATTCCGGCCATTTTAACCGGAGCCGCATGGGGTCGATTGTTCGGAATCTATGTCGAAAGATTGTTTCCATCGGTGACCGGAATCGATCCGGGCAAGTATGCATTGGCCGGAGCAGCTGCACAACTCGGCGGAGTTGTTCGAATGACCATTTCGTTGACGGCAATTATTATGGAGGCAACCAAAGATATCACTTTTGGTCTTCCAATTATGTTGGTATTGATGATAACCAAATGGGTTGGTGATATGTTCAACGAGGGACTGTATGATTCGCATATTGATCTGGCCGAAGTGCCCATTTTGGGATGGAATCCGCCGAAAATGAGCAGAAATATTCTGGCTGAGTGAGTCATTTTTTTTTCCGGACCGAAACCAGTCGTTTTCAAGTCTTGAAAAATGTACAAAACCTTTTTTGAACTAAAACTTGAGATGGAAGAGTAACGCAATTTTGAATTTATTTTCGAATTTTTCAACGCAGTATAAACTTCATAAACTTTTCAATAATGCCATACATGATTTATTACAATCTAGGAAGTTTTGTTGAACCGTCTTTCTCGCTGAAACTTATTTTACTTGATTTTTCAACGCTCGAAAAAACTCACGCTCCCGAATCTCCCGAAATACTTTGTTGTTGTTCTATCAAAGAAAGTAATGTGAGACAACTGAAAGTGACAAATGTTTCAGATAGAAAGTGTGTTTATAGCCTACTGTGTGCTAACCGCTTGTTTTTCTTCTTCGAAATTCAACTTGCTTATTTTGTTCGCTTTTGATAATGTCGTTGTTGTTGGATGGAACTTGAGTGGATCATCCGAAGCTCTTTTCAACGCTCTTTCCATTTCTGTTCTCTGATACCTGCAAAATTAAAAACTTGCTCGAACGCTCATGGCGACCTAAAATCCACATTTCCAATGGAAAGTACGAAAACTTGAAACAAATGAGTTTTGTTCAACTTCGACGAATTTTTCCATGAATATTCTGAAAACTTACGGTAGTTTGATGACGACACGTCGATTGGCCGGCCGTTCGATTTTCTTACTTTCAATATCTGAAGCTCTCCTACCGACATTGATTGGAGTTTTTCGAATCGAAGAAGAAGTTGAGGGCAAAGGTTCCGATTCTTCTTTCTTGAAAGACGATTCGATAAGAGTTTCCGGTTTTGTTTCGGGACCAAGTTTTTCTTCTTCATCTTCTTTCAATTTCGAACCCGGTGCTTGCATGTAAAACTTTGAAATGTCAACTATTGAATCGTTACAATCTATTGGCTCATCTTTCACATTCTGGCATCTGAAAATTTAACAGTTTCATTTTTTGAACTGAAACCTATAGAACACTATTGTTAGAGTGAAAACTCCCGGATAAAAAAAATTTCAATTCTCTGTTTGAAAATTGTTGAATCTCATAATAACCGAACTAGAAAAAGAACGTTTTCTGTGTTTGATCACCTACAAATCAGAGAGTTTACTATCATCTTGTTCCATCTCATCTTCCTCCAATTTTGGTTGTCTATTTTCCAACCAAAAAGACGATTTAGGATCGTTGATCATTGCTTCGAATAGAATCAATTTCACACGTTTTCCTCTGCAATTGTTCTCTTTTTTAATATCAACGTGAAAAAAAACATACATTTCTTTAGCTTCCTCATCGTCTTCTGCTAATGGTATTATTGGTACCGTCTTTTTTCGCCCTTCATCTCTGAAATTTTTTTTGTAGATATCACCCAACCAGGGGGAGCATACATAATAGAAGGGCGCATTACCCCCTCGGGAAAGTTAGTGACCCTACCAAAAATTGTCGAAATTTGAACAAAAAAACTCGAAAGTTAGTGACTTTACAGAAAAAAATTGAGAAATGTTTTGCTTTTATCATTCGTCGTTTGGACTGATTCAATTCTTTCTTCAAAAGTTTAGTCACCTCCCCCTCATCAATATGACTTGAGGGGAGAGAAAATGATGGACTTCGAACATTATATTTTTCTAGTATGATCGGGAAACACATAAAATCCTTACTTTTTACTATTCTTTGCTTCATTGGTTGATTTTAGCAATGTTGATAATTTCTTTTTGATAACCGGAGCAACGATAGGTTTCAAAGTTGTTCCAACTCGATCAAAAGATTCCAATGGAATATGTTTATCAGTCCAGCCTCGTCCTCGATATGTTTCCAATGATGCGGCGACGGCAAGAGTGTTGTTGAACTGTCGCATTGTCATTTTACTGTTATTGATCATAAATTTGCCATATTTTCCGAAATATTGTTCACCATCGATTGCGCACGGTGGAGATGTCATGCATATTCGGGCGGCATTCGATAGAACTAGAAACTTTTTCGAATTCTCACGCCACCAAACAACAGGATTCGTATTCTTTCTCGGTTCTTTGAATGAGTTTTCATACAACTCGAGCTCTGTATCAATGTGACTCCTTTGTTTTGGTGTTGAATTATATTCCATCATCAGATCGGATTTTCCTACAAAAAATGTTGTTGTGGTTTCTGAAATTGTACAGTAACCTTCTTACCCACAAAATTTCTGACATTTTCACGAAATATGTTCCAAACATTTAAAGGGAAAATAGTGAGATCGAATGAATAACGAGGATCGAGAAACGTTGCGATGTTGAAGGTTTTTGAATTGACTTTATTATAATACAAACTGGCCAGATGTTTGTCAAACTCTTTTTTGATTCGAAAACTGATGTCATTGTCATCGGTGAGATCGCTGAATTTGTTTTATTTGGCTATTTAATTAACATAAATGTTTGTTCTAATAGGAATATTCTGTTGAAAAAGTATGAACCCAACATTCTGTTCACAAAAAATTCGTCGTTTCGTTTTTTTTTATTTCACCACAGCAATGCCCTAAAAAGGAGGGAGTGCGGTTTCATATGCAACCGCCGCACACTTATTTTGAGAGGAATAGTGTGGGTTAGAGAAAATAGAATGTAGTTTGAATTCAATTGAGAGAGAAAATTTACGCTAATTCTGGTAGACCAAATTTTTTCACGACGATGATTCGAGTTGTTTTTCTCAGGCTATGTGTGAAAAAACGTAAATATTACAAAATCCCTTCAGACGATGCCGAATTATATTGTGAAACTACAGCACTTTCTATTGTATTCATTAAAAAAACGTTCGAAAATTATCAAAGTCTAGACGCAGTGATTGAAAATATTATATTTCGCAATGATATTGAGATATGTCCAAACATCGTGTTTAATTTCTCAGCATGTTTTGACAAAATTCTTGTCCCAAGAACTATTGTCGCAGTGTGTATTTGAGTAGCTAAATGTTTAGATCTCCAAAATATTGAAATTTTTTTTGGTAAATCAAAATATTTCTCGTGACCTTTTCTCTGAGTTTTTCATTTTTAAATTATGTTTTCCTCGGTTCAGGCCACATCCACAAAACTGTGTCTGATCTGGACAAATGTGCGAAATATTTAAGATACAAAAATACACACTGTGTTGTCAATCCAGTCAGATCATCCAACGTGAAAATGATCTCATAAATAATACAAAAATTGATGTGAGAGCAGGTCAACAGATTTAGACAGTAGATTAAATTCGCCCGATCTGAGTGGATTGACAGTAAATACATTTCTTTCGGTTATTGAATCGTAAATACCCGGAGTTGCGGATATTTTTCAGAACTTTCCAAATATATTTTTTGAGGAAAAATCGAAACTAATTTTTAGAAAAGTCTAATCCAAACAAGACAACTCACGTTAATATACATTTATGAATTTTGACAATTTCTGGAAGAACCTGAGACGAATAGCTATCCGCTTTCGATATTTCTTTCACACTTTTGTCGAGATGTGAAAGAACAGCTTGAAGATACATCAATCGTTCATATTCCCACTGTTCGATGTATAATCGAATTTGTTCGAGTTTACTTTGAAGTTTCATGTTTGACAACAATTGGTGCTGAAAAAACAGAACGTTGTTGAGGTTTGAAAAAATCTCAAATTATTACATATTGCAGTACGTGTGACAGAAAATTGTAAATATCGATCCAATTCGAAAATTCAACATTTGGCAAATCAAAAACAATCCTTTTAACATAAAATTGTCTGTAATATTTGTTGATTTTTTTCGAAAAAATATGAACTCACGATTCAATTCGATGTTGAAAGTGATAATCTTTTTTCACTTCCAAATAGAATTTTTTCAAATTAGACAGAGCGGTAGATAACTCGGAAATGTTGAGAATTGCTTCGGCAAAATTAGTGATCAGTGAGAAATAACACATTGAACTTGCTTCAAATGCATCCGATTTTTGAAAAGATTGAAGAAGTTTTTTGTTCGCAACAATCACATTTGCAAAACGATGTTCGACGAATTGTTTGGCTACTAGTTTAACTTCGTTGAAAATCAATTGAGGGAAAATTCTGAACAAAAACATTGTGAACTGTTTTTTATTGACAGAAACTTACGTTGATGTTTTCATTTTCTGCAAATACACAACATTAGTTCGCGGTTCGTTATCCCGAAAATAATGTAAAGAGAAAGCCAAGAACAGGTCATTTGGTTTTTCGACAACATCAATTGTGACTGAAATCGGTGTCTTCCATTCAACCAGATCTATACCCAATTTTTTGCTCTGAAATTAAGTTGAATTTAATACATGGAAATGTGGAATGAGAAACCTCCAAATCTTTATTGATGACTTGAAGTTCGTAATCAACAGTCGACGGAGTTGGTGGAGAATAATCCTTGTTGAGAATGTGAACGAATTGAAGAAATGAATAATCACGAACTGTGTCGGATGGAAGACCTGTTTTGGCGAAAAACTTGCACAATGTCTCATCGATTTCAACTTGATCGTCTTGTTTTAGCTCATCTTTTTTTCTGAAATATCGCCTTTTTGTTGAAAAAAAACCAATCAGGGAATGTAGTTTCAAAAACTGAAAACTTGTTGAAATGACGTAAATATGATAAAACTTTCGAAGATCAAAAAATATGAGAACTTCCGCTTACTTTTTGACACTCAAAGTTTGTCTGACGTTGATATCTTTCGTCTTGGGCAACGGTAATGACGAAGTCGGTGAATTGATGAAATCATTCTCCTCTGAATTGCTCATTTTCTGAAAACTTGTTCAGAACACGACGGAGAAAAAACAAAAACAAAAAAATAAGTTTATTTGAAAAATGACGAAACGCGCTCCACTGACAACAGCCGCACAACTTTTTGCAACAACTCCGCACACTTTTTGTTTTTCGAGAAAATGAATATTTCACAGTGCGAGAAATCCGCGCTCCCCTTCCTCCTTTTCCATTGTTTTTTTTTCGAATCCCTCTCTTTCTCTGCGTTTCTCACACGCGTGCACAATTGGCGACGAGAGGTCGCAGGTTCGATTCCCGGCTGGTGTATGAAGCTGGATTTTTGTTTTGTTTTTTTTGTATATTGGTATAGAAAGATAGTACGGGTCCCAGGCATACCAGAAAACATAAAAACATGGCATCTTGACTACTCTGGAACTTTTTATAACCAAAAACAGATGAAAATAGGCCATTTTTGGCCCAAAACCCATCATAACTCGAGAAATTTTTAGTCACTTTTTTTTATACTTTGCAATATCAAAGAAAAACATGTTATAAACCGAAAAAATAACATATGATCTGGAGTGAATCACTCTAACAGTACCAAAATCGGCCAAATGTGCCCTAAACTACGGTTTTTAAGCCATTTTTGGTCCAAAACCCATCATAACTCGAGAAATTTTTAGTCACTTTTTTTTATACTTTCCAATATCAAAGAAAAACATGTTAGGAATTGAAAAAACAATATTTGGTCCGGAGTGAATCACTCTAACAGTACCAAAATCGACCAAATATGCCCTAAACTAGCGGTTTTAGGCCTAAAACCCATCGTAACTCGAGAAATTTTTAGTAACTTTTTCTTAAACTTCCTAGCAATGAAGAAAAACATTCTAGAAACCAAAAAAACAACATTTGGTCCCTAGTGAATCACTTTGAGAGTACCAAAATCGGCTAAATGGGCCTTCAACTATGATTTTTAGACCATTTTTCGCCCAAAACCCATCGTAACTCGGAAAATTTTTAGTCACTTTTTTTTATACTTTCTAATATTGAAGAAAAACATGTTAGCAACCAGAAAAATAACATTTGGTCCGGAGTGAATCATTTTGAGAGTACCAAAATCGACCAAATAAGCCCTAAACTACCGGTTTTAGGCCATTTTAGGCCTAAAACCCATCGTAATTCGAGAAATTTTTAGTCACTTTTTTTTATACTCTCTAATATTGAAGAAAAACATGCTAGAAACTAAAAAAACAACATTTGGTCTGGAGTGAATCACTTTGAAAGTACCAAAATCGGCTAAATGGGCCCTCAACTACGGTTTTTGAGCCATTTTTGGCCAAAAATTTATCATAACTTGAGAAAGCACGGCCAAAAAAGGTTGGTTTTAGGTTTTCTGATACCCCAGTCAATATTAGAACTAATGTTAAGCAAAAACTAAAAGAAAAAAAACCATTTCGCCACAGCCGGGAATCGAACCAGCGACCTTATGCGCGCTGGTAATGCAACGGTACCACTACACTAGCGGCCGTCAACGCGCCACGACGTTTGAAAAATTCGAAAAAAAACGGAGTGTCGTAGCGCGGATTTCTCGCACTGTGATTTTTTCAGCAAAGTGATGCGACGTGACGTTGTTGCATTAGAAAGAAGAGAACGTGTTTCGAGAATAGTCGAAATTCTCCGAACCACTCTTCATCACGGATTCCCTGTTGTTGATCGAATTGAAGAATCTGTTACTCAAACTTTGCCGGATTACGGCCGATTGAAAGGATATATTTTGCGATCTCAACTGTTTAAATTACTCGAAAATCGAGTATTCGATGAGGATCACGCGAGTTCTTCGATTCCTGTCGATTTTTCAGAATGTCAAGACGACGATGAGTGAGTATCGAATTATTTTTGTCTCAAATATTCCAAACTATTCCAGCCAAAATTCGAATATTGACCAACTCGGGTTGACTTCGTTCGACGAATCATGTTGGTTGAATATTGAACCATTCATGCATCCACATCCACATCGTGTGCCTTTAAACACCTCTCTTCCATTCATTTTCCGACTTTTCCGCGGTTTAGGACTTCGTTATCTTTTTGTGGTGAATGATGATAACAAATTGAGAGGAGTAATCACTAGAAAAGATGTTGCGCGATTCCGCGAAAAACGGAGAAACCACGAATATCAGGTTGATGAATTGTATATTGCCCAGTGAATCAAAACATTGCCAAAGTTTATGTATTTTCTTCCACGTGTATTTTCTTTTTGTGATAATTTTATTTTTCAACACGATACATTTTCAAAAACTTTATGACAACACGCTAAAAATCATTTTTTCGATTTTGATATGTTACCCGTTGGTGGAACCCCTTTACGTTTCAATTGTCGGAATCCAGCAACTCTCTGAAATCACAATCAAATTTGACAAATATTCAAGGAAAACAGATACCTTTCTCTTCAACCAAACAGTCTTTCCATCAATAATTTCGATGGTAGAGAGGCGGATTTCGCAGAAAGCATTCTTGAGCATCGATGGGAATGTGGCAGTTGTGAACGTGTGTCGAACTTGGCGTCTTTCGCGAAGAACCGCAAATCGCTCTTCGAAATTATTACCTAGACAGAGGAATTCGCTGCAAAAATATTACTTTATTTGGATTTTCTAAAACTCTTACATGTTATTGTCCAGCTCATCTGGAGATGCTGTGTACATTGGCGAATCGAAACCAAAATACTCGAAGAACACGTTATAAAGTACACGAACTACGTGTTCAGGTAAATCTTTGAATCGTGTGCGAATAATATTACTGGAACCTTCTTCAAGTCCTTCATGTTCATCGTTTTCTTCATAGTCACTTTCTTGATTTTCTTCAACACTCCCAGCGGAAAAGTTTCTCGGATTGTCTCGGTGAGTGTAACTTTTGATAGCTTCTGGTGGAGATGTGAGCTGAAATCAAATTCTTAATTTGAAAAAAAATGTTCAAAACTAACCAGAGTCAAAATGTGATAAAGATAGTCGCGCATTATAATATGCTGTTTCAAGCTCTTTTTGGGTGCATCATAAGAACTTAAATTGATTACAAGATGATGAAATGGAGGATCAGCAGTAACTTGAAACACACTCCTCATATTCGTCAATAATCCAACCACCGATCCCAAATCGATATTTTGTTGAGGACCACTTGGACGTGAACTCTTTGAGATTTGCTCTATTTTTCGGCATGTAATTTGTGCCTGTAAACAGAAACATCTTTTTTTGCTATTTAGAATGAGCGCGATTTAATCGATTTTTTTCTAGAAAAATCTAATGAAAATTCCAAAAGCGCAGAGACGACTGGGTTGGTCTCGCCACATCTTTTTGAGAAAATTTTTTTAAAAGTTGCCTGAATTTAATTTTTTATTCAATTTGTTTTTGAAGTGGAATGAGAATTTCAAAATTTGTTTAAAGTTAACACGAGTCTTCGGCGCGAGATCTACGAATTTAAATTTGAAAATGTGATTGCGAAACGGTACATTCTTTTACGTCAGATACGACACACCCGTTCGGACCACGAAATTATACGGTACGCAAAATGTGCGAACACCGTGACGTGAAAATGCACAACTACAGTATTTTTTATCAATGAAGTTTATAAAAGTCGCAAAAACTCGAAAGATCGGGACTTTCTTGTTTTCTAAACTAGGGTTTTCCCTAGAAGAAAGCACGCTGATTATAATGGTATGCTTCCCTTTGCATAAAAGTGCGTGGTTCGTCTCAACTTAGGCGCACCAGTTTTGAAAAATTGTAACTCAAACTGGTGCGCCTAAGTTGAGACGAACCAAGCATCATTATGAAAAACGAAACATACCATTAAATTCAGCAAGCCTTCTTCTAGGGAAAACCCTATTTCACAACCTCTAAAATGTGAGAACAGCGAAGTTATCCGGCTTTTTTGTCGAATTTTCAGAAAAAAATACAGTTTCTGTGCATTTTCATGTCACGGTGTTTGCACAGTTGCATACCGTACACCTGTTTTTCAATTTCTTCTCTCACAGTGCTTTTGAACTGGTGTGACGAAAAGATTACCATCAATGTATTTCCGATCGTCATTGCATGCATATTGTTTGGATTCAAAGACATGAACGAAATTCGAGGTTCAGTGATTTTTGTGTAATTTTGAGCGACAAATTCTTCTACGACTTGTTCGCTAAACGAACCACCACAACTCAACATGACTTGACCCGCTGCTATCACATCCAATTTTCCATTTTTGATGCAATTTGTGAGACCATCTGATGTTTTAAAATTGTTTTTTTTTTCACAATTATTTTGATTTATCTTACCCCACAATTGCGAATCATTTGATACACCACCTCCAACAGTTATATTTTCCCGGAAAGAGTTTAAAATATCTTGTTGAATTGAATTGTTTGAACTTCCCAACTCGAAACTTGGATCAACTTGAACACTGGATTCGCCAAATCGAATACTTCCGGGGACAACATTTTTGGTGCAGTAGAAAACGGGAATTTTGAGTGTCGCATTCAAATATTGTACATTTTGTTCGCCGTTCGACCCTTCTTGTTCGTACTCCTCTTCTTCTTGTTTCATTATTAATTGTTCTACAAGGGAAGTGGGTAAACATAACTTTTGGAATAAACATACCCAAAACTCTGTCCATTTCGATCGATCAATAGAAACGCGGAGGCAAGAATGCGGGCGGACAGCTGTGCATAATTTGTTTGAGAGGGCGCAGACATGCAGACAATGTGCCGCGTAGTTGCCCCTCTTATTTTTATGTGTGTGAGACAGAAAATAAAACACACACACTCACTTTTTTTCTGCTGGGAATTTGGAATAAAATCAAATATAAGAAACAATTATTAGGAACTACTTTCTGCCAAATTCAAAAATTTAAAAAGAAACCCCGTTTGACTAACCTGTAATTTAACATATATGTAAAAAGACGTGTGGCGAAAACTTCAATGTTTTGTTTTGGAAGCACCCGTCGGTTTGAAACTGTTAAAACATGTTGAGATATGAAAATACACTGTTCTTCAGAGAAAATTGAAAAGGTCTAGCGACAAAAAGTAGAACTTTTCTTCTATCCGGAGTCTGAATCTTTCGTGCATTGTTCCTTCGGAAACATTTCAACAAAAAAAAAACCACCCAAAAAAATGAAATAAATTGTTTTAATCGAGTTGTGAGACACCACACAAAGTACGGTAGCAGTAAAGTGGACTGTGTGAATATTTATTTAATTATTTTTCTCTCGCGTACGATCAGTTCAAAAGCACTGTGAGAGAAGAAATTGAAAAACAGGTGTACGGTATGCAACTGTGCAAACACCGTGACATGAAAATGCACAGAAACTGTATTTTTTTCTGAAAATTCGACAAAAAAGCCGGATAACTTCGCTGTTCTCACATTTTAGAGGTTGTGAAATAGGGTTTTCCCTAGAAGAAGGCTTGCTGAATTTAATGGTATGTTTCGTTTTTCATAATGATGCTTGGTTCGTCTCAACTTAGGCGCACCAGTTTGAGTTACAATTTTTCAAAACTGGTGCGCCTAAGTTGAGACGAACCACGCACTTTTATGCAAAGGGAAGCATACCATTATAATCAGCGTGCTTTCTTCTAGGGAAAACCCTAGTTTAGAAAACAAGAAAGTCCCGATCTTTCGAGTTTTTGCGACTTTTATAAACTTCATTGATAAAAAAATACTGTAGTTGTGCATTTTCACGTCACGGTGTTCGCACATTTTGCGTACCGTATAATTTCGTGGTCCGAACGGGTGTGCTGCGTCGAATGTAAAAATTATAATTGCAGATTTTTATTCAACGAGCCAAAATATTTACAATTAACCGTAGAGTGATATGTACATAAAGCATTTGACAAGAGTTTAGCATTTCGTTTGCGCAATCTGTTTCTTCTCTTCAATGGTTTTACGTGTGATGAACGTAAAATCTTGTGGTTTATCAGTAGCCATTGGGAAGAACAAAATGTTAGCCTATAAGAATACTCTTTCGATGTGAGCTTATTTGAAATAAACTCACAATGAACATAAGTCCACCATTTAGCATATAAACATATCCCCATTGTGTATGAGACGATTCCTCGTGTACAAAAATAGCAACAGTCAACGGAGCAGCGAAGAGAGCAATACACTTCATAAATTGGATCATAGCCAAAACGAAATGGGCGTATTGTCTCGATGCAAATGTTCCACATTTGTAAAAACCACCACAATTTGTGCCCATCAGTGTGTAAACAATGCTGAACACAATGAAACTGGTGTATTTCCAGTCAGCCGGAATCCATGCTAATGTCATACACATGAATCCAGCGAGTCCGACCGAAGAAGTATTGAAGAACCACATTCGAATACGTTCCGATAAGAATTGACGATCAGACAACCATCCGGAAATGAGTTTGGCTGGCATGTGAGCAACGGCCGACGCCGATATCAACATTCCTGAAACAAGCCTTGATTTCATAGAAACGGTGGACATTTCTAACCTGTTTCAATGACACTGAACTCGAGAACCTTTCTGAAATAGATTGGAGAGTATGTCAAGAGTAGAATCAGAGTTGTCATTTCGAAAAAGGCGTTTAACCAAACTGTCAATATGATCTTGTTCTTACAAATCTCCCAATATGGCACAAAAGTGTCTCGTTCAATATGTGCCTGAGTTTTGTTTTTCTGAATCGTCGACAATTCTTTAGCCGAAACACTGTGTGATAATTCGGGATCATCATTGTACAAACAGATCCAAGCGACGAAAATGATGAAACCAACAAGACCGTGAATGTAGAATGCCGATTGCCATCCCCATTCAGATTTGCACAACTAAAACGAATATGATGTGTTTATTTTTCCACGTTACGATTAATTGGAAACACCGAAAAAATCCGATTAACGAAAAAAAGTTCGATAGTTTTTTGTTTTTTTTTTGAAATGGCGAGTGAAAAAATGAAAAAATAAACGATCGAACTCTAAAGTAGATTTTTGTATTTGTCAAGGGTGAGATTTGGGTCATTCTGGACCAACCATAAGGCCGCTTCGAACGGTTGGGCTTTTTTATTCAAGGCCAAAAAGCCATGAAAGGAACGGGCCGAAAATTTAGTACTTTCAACTACAAATCACACGTTCTCTAGAAGAACAAGAGTGTAGTTATGTTTCCCAAAACTTTCTCAAAAACAAAATTCGATCAGCGGCCCTGAAAAACTGACGTTCGAAATTCGGGCCAGACCGATTTTTTCTATATTCCACAAACTTCGGGTTTTCGAAAAAAAAAATGAACAAATTCAACTCACATATCCTGAAGCAGCATTGGTCATAACAGTTGCGGCCGGACTAAAACTCGTCAAAATCGAAATGAACAATCCAGTTTGTGCTAACGGAGCCCATCGAACACAAACAATTCCAATCGCCGCAAAATCCGCCGAATATGCAAGTCCTTGTAAAAATCGGAGAGCCAACAAATACGGTAGTCCGAGATAAGCACCGTAAGGTGTCAAAACGGTTGCGATAGCCGAAGCAATACCAGCGATAAAAAATGGCCATCGAGCTCCATATTTGACGTAGGAATAATTGATTGGACCAGTGCCAAGAATTGTTCCAATCGCCACAGCCCAAACGATATAAGACTTTTGTGTCACCGAATAATCGTAGCGATTGTAAGTTGTCTGAAGAAAAGAAGATTCGTTGGAACCAAGTTTGGGCTCAAAACTCACTCCATTTTCACCTTCAACAATACCAGTTGGATCATCTTTCATACAAATAAATGTGAAATTAATGATGATATAATTGGACAAAACTGAGGTAAGACACGCCAATCCCAAGAACACAACAATGTATCGAAAACGATTCTGAACCGGATTCAAAGACATTTTCCGTTTCTGCAACACCGTTGTTGTCACTTCTAACTTCACGGTGTATATTTATAGCCAACTACTGAACCCTTTTTGGAGACAGAGACAAAAAACGAGACACCGCCTCTTTTTCCTCAACTGTGTGTGTGTGTGTTATTGAGAACTGTCGATCGCGCATGAAATGAACGTGAACAATGATAATCACACATGATGAGAACAAAAATATAATCCATCTTTTTTGTTGTTGTACGAAAGGTGATAGAACAATAACGTGTCGATAGCATGTGTAAAAAAAATAAACGTAAATAGTACAACCGGTGTACTGTAACTGGTAAATAAATGTTATATTGTCTACAAAGTGGCCTGGATGGGCGGAACTACGTCTTCTAAAATTTGGACTTTTTGCAGCTTCCGGGTTTTGGAAAATCAAATAGGAAACTTTTGAGCCCAACTTCTTACTTCTGCTTTCTGCCTCTCGGATTTCTTCCAAACTTCGACTTCGATCTTCCGTATCCCAGTAAAGTCTACACGCATTTAAAGAACGTCCGATTTTTAATTCTTTTTTTTTTTGGTTCACGTTTGAATATTTTTTCGAGCTCACGTTATCCTCATTTTTGTTAGATTTTTGGTTTTTTTTTTTTCAAAGTTAAGAGTACAAAAATAGTGAGAAACAGATTATATGAAACATTTTCTTTTACTCAAACATAAATTTCAGAGAAAACTTGTGTTTTTGTTGAGTGGAAAAACAATTAAAATAAATTGCATAGGTGAGGAATCGAACCCTTGACCTCTCACTTTATAACAACGCCTAACCTGTTGAGCCACAGTGCCACATTTTTTCACGTGAAAATTTCATTTCAAATATTCTAAGAAAGTAATAAATGAGAAAAAATTTGAGGAATGACGTGATTAAAAAAAAAGAATTAAAAATCGGACGTTCTTTAAATTGAACTGTAAAGTCTTTAATCAATATTTTTTTTTAAAATTATTTTTGAATCTTTGATAATCGTTATGTGGATTCTATGCAGTTGGAAGATTTGGCCACATTTTATTTGAGAACACCTTTTTGAAATCCTCTGAGAAATTAATCTGCAAATGTCTGATTAGTGAGGCCGGGCCGGGCCGGGCCGAAAAGTCGAAAGTAATTCATTTTCAGGCCAAAAGAAATGTTATTCTTTCGTTCACACCTCTACAAAAATAGAAGAATCCCCGGTGAATTTGGGGAACATTATTTTATTTTCCAAAATATCAGTACATGCTCTTGAGACGTAGTTCGATGTGTTGTATTAATCGTTTGTTTCGAAGTTTTGTTTTCAAAACAGGTCTGTCGAACTTTAGTTGAGTTGTGGATGGTGTTTGCACTCTATAGGTTTGAAAATTTTCAGAAAAATCATTTGATTTTCAAACTTACAGTAGTTCTGATGCCAAAACAGTGTCTCGCATATCTACCAAACTTTGGAGGATCACATCCTCGCGCTCCTAGAAAAGTGTCAAGCCGTATTTTCCCCAAACTAATCCCTCTGATTCCTCGAAGAACGATAACGGTTTCAGAAAAAAAGCGCGAAGCGCACTGACGTCAAAAGTCCGAAAACTTGGGTGCAAACATTTTGTGTTATGTTTTCCTCTATCTCTTGCAATTGATACTACCGTATCTTTTTTTTGGTTATATTATATCAAAACTACAACAGAGAGAGAAATGAACAGTGCTGTTTGATGTTACTAATGAAGAAAAGTTTTGATCTTTAAAGGATCATACCTTTAATCTGAGCATTTGTGTTTCTCTAGCTGTAAAATGCCAAATAAAAACGCCGAGAATAAGGAAACTTGTGATGAATGCTGGAGCCAAATCATCATACAAAACTGTCTCATATATGACTGAAAATGTTTGTTTTCTCATTGTTTCAATAAACTATTTTTTTTTACACGTACCAACAGTTTGTGGTTTCTCAAAATTATACGGTGCATTACCAAGTGCCCTTTTCAGTATCTGTCGAACAGTGAACGATATTGTCATTTCAGGACAATTTCGGATGACAAACGCAAGTATATTATTCTAAAAATTAATCTTTTTGTGATATTCGCATCGTAAACTGGTCAAAAACCACTGTTCTGTTCAGCGAAGAAAAAGATGATAGAAAATAGAAGGTGTTGTTGACCAAAATAACAAAATCATTTCGATCAAAAACACACCCTTGACTTTTCAATCTTTTCCAGATGTGATATAAGAAAATGCTCCAGGTGTGGCATGTTTTCGATGAGGATTGTAGATTCTTGATTTCCAACACATCCAACATATCGAAGATTATCTAAATCTAGAATATGAAGATGCGAATTACGAACCACCAAATTTCCATGAATTCCGTAAATTCTATAGAATTTTTCGAATTTCACCACATCTTCGTCGTTTTCGAGAATGACATCGCCATCAATGATGCGGCATTTTTGCCATCCGTTTTTAAATTTTTTTAAATCATCCCATTTGCATTTTGTATCCCTTTGGGCTGAAAAACCGAACAATTAAAGGGGGAGTTTGACGAATAATGAAGTTGCTTTAAAATGCACGACCCTTTTTTTGCAAGTCGAGCCAGACGCCGGGAAGAAAAGATAAAAGGCTAGAGAACGAGAGGTCGCGGCAAGATATTTTGATAAACGCTGTAGCGCCAAATTTTATAAAGGAAGAGTACGGGTGTTCGTCGCTATAGAAACTTTATAAAGTTTGGCGCCAGAGCGTTTATCAAAATATCTCGCCACGACCTCTCGTTCTCTAGCCGTTTATCTTTTCTTCCCCTCGTCTGGCGCGACTTGCAATTTTCTGTTGTTCTAAAGGGTCGTGAATGATCAGTATCCTCAAAATAGTAAAACCCCCAAGGGAATTTTTACCAAAAGCCTAGGAAAAATATTCCAAATTTGTTGACCACGTACGTGCAAACTTGAAAATTTGGAATAATAGCACGTACGTTGAAAAAAATTTGGAATCATTATTTTCTCGAGTACTAGACTTTTTCTCCAAAATTCCCTCGAGCTTTATACTATATTTTAGGTGCTCTTTATTTTAAACACGTACGTTGAAAAAAATTTGGAATCATTATTTTCTCGAGTACTAGACTTTTTCTCCAAAATTCCCTCGAGCTTTATACTATATTTTAGGTGCTCTTTATTTTAAACACAACTTGCTCATTCGTGCTACCCCCCCCCCCCCTTTAATGTGTTTTCCGAGAGAAGTACACGGATAGATGAGGCCTAGAAAACCAGACAGCCAAAAAACTTCGGTCACGAAAAAATTTCGAGTTCTAGCTATATAGAATTCTCGAACCACGATACTGCTAGACAGACTCACATGCAAGGTAAGTGGTATTACATAAGTCGATGTTTCTTAAGTTGTCATCTTCTCTATTCACACGCATCTTAATCACGTTTCGAATAGTTTTATTGTAAGCTCCGTAGTCAAAATAGGCATCGACATTCATCGTTATTAATGTGATCAATATTAATAGTCCTCTCATTACTTCGTACTACTTCAAATAAATGAAACAGGTAAAAATAACGATAATCGAAAAAAAAGAAAAATAAAATTGAATAAAAAACGTGACCTAGTTTTACGTGGCTGACGATATCGATAACACGTTGCAACAGCCACGTCATCAAAACTGAGATGGACGATTCAAAAGAGACGGGTTCAATCATTAAATATTTTGTCGTGTTAACAACCGACATCACCAAAAAACAACCAAAGCTTCTAATCTGTCACTATGTCGGAAGGTGAGTCATATTTTGTTCTCAGAAAAATGTGCAAATTATGATGATGTTACAGGAGAATCGAAGGCATCTAAGAAATCATCAAAGGGATTCGACACCCGAAAATTCTTGATCGATTTGGTTTCCGGAGGAACAGCGGCCGCCGTTTCGAAAACCGCCGTGGCTCCAATTGAGCGTGTCAAGCTCTTGTTGCAAGTCCAAGACGCTTCAACAACAATCACCGCTGACAAGCGATACAAGGGAATCGTCGATGTATTGGTTCGTGTGCCAAAAGAGCAAGGATATGCCGCATTGTGGCGTGGAAACTTGGCCAATGTCATCAGATACTTCCCAACACAAGCTTTGAACTTCGCTTTCAAGGATACCTACAAGAACATGTTCCAAAAAGGTGTTGACAAGAAGAAGGATTTCTGGAAGTGAGAATTATTATTATTTTTTTTTGTTAATTTCATTTCTAAAGATTCTTCGCTGGAAACTTGGCATCTGGTGGAGCCGCTGGTGCCACATCACTTTGCTTCGTCTACCCGTTAGATTTTGCCCGTACCCGTCTTGCCGCTGATGTTGGAAAAGCCAACGAACGTGAATTCAAGGGATTGGCTGATTGTTTGGTGAAGATCGCCAAATCTGATGGTCCAATTGGATTGTACAGGTAAGCCTTTTTTCCGTGGATTCTCAAAAAAAAAAAACTCGAAATTCACATTTTCAGAGGTTTCTTTGTCTCGGTCCAAGGTATCATCATTTACCGTGCCGCCTATTTCGGAATGTTCGACACAGCCAAGATGATCTTCACAGCCGACGGAAAGAAGCTCAACTTCTTCGCCGCCTGGGCCATCGCTCAAGTCGTCACCGTCGGATCAGGAATCCTTTCCTATCCATGGGACACTGTCAGACGACGTATGATGATGCAATCGGGCCGCAAAGATATCCTTTACAAAAACACCTGGGATTGCGCCGTCAAGATCGTCAAAAACGAAGGAATGGCCGCCATGTTCAAAGGATCCCTTTCGAACGTCTTCCGTGGAACCGGTGGTGCTCTCGTTTTGGCCATTTACGATGAAATTCAAAAATTCTTGTAAATCTTACGCTGACTCATGGCTTCCCATTTATGATAAATTAGTTTGTAGCGTAACAGTTTTTTTTTTCGTTTTTGAATAATCGATGATTATTTGGTTAACAATTTAAAAACAAGTTTTCATTTCTGATCTCTTGATCTACAGTTTGTTAGGAACCAGTTCGCTGAACAATAAACTATAACATTTTATGACAACAACTAATAATCACCTAAATGATATAATTTTTAAAATCACAACTATTTTTCGCGTAACGTGATGCCATATCTAAAAGATTTATCTTGAATAGATAACCCGGTAATAGCCTACCTTTCAATTTGTTTATCGTCCAACGTGGCCGGCGAGTCACTCATCAAATCTCGACCATTTTTAGTTTTTGGAAACGCTATAACATCTCGAACTGGTGTCGTCGGATCACCTTCTGATGTCAAAAGTGCAACAAAGCGATCAAGTCCAAGTGCGAATCCGCCATGAGGAGGAGCACCGTACGAAAGAGCATCAAACAAGTGAGTCTGAAAAAAAGATTATTATACAGTAATCTTCTCAAAAATACATACCATCTCTTCCATGGGTTCGTTTAATAGTCGAAGTACATGTTTTTGAATTTGTGAATTGTGAATTCGAACCGATCCACCACCCATTTCAACCCCATTTATCACCAAATCATAGTGTTGTCCTGCCAAAAATAGTGATTATTGTGTGTTGTTTTTCCTCCGAATCAGAGAACACAAATGGGCGGGACAGTGTAAAAACCAATGACGCCCTCTAGCAGATCTTTGTTATAAGAAGCGCAACCCTTTCGAACCTGTGATTTCATCCAGTCTTGTCTCTTCTTCCAATATCTTCTCATGTTCTGGAATCGGGGCTGTGAACGGATGATGAGTCGATACCATTTTTCCGTTTTCCTTCGAAAAAAGGGGAAAGTCAACGATCCAATGTGCAACAACTTGGGGCTTTTGTCTCAATTCATTGTGTTCTGATACATAATTTCGAAGATATCCCAATGACCATATGACACCTTCAGATTTTCCCCAACTGACTAGAAGTGTATCCGATTCCGGATTGAAATCGCCAAAACTATGAACAATTTCAGAATTTTCCACATTTTTGAACCATTTCGTCGAACTAGATTGGCAAACTGCGAAATTCTGACCATGCTCATTCATCTGTATCAGACGTTTCCATTCTTTTTTCACCGAGTTTGAAACTTTTTTCGGAGTATTTTTACACACAATAACTCTCGCCACCCAATCTTCCGAATTCGCCGGTCTCAAAAAATCTGAAAATCGCGTTTTGGTTTCCGAAGAAAAATATCCAATAACCAACCAAACACTCCAACCTGATCTGTTTCAATTTTCCAAGGTATTCGGAAATCGGGCTTATCACTACCGTAGTCGTTTAAAACTTCGAAATATTTGACACGTGGAAATGGTAGACTTGGTCGTATATGAGAAAGAGTTTGAGGCCAGGCGGCGATGATCATCTCTTCAACAAGTCTCATAATTCCATCCTGAGTGGTAAACGACATTTCGAGATCGATTTGAGTGAATTCTGGTTGTCGATCACCTTTTGAACCTTCGTCGCGATAACATCGGGCTACCTGAACTTTTCAAAACGGTTTAGTCAATTTTGAGTTTTCTAATGGAACAAAGTGCCTAACCAGACTAGAATTAAACCTAGGCGCGCTTAAGGCCTAGGCCTGGCTTGATAAAAATCTGGATTTCAAGAAAATTTGGGAAACTCTTTTGAAAATCGAAATTTCGGTTTCGAAGTGATTTCTTGCACCAACCTGGAAATATCGATCAATTCCACCAACCATCAACAATTGTTTGAATTGTTGTGGACTCTGTGGCAGAGAGTATGCTTGTCCTAGGTTCGGCTGTGGTGCTGGCACAACAAATTCTGCGGCTCCCCCAGGCGTTCTTCGAAAAAGTGTTGGTGTTTCGACGTCGACGAACTTCTTTTGATCAACCAGAAATTTGCGAAGATTGTGCACAAATTCCGATCTTATCCTCAGAGATCGTTGCATTTTCTCACTCCGTAAATCGATATATCTATACTTCAAACGTGTCTTTTCTTGTACATTTCCATCTGGTAGGAAGGGTATATCTTTGGCGGCCCGATTCAACACGGTCAACTTGTCTACGTCGATTTCAATCTCTCCGGTTTTCATTTCCATATTTCTATTTTCTCCTCGATCCACAACTTTTCCATCAATTCGTATCACCGATTCATAGGGTAGATCTTTGATGAGATTGGATAATTGAGGCGGAAGTTTGGCCTGAACAGTTCCATACGAATCGCGAACAACAAGAAATCGATCCATTCTTTTGAATACCAACCATCCCATCACTGACACTTTTTCATCTGAAAATTGTGGCCAGTTCGGCAGAACAATTATCGATTCCAGCTTAACCTTTTTTCGTTTGGACCTGATTCACAGTGTGTATTTGAGTAGCTAAATTTTTAGGTCTCCAAAACATTTCTTGGTAGGTCAAAATATTTTTCGTGAAATTTTCTTTCTTATTTTTGAGTTATATTTCTTCGGTTTAGGCCACATCTACAGAACTGTGTCTGATCTAGAAAAATGTGCTAAAACCTTCGGATACAAAAATACACACTGTGTGATTCAGTAACTTCTCAAAAATCGGAATTTTCCATTTCTCCGGAAAAGATTCCGACCAACCCTTGTTTGTTCTCATCATTACATCAGTCTTGGTTCGAATCAGAAATTGCCGACATTGAAAATTTGGAATCGGAATTTAGTTTTCGGAAATTTTTTTCCAACAGAAAATTTCTGAAAAATAAATCGGAAGTCTTCCGAAATTCCAATTTCCGACCAGGCCTGAAGTACTGTAACTTACTGATATTTTTGGCGGTTAATTCGTCGCATGTATGAGTTCTCACAGTATATTCACAAATCGCCGATAATTTTCGACGAAAATTTCGAAGCATCTGAAAATCACTGTTCTTTCTCGAAATTGTTAGAAAAATATTATATTGTGTAATTTATCACACATTCGTTGTTTTTTTCATGATAATACATAACTGAATTTATTATTGATTAGCATATGAAAGTTTTGGCAAGAAAAACCCGAGAAAAAAAAACATATCACAATCCCAGAATATCTACAGTACGACATGACTTGTTCACGTTTTAACCCTTCTCAAAGCGATATGTGGTCCGGCGGTGAATTGATCCAAAAATGATAGACCCGGTGAGAGAAGACGTCGAAAACCGAGATGTTCGATTTCGGCTGGTTCGAAATCGAGAAAATCTTCAGTGTCGACGAATTCGTCCTCGAAACTTTCAATTTTATGATAAACTGCAAAACATTGAAATTATTTCCAGTTTTTATTCTTTCCCCATTACCCGGTGGTTCATTTTTATAATCATCCTCAATTTTTGGCGCGTCGCTATCCCAGCAAACTGGCCCGATTTCAAATTTCAAGTTTATTGCGGGAAAAATGTGAAACTCAGAAATAGTCGCGATCATCGAATGAAGTTGGATACTGTCCGGAAACATTTCCGACAAATGACAGCAGTTCTGAAAAAAACACTAGTTTTGAACTAACAAGTTTTGGTCACAGTGCTTGTTTGAGTGGGAGAATTTTGTGCTGGGAAAAAATCTGTCAAAAACTCCCGTTTCTTGCCTGGAGAGCAAGACATTTTCCAACAAAAAACATTTAAAATGTAAAATTTTTCTAATTTCTTACAAAAATTTACGTGAAAACCTCATTCAAAAAATGTTCATTTTCAATTCGACGCGTTCTTATTTATGTCTATAATATTGGCGTTTGTGAGAAAATGAACAGTCAAATTTGAACAGTCAAAGTTTGGCCAACTCGGGATTTGCAGTCACACAAAAAAATGGAAACATGTTAGTTCAGTCAAACTTTTTGGTACAACTACAAAATGTTTACCTCACAATATATCAGCGGAACTCTCATTTGTTGGACTGTTGCGACAATTTCTTCCGAATTCAGAATCTCCAATATTTTGTCGTATGCATCATCGTTCATTGTATCAATTTCGGCTGTCATATTTGGATATAACTTTTTGAGTTGATCAACAAGTAGTTTTGCATTATTTCCATCTTTTCCCTCACTTCGTAATTCTTCATCTTTTCGATGACTTTTGATGAGAATTTCGGTGATTTTGGTTTTCGCCTTCTCCAACGAAATCTCTTTTCGAACTATTTTTGTCTTTTTTGTTTTCTTTTTTTCTTCAGCTTCTTTTTTCATGTTCGGATCTATTTCATATTCCAAATCGAGTTTTTCTTTTCCATACTGATTCTCGAAATACTTTCCACTTCCCTCAACTTTTTGTCGTTCTGTCTCCAAATCATCAACAAGATCGTCCTTTTTCAATTTGTTCTTTTCGTATCCTCCATTTATTGTTGAAAACAACAATTCGGAATCAATGATTTCAATTTTTTCCGGCATGTTATTCAACGAACTCTGCTCTTTTTCTGCTTGAATACTACAACAGTCCAGCATTCCCGGATCAACCGGATGAGCTTCCGTGTTGAAAATGTATCCACCGGCTGCAAAAACAAATGTTTCTCTAGAAAATATTCGTAGCTTACCGTAAATGGCGCAAGTTAAATTTTTTTTCGTCTTCAGAATTCTTGCATTTTCGCCTCTCGAATGAATCCAATTTTCCGGATCGAAAAGAAGATAGAGGTATTTTGTAGTTTCGGCGAGGAAAAATGATTCCATTCTAGACAGAAAAGAATTAGATATTTTCTAGATTTTTCGAATATCTCACCTGTCCTCAATGTTATGTTCTTTGACATTATTGATTGTCGCATATCCACATTTTGTTCTCGCCGATGTTTCAATCGCATCGATCATTTCCGCGCCCAATTCCAACCATATTGTGTCTTCTGTTGCTCGATACAAATACATCAAAGATTCGGCCATTTCGGGACGAAGTGGAAAAGCGGCTCGTTTTTCAACCGGATCCGATTTTTGAATGTTGTAAAACTCGGGTGGAAACCCGTACTGTCTGATCACTTCCGAATACTGTAACATTATTCGTCGAGCATCTCGTAGATCGCCAATCATTGTCTGCAATTTTGAAGTGTTTCTTTCAATTGGAAGTTTCTTTCTTTCAATTGAAAGTATTCTTACTAATGTTCCAGGCCAAAAAGCTTCGAGCGATTGAAAAATTGGAAGAGAAACGGTACCTTTGGCCATTGTGACCCACATGAACCAATCATCTTTTCGCACATATTTATCGATTGATTTATGGAATTCTGTTTAGAAAAGAAATTTATTGTTTTTTTTTTTTTGTAATTTAGGCTTTGTTCGGGACCGAAACTGGAACAGTTTTCTGAATCCATTTTAGATGCTTTAAAAAAAAACAAGTTTTTTGGCTAATTTCTGACACTCACCTTCAAATTGTTTGATTAGACTGGGCCTTCTAAACAGATACGCTCCTTTGGCCAAATATTCAAAGTAGCTGTCGACTCCTGCACCAATTCCAGAATCCGTGGCAGTCCACTGACCTGAAATCGATGAAACTATAGTGAGTTCATGAAATAGAATATCAATTACCCGTCATGACGTTGATGTGATTTCCGACCAATCCGATTGGCGATTTTGTCGACCACAGAGCATCTAGCGCTCTCAAGGCCACTCGTTCATACTTTTCATCTCCGGTCAATCTGGAAAGTGTGCCGAATTCGACAATGAATGTTCCAACTCCGGCCGTACACGTGATAGGTGTTTCCTCTTTGTGCACTCCATATCTCAAATTCACTGTTCCGTACGGCATTCCGGTTTCGGTGTTGAACGCCGGCATTAGTCGATCGGCCATTTTTACGGCCAACTGTAGAAGGGGTCCTTCGCACGGCCAACCGGGCCATTCGTCGACAATTTCTCGATATTTTCCGGCTAACATGTGAGCCGAAATTAGTCCGCCGACTACTCGAATGTTTGTCTCGAAAACCGACACATTCACATTGGCATCGTCGCGCACTTTTTGGAGCACAAGTTCGATGGCTCGACTAAATTCGGTGTGATTTCCCATGATGAGCAACGTGTCGAGAGCGTCGACAAGCGAAAGCGAAAACGATCCCCATGTGTCTTGGCCTTTATTGAAAAACTTGACTTGGAATTTTTTTGAACACAACATTTATATAGTACCTCAGTACAGAACCTTCAAGTTGTTTTTCTATAACCACTATATTTTAAACTAAAAGAATCGGATCGGAAAACAAATGTTGCTGAATTGGACCCAAAAATCGGCCCTGAAGCTAATTTTCAAGGCCTTAAAAACATACCTGGCGTAAGATGGAATTTTGTACCGCGACAAAAATTCATAATTTTTTTCACAGTGACATTTTGTGGGCTTATTCACAAGAAAAAAAATAATGTAAAAAAACAATAAAAAACACAAACAGTTTATTCACCTAATGTCGAAAAATGTCGAAAAAACCCCCTTTTTTCGAGGTTTCTCGACATTTTTCGACGTTTTTCGACACACTTTTACACACAAATGAGGTGAATAACCAATTTTTGTTTTTTATTGTTTTTTTACATTATTTTTTTTCTTGTGAATATGCCCATTGGGGAAAGTCAGAAAAATAGAACTGTTTTATCATAAATATTGTATTTTTTAACGAAAATTCATATTTTTTTTCATAGCGACAAAAAAATTCAAAAAAATTTTGTCACAATCGCCAGGTATGCTCAAAAAATTTTAGTTTGTCATTTTTTTTTGCTATTCAGGTCCATACTCCGACGAAAACGTGGAATTCTACGTGGCACAATTTCAAAACTCAAAACTCATACAGTAATTCAGACAGCACAGAATTTTTCAAAAAGTTTTGTGTGAAATTCTAAAAATAACAAGGGACATTCTAAAAATAAGGATTTCCACGCTTTTGGCCGAGGTATGTTCAGGTCGAATTAATTTTCGAGATCTTTTCTCTGAATTTCTCATTTTCAAATTATTTTTTTTTCGGTTTAGGCATTATCTACAAAACCGTGTCTGATCTAGAAAAATGTGCGAAAACATCGCGATTAAAAAATACAGTGTTTTAACCAAAAAATATTCAGAATAATAATGTTTTCGCATTTTCCTAGATTCGACAGAGAAAAAAAATAAATCAGGCCGAATTTCACGGGAAAAGTAAAATTTTAATAGTCAGGTCGATTCAGTAACAAGGAAACTTCTGACCAAAAAAACCAACCTGTACATGAAATTGGTTTGAGTTCATCTAATGGAAAAGCATGATTCAAATACCCGTCGTAAGCATGATAGAACATTCGGCGAACTTTTTCGCGGTATCTTAAATTCACCAATCATTTTTTTTATTTTTCGAAAAAAAAAATACCTTTCAATAACATCTTTCTGAAAATATTCTTGTGCTCCAATCAAACCAATTAAAATTCCCAGAATCCATATCCTCAATATCATACCTGATCAACGATTAAAACATTCAATGGAATGTTGAAACTTTTTTTAAAAATAAAATAAAATATTCTAGAGTCTGAACAAACTCTGAAGTGCGAATTCTCAGAAAATACAAAGCAAAGAAATTTATATTTATGTATAATACAGTAGATCATTAATTGGAACCAGTATAGAAGTAAAAAGTGAGATTTAGTTAAGGCAATACTTGATAACCGGAGGTTTTTGAGGAAAAAATAAGTTAGAAAAAGCATGGATCACCGAATCGTTCGATGACTTGGTTTGATTCTTCAAGATCATTTCGAACTTTTTCACGCATATAATAAATAGGACAATCGCGAGCAGAACAGTTTACCTAAAAACTTTTTGCTTGGAACCTGTGTCAAACTCAAAATGTACCTTTTCTTGCATGGTCTTTGCACAATTTTGGCATTCCGTCCATAATCTGGCAAACTTTGTTTCCAACTCGTGTAGATTGTTCAATCGATTCGCGAAGATTTCCGGCAATTTTGGCTGACAATGTTGGCAAACTGCATTCTCGGAATCTTGTTTAGGCAAAACACTTTTGCAGCCAAGACATGTCGCTGACTTTTTAGTAAACGCGGCGAGACCGCCTACTTTGCTCTGAACAACTGTTCGAACACGAGTGTGTTCCCCTTCGACGAGAATCTGTAACGAACGGTGTGAAAAAAAAGAAGTAGGTTTGGCCAACGATCCTATTAGTAGAGTATTGTTGAAAATGGCTGACCTTTTCTGCTCGATCTCCCAAAATCGGCTCAAAAATTCTGGCCAAAGGTTTCGCTAACTGATTCGTCAAGTAATGTTTTGTATCCAGAGGAATATTGTTGGTCAAAACAAATGTGGGATCTTCGGCTCTCTCGTAAGCCGGCACGTTTTTGGCGGCTGCCACAAAAACATACGGAACTCGATCTCCCAATCTCGGAGCACTTCCCGGATCGCGTTTTTTCATTCGCGCAGCCAATTCGACGTGCGCTTGTTTGGCCTGGTATTTCTGAAACGCATCCAGTTATACAAAAAATGAGGGGAGAAAAACTAACATCGCCGGATTTAGTCAATTCTTTACTGATGATAAGAAGTGAAATGTCGATTTTGTTACATAACAAATCACTAATCGTTTTCTTGGCAAATTCAAGAGCTGCTTGTTCATCTCTATCGATTAGTAGTGTTTCGAGACACATTCCAAGAACTTTTGCAACTAGAGGGCAGTTATCACGACGAACTGTTTCGAGACCCTGGAAACATCAACATCTGATTATTTTTCATCCAATTTCGAACACTTACTTTGCAATCCATTTTATCATAAGTATCGGGTTTTGTGAAATACAAACCAGCATATCGTTTCTTATTGATCAAAAGGTATGGGAAATAAACCTTTTCGAATTCGAGTTTAATCGGCGGTGTGAAAATCTTGGATACTTCAGTCGCTGCATGCAATCCAATCTCCATTGCCTGTGCAACTGTTTCAACACCAAATTTAACCATAACCGAATCAGTGTCACCATAAATAACTTTTGCGTCAGCTGGACATTTTCCATCCAATGCGCCTTTTTTATAAATTCTCTCCACCTCTGTTTTTGTCATATCGATCATTTTTCGGCCGAAAGCAGTTACCGATTGTGAGATTTCAAGACACGGCAGTTTGCCAACAGTCGCACCGGTGAAACCATAAACCGAATTGGCTGAGATTTTCAGAGCCAACTGTCGACCGTTGAACACCATTCGGCGAAATTCGTCTTTCTCGTTTTTCATGTCATTTTTTGCGCGTTTTCTGGCATTCAAGAGATCCTCCAAAATTCCTGGTAACAATCCTTTGCGACGTTGTTGAGTGGCGAAATATTGTCCAGACGGAGTCTTGATATAATCTTCATTTTCGACACCGTTTGGTGATTTGAGAAGTGTTGTGTAGCAAAGATTGTGAGCAATCATAATAGAAGGGTAAAGTGATGCGAAATCGAGAGTTGCAATTGGTTCGTTGTAGAAACCCCGGACCGGATCGATAACAGTAGCACCCTCGTAACTGAAAAAAGAGTTGACACACCAGAGTTTGAAATGTGAAAAAATACCCTTCACCATCTCCACCGGATGCTTCAATGACTGGCAAAAAAAAGCTGCTAGATTTACATCTTCTCAACATCATTGACAAAATCTGAAATTAATTGTTCTTTTTTTTGTGTTGAGAGAATCTTATAATACCTTGATTTGTTGTCCTCTAGTTAGCAAATAATTCATTGGAACTCCGGTAACTCTTGCCATTTCGATGTAATTAATAATAGACATTAATTTATCGAGAAGTCGTAGTGGTAAATAGGAATCTTTCAAACAGTACATTGCTAGTCTTCGACGAGTTTGTTCATTTCCTCGTTGTAAATCGGGAATAATATTGTGTTCAACGTCTTCTTTTTGTTCCGAGAGAAATTGATATGAAACACTGTTCAGAGTGTAACTTCGGAGTTTATAATCACGAAGGACAACCTGAAATTTTTTCGTTTTGTGAATAGGTATTTTATCGGGAAATTCGATTTTGTGTTGAGAGTGGCAAAACCGGAATGGCGTTGATTGACAATATGAACATACCTGTAGAACATCGAAAATGATTCTGCCATGGATATCGATATTTTTGTTCACTCGACTTCCCATTTGTTTCGACGAAATTGCAGCATCTCTCACCACTGAACCTTTGTCTTTCTGGCGTCCAAGATGTGAAACCATTGGAAGTTTCAGAACCTGTGATCGATGATAAGTGGTTGTGGAACTAAAAAAATCTCACTTTTGCACGATCCAGAATATATGGCAAATCGAAATTCAGAATATTATAACCGGTGATAATGTCAGGATCAACTTCTCGAATGAATTCAGCCCATTTTTCGAGAAGAAGTTTTTCATTGACACATTGAATGATAGAAGATCCGACTACTGGTGCACATGTTCCCAAAACGAAGCAATTCTTAATGAAAGGTTCTGTTTCTCCTTCGATTTTAACCATGTTCGCGATTTGAATGATAGGATCCATACTGGCTTCAGGAAACACTCCTCTTCTTCCGATACATTCGATATCTAAAGAAAGTGTTCGAATTGGCGCAATATCAGCCCATTCTCCATCACTTTCGTGTACAATCAAATCATTAACTGACACAAATACTTCGATTTGAGATCGAGATGTTTTGTCTTTTTCTTGAATCACATCACACTTTCCAGCTGGTATTTCGATCCAACCACATCCCACAATTCCAGTTTTTGCCATGAATTTAACTTCGGCATCAATGTTAGATTCATAGAGATTGCCAACATTTACTGAACCTTTACCCATTAAATTGATTCCATTTTTGAGCTCAGTTCGAGCTTTGTGAAGTGCACTTGTTGTGCCGGTTACTTTGATGAATGGAACTTTTGTATCAGCTCCTGCAAACAATTTTTTGTAAGGTAGAAACTAGAAAAATCAAAACACCTCTGAAGTAGTACAAATTTTCGCCATGAACGATTTCTATGTGAACTAAGTTGTCAACCACTTTCCCTGAGATTTGCGAATTTCCAGGACCTCTTCGGATTGAAGTCGCAATAGCATTACAAATTGCAGTTTGAGCTTGTTTGATGTGTTCAACCCCAAACCCTTGTGGTGCCTGAAAAATAAAGTTTCGGAAAGAACTAAAATAAAAAAATAAACCCACTTGAAAATAGAAGTGTGGAAAATAGTCAGTTACAATTACACATATCGAATTTCCAGATCTGGTAACTCCATAAATCTTGGCGTTGGTTCTATCATATCCACTTTCACTTGCTGCCTCATAATAGGTCTCGACTTCGAGAACTTGACAAGCAATGTTTTTCGAGACACCGAGCTGCTTGTCCACTGCTGGTCGACTCCATCTGCTCTTGTCGATTTGAATTTTATCGGTCAGTTCGTTTTCGAAATGTGGAACATATTGTTTTTCAAACTCGTCACTCTCTCGTTTTCTTTTTACTGTCGGCTGAAATGTCGCCCCGCCAACTCTTTTGTTTGATGACATTTCACTCTGAAATAGATCTGACGTGGGGTTATGAGAGAAACGGAAAATTTGTGGGAAAAAAATAAATAAATTCAGATTTAGAAAACGTGCTCCATTGTGAGGCGCGGAAAATGAAATTTAAAGTTGAAGTTGCGAAATCTCGCTCCATTGCTGAGAGGCGCCGTCTCCAATCCACAATTTTTTGTTTTTCGTTTTCGTTTTCAAAAAACTTTCCATGACTTTCCGCAGCTTAAAAAATTTCAGAAGCTTTGGAGTCTCTGGAGAAAGAATGAGCACTCTCACCGAATCTACTAACAATGAAAACATTATCGCCGAAACAGTTGCAAAGAAAATGAAAGTCGAAGAAGTGAGTATTGGCCTAAAAATATGGGTAAATAATTAAGAAAATTGTCAGGTTTCATCCCGACTAACTGTCCGTTTCACCAAACTGAATGAGTTCGCTCAAATGCCAACATACGGATCATTGGCTGCTGCTGGCGCTGATCTCTATAGTGCAGAGGACTGTGTCGTTCCTGCTAAGGGAAAATATTGTGTTTCAACAGGACTACAATTAGAGCTTCCGTTTGGATTCTATGGACGTGTTGCCCCACGTTCAGGTCTTGCTGCAAAAAATTTCATCGATGTTGGCGCTGGAGTTGTCGACAGCGACTATCGTGGAGAACTTAAAGTTCTTCTCTTCAATTTTAACGACACTGACTTCGAAGTAAGCAGTATTTTTTTTTCAAAGAAATCCGATGCTAATTCAAATTTTTCAGATTAAAAAAGGAGATCGCATCGCTCAACTAGTTTGCGAGAAAATCGCGCATTGCACCTATGAACAAGTTGAATCTCTCGATAACACAGAGCGCGGATCTGGCGGATTCGGATCTACTGGAAAATAACTTTTACACTTTTCTAATTTTGTCAAATAAACGATCTCAACTCAAATGTTTATACTAACAACTTTGTTGCGAAGGTCTTTAAAATCCTCGACTTTATATTCATTAGTTGATCGAATTGGCCCGGCATCGTAAAGTTGAGCATTGCTTTCGAATATATCTTGATATGGGAAAAATCCAAGATATTTACTTTTTCCTTGGTAACCCAATAAAACCAGATCTTCGGGATTCTTCACTGGATGTGTATCATCGGAAATCTCTTCTGGATTCTCATTTTTGTTGAGAAAACCACACTGAAATACTTGAAATCTAATCTATTAGGTTAGGTGACACTTACAACTAACAACCAATGTGCTTTGTGACCATTTAATTTCGTAGCACTAAAGTTTTTATCGCAGTCATAAGCGACGAGATAATGATAACCATTGAGAAGACTTTTACTCATTTCGTGTGGTTCCGGAAACTCAACAAAGTTTGAACAATTCGGAGATATTTGATTTGCTAAGTCGGATAATTTCTTTGCTGAAAATTATTTATCTGCAGAAAAAGCACGGACGTAGAATCATAAAACAAGTATTCTCTAATCGATCAGAGCATACTTGCTTTATACAAAAAAGCGATTACCGCGCGTGCAGTTCGTTCGATAAAACACTTTCTCGCGCTCAGTTTTTTGTTCTTACCTGAAAACATTTCTCCTTGTTTTGTATGTTCCAATTTTTTCCCTAGTTCAAAAATTTCATCAACCGTAGTTTCAATTCCTTTACTTCTCAATGACATTGCTAAAGCGACTAGACCACATCTAAAATTATTTTTAATATGAATGAAAAGTTTTAGAAAAAAATTACTTCGGTCCATTTTGCAATTCTGGTTCCACCGATGTATCAAAAGTAAACCGTGACGCAGGTCCATAACTCAATAATTTTGAATGGGTGATCGGTGGAATACAGGTCATGTCGGAGAGCATTTTTGCCATTTTTCGAGATAGCCGAACATTTTGGAATGCTAGGCCATGTTGTGTTTCCTAGGTCGTTTTTATTTTTCGATTACTTTCCTGTTCAACAAACTACTTCTGATAAAAATCAGCTTTTTTTTAGATGGATGATCAAGAGTTGGAATATGAAGAATTAGAGAAAGTCGATGAAACGAGCGATCATGATGGAAGTGTCGATTATCAAGTAAGTCGTGTTGGAGAAAAAATGTATCAGAAGAATTTAAATTAAAATTTTAATGATCCAATTCTTCAATTCTCCAATGTTTTCCCGTTAATTCCTAATGTCCTGTTGCTAAAACTCTTATAAGATTAATTATTATGAACGTAAAAAAATGTGGCGTCGAAATATTTAGAAAATGAAAGTTATAAAAATTGGCATTTCACGTGTATTTTTGGAATAAATTTGAAAAAAAAATCTTTTCGACGCCTATTTTTTTTATTTCTATAATATTAGTCTACTCAAAACAATTTTTTAATCCAGAGAAACAGCAATTTGTTGAAAAAATAGAGAACATTGTTCGAAAAGTCAAAAAATTAAACTTTGAAAATAAAAACAACGGTTGGAGTAAATTTTGAAAAAATAAGCAACACCTTCATATTTTCAAACCATACATAATAAAATGGCACACCCCCTCGGGAAAGTTAGTGACCCTACCAAAAATTTTCAAAATTTAGACAAAAAAAGCTTGAAAGTTAGTGACCCTACAGAGAAACTAATTGGAAAAATTTTCTCTTATGGTCGTTTTGGCTGGTTCAATTTTTCTTTTTCAAAAGATTGTAACGAGACCATACCTGTCCTAACAAGGGAACTACAAGTAGGTGTTAACGGACTTTAAGAAGAGACATGTGTCACCCGGTACAGTTTTTCATGCTGATCATCATGCCGTAGCTAACTTTTGCAAAGCTCCACACAGAAAGCTGGAAATCGAGCTCAAAGTTTGAGCACAAAAATTGAAATATCTTGTTCAATTTGAATTATTTTAGTGATGAGAGACTACTAAAGGGTTATTTGGCATGCCAGGAACATACCTCGGCAGAAATGTGGAATTCCACGTGGCACATTCAGAACTTTCGAAATTTTACACTGTAATTCAGACGGCACAAAAATTTACTTTCAATTTTGTGTAAAAATTCACAGGACACGTTTTGAAAATCTGGCTGTTCCACGATTTCTGCCGAGGCATGGCCAGGAACGATAGGAGCATTTAAAAACCTCGAAATTGTAGTTGCTCAGAGAAAACCCGTCGAGATCGAATTGAGATCGACGCTGAAAACGACCTTTCTTGGAATTCGATTCGAGATCAACAAAAAACAAAATAAAAACGAGATCGATGCGAGCTCGATGCGATCTCGACAAACTGAATGAAAAATGAAGTCGATTCGATCTCGAAGCGATCTCGAAGCGAACTCGAAGCGAACTCGCAGCGAGATCGACAACTTTTGCGGTCATTTAAAATTTTCATTGTTTTTTTTTATTCGCTCTTCGAAGATTTTTCGCTTAAGTTTCACCGATTGATATTTTAAAAGTTTTTGTACAATTCTTCATGCCTTATATATATTTAGAACGTGTTAATCAAACTTCAGTTTTGTTACTAATCAGAAATAAATACCAAACGACGCAGGGCAGACAGGGAAAATTTTCGAAAATAGGAAGGGATCATTGTTCTTCTATGCCATTTGTTTGGAATTCTCGGCCAAATTGGCCGTGATGACACATTGGAATCATACATTTCGTGTTTTTGAATAACATTCAGTGTGATTATCGAAATAATTTCAGGGGTTATAGATACATAGGGTATTTAGACAACCTTGAATTGATCAGAAAATGAACTACATTATAATTCGTTTTCCTGATATTAACTTTTTTTCGGTGCATGCATTATTATTATTCTCACTTTGAAATTCTTTCATGATTTTTGTGTGCAATGTCTTTTTTTACAGATAAAACAACTCGATGGTTCAATCTAAAACTAAACGACGTAAGAAATGAAAAATGAAATGAAAACATGTTTCATCGAATTACCGGAATATGTCAAGAATCAAGCTGTCGGTGAGTCAGTGAATGAAAACAGAAATCGTTGAGTTTTTTCTTCCAGATTTCGTGTTGATAGTTTACGAGTACAACCCGAAAGTGTTGCTTCAAACATACACAATTCATGATTTCAAAAAAGATTCACCAGTGTATGTTTTGTCAATAAACGAAAATTCATAAATAATTTTCAGAATTCACAACGGATTTGGAACATCTGAACAAGAACAAAACAACGGTTACCAGGAATATATAAAAGAAGTAGTTCTTTTCAAAAATCAGATCTTGGGCCGTATTAAAAGAGTCTTGTAAGTTCGAAATTAGTTCCATAACTCATAATATAAATCTCAACGTTTTCAGATCAGATACACATTTGTATACAGAATTTATCAATTCTCAAGGACTTATTGATTGGAGAAAAATGGTGAATCTAATTAAGTTTGTGAAAACAACCAACTCATTTACTTTTCAGTTGGAATGTGAGCATAAAACTTTCAAATCAACGAAAGACGAAGTTGTTAAATCACTCAACGCAGAGCTCCAATTATACACCACACAAGGCCAGCTCGAACCATCGTCATCCAGAAATCGATATTTCGAGGAACAAGAATTCGACACTTCCTCGCCGAATTACGGATTGGGCGATCCAGCCAATATTATTCTCGGAGACACAATGGCAGTGGAAAAAGAAGTAGTGAATGATGGTTTGCTGAACTTGAGTTTCGACCCAGCGAACCAATGAAAAAAGTGAATGATAATAAAATAGATCTATTTCGTCGTTTTAATTTATCGATAATTGTATTTTTTATTTCATGTCTAGCTTTTCGATACGTTTTATTTTCGTTATGTAAATGAATAATTTACAAATATATATATGTATATACTTGTAAGCGAGTGCAAAATGTTTAAAAAGGCGACTGCAACGAAAAGTTAATGATGGTGATTTTCTGGTTTTTCGCGAGCTCGAAATGGAAACTTAAAAAACGAGATCGCAGAAAATTCAAATCGACTTCGCTTTGAGCTCGCATCGATTTCACCCCGAGTTTTCTGCGAACTCAAAATTATTCAAATATCGAGATCGCAGAAAGTTCAAATCGATCTCACATGGAGATCCAATCGAACTCAATTTGAACTTTATGCGATCTCACCCTGATCTTTCTGCGATCTCGACGGGTTTTCTCTGAGTGTAACGCTGAAAAAATGAGCCCGAAACTTTTTATAAAAAAGGTAGATCAAAAAAACGTGAAGAATAAAAAAAATTGCATTGAAAAACGTGAAAATGACTAAATTTTGAAGATTGTTTTCTGATTTTTCATGTTTTTTCGAAAAATCACACCTTTTTCATTATTTTTTCGGAACTTCAAAATCACCATCGTGTAGAAAATTTAATTTCCTATCAGATCCATTAGTTTATTCTTGTAAATGTATAATTTTGAAAAAGTTAGGAGGAATTTTAAATTTTCAAATTTATCACAAAAATGTTATTTTCAGCTTTCTGGCTGAAGCTTTGCAAAAGTTAGCTACGGGATGATGTTGAGCATGAAAAACTCTATCGGGTCACATACATCCCATCTCAAAGTCCGTTAACACCTATATGTAGTTCCCTTGTAAGAGGGGAAAAAGCACCGTGTCATTTTTTTTGGTCGAAAATTCACAGCTACATTTTCGAGAAAAATCAGATTTCGAGCTATTTTTTCTGTTTTTCGGTTTTTTGGTAGCTATTCACAATGAAAAAAAAAACTTTCCTCCCAAGATTTGCACAGTGACAAAATTTCTGAGAAATTTTGGTCCCCTCTTCTCAGAAAAGTCAACGCGCGATAGCGGCGCGCGCAGAGACTCGAATGCGTGGTTAGCGCGCGAGTAGCGCGTAGTGGCGCGCGAGTACGCTGCGAGCGGGCGCTAATTTTGTGTAAATGCGCGCTGGCAGCGCGATTGGTGCGTTCTCGCAGCGCGAACAGCTAGAGAGTGCGTGGGCGCTGCGCGATTAGCGCGGGGTCGCAGCGTGATCAGTGTGTGGTGGCAGCGCGAGTAGCGCTCGCTCGCAGCGTACTCGCGCGCTACCGCGCGTTGACTTTTCTGAGTTAGATCAGGTATGAACGAGACGCTGTACTCGATAAAATTGTTTTGCGCGGAGTTGTTCAATTTTTTTTTGTCAGGGGAAAAAAAAGTTTCAGTCAATTTTTTTTTTGAAAAAAAATATTTAAAGAATAAATTTATATCCTTTCGCTTCAGAAAACCTCACTCTTTCGATTGGTGAAAACTAGAAGTTCTGAAAATGTCACGCCGATTCAAAAAAAGCTGTAAACGAAAAATTTCCAGAAAACATTAAAAAAAGCGGCATTTTTCAAACTAGACTGTTTTTAAAAAAATTAGGTCGAAAATGAAAAATGTGCCGCCCGTGATTTGTTCAGTTTTTTACGCTCTACAAGATGGTATAAGCCAATGTTTACGAAATGTGAAAACCACGGAGGAGATAGACTCCAAAGTTTCGAAATCGAGAAATTTGTGTGTTTCTCCACATCGAGTATATTGTTTCACTATTTTTTCAGAACCCTAAATATTTTTTTCTTTAGGTATTTATATATCCTTTCGCTTCAGAAAACCTCGCTCTTTCGATTGGTGAAAACTAGAAGTATTGAAAAAATCACACCGATTCAAAAAAAGCTGTAAACGAAAACTTTCCAGAAAAAACTGAAAACAGACGTTTTTCAAACTAGACTGTTTTTGAAATAATTAGGTCGAAAATGAAAAATGTGCCGCCCGTGATTTGTTCAGTTTTTTACGCTCTACAAGATGGTATAAGCCAATGTTTACGAAATGTGAAAACCACGGAGGAGATAGAAATCAAAGTTTGAAAACATTGAAAAAATGGAGAAATTGTGCATGCTAATTTTGAGTTTCTGTGATAAGGTTTCACGTAAATTTATATTCTATCGCTTCAGAAAGGCTCGATTTTTTGATTGGTGAAGGATGAGTTCGGTGAATATGTCATTCAAAAATCATGTATGCTGAAAACAGCCAAAAAATAAATGAAAAAATAAGAACTTCTCGTGGCCCGTTTAGATTCATCGTATTTTTTCGAGTGTTTTCGGTTTTCAGAAAGGAGATATGACACGACCCTTTAGAACAACAGAAAATTGCAAGTCGCGCCAGACGCGGGGAGGAAAAGATAAAAGGCTAGAGAACGAGAGGTCGCGGCGAGATATTTTGATAAACGCTGTGGCGCCAAAAAGATTTTCTCGCAACGAACACTTGTACTCTGCTTTTATAAAGTTTGGCGCCACAGCGTTTATCAAAATATCTCGCCGCGACCTCTCGTTCTCTAGTTTTTATCTTTTCTTCCCAGCGTCTGGCTCGACTTGCAAAAAAAAGGGTCGTGATGATTTCGTAGAGAGCTTGGAGCTGATCAAAACGCAATATAACAGATTTCTCAATATACGAAACTCGACAGAAAAATGGTTCAAAAATCAGTACTTATATAAGTCACTTCTGAATTCACGTTTCAAAATACCGTTATGCAGTGTTTTGACCAGCTGGGGATTTTCTACGAAAAATGTTCACTACCGAAGAAACTTTGGAAAATCTACAAACCCACATGGGCCTGGCCTGAAGTCCGCTCTGGTCGGCTTATTCACTCCCGGATATTGTGAAAAACTGTTTCTGCTGGGAATACTCTACAAAACACGGCTGTCGTTTTTTTCCCCAGGCAAGAAAATACGAGCTCTTCAAGCCTGCGGTAAGATTAAACGACCAACGAAACTTCCTGCAATGTATTTTTCCAAAATGGCACTCGATTGCAACAAAATTTGGTATTTTCAAGCCATGCCAGCTCATAAACGGGAGAGCCGGGTCATCTTGGCCTAACACATGGTGGTCTGCGGGTCCCCTCAAACGACACTCTGCTACAAAACATTGTTCCTACTTTTCTCCTATGAAAATGATTCGTAGAGAATTCCCAGCTGGTTAAAACGCACAGGCAAATGCGTACCGGCCGAAAATCGGTCGAAAAGGGCGATGCAGCCCGATTCCGTACAGAAAATCGGCTGACTTTCGAAAAAAAACGCGTCGACATTCCGCGTCGACAATTGGCCGATTTCTTGTTGTAGTTTTCAACGCCGGTCGATAAATCTGAATTCAGAAGTGAACCATAAAAGTACTGATTTTTGAGTTTCGGATATTGAGAAATCTGTTATATTGCGTTTTGATCAGCTCCAAGTTCTCTACAAAATAGTTTGAAAAACGCCAGTTTTCAGTTTTTTCTGGAAAGTTTTCGTTTACAGCTTTTTTTGAATCGGTGTGATTTTTTCAATACTTCTAGTTTTCACCAATCGAAAGAGCGAGGTTTTCTGAAGCGAAATCATATATAAATACCTAATGAAAAAAAATATTTAGGGTTCTGAAAAAATAGTGAAACAATATACTCGATGTGGAGAAACACACAAATTTCTCGATTTCGAAACTTTGGAGTCTATCTCCTCCGTGGTTTTCACATTTCGTAAACATTGGCTTATACCATCTTGTAGAGCGTAAAAAACTGAACAAATCACGGGCGGCACATTTTTCATTTTCGACCTAATTATTTCAAAAACAGTCTAGTTTGAAAAACGTCTGTTTTCAGTTTTTTCTGGAAAGTTTTCGTTTACAGCTTTTTTTGAATCGGTGTGATTTTTTCAATACTTCTAGTTTTCACCAATCGAAAGAGCGAGGTTTTCTGAAGCGAAAGGATATATAAATACATAAAGAAAAAAATATTTAGGGTTCTGAAAAAATAGTGAAACAATATACTCGATGTGGAGAAACACACGAATTTCTCGATTTCGAAGCTTTGATTCCTATCTCCTCCGTGGTTTTCACATTTCGTAAACATTGGCTTATATCATCTTGTAGAGCGTGAAAAACTGAACAAATCACGGGCGGCACATTTTTCATTTTCGACCTAATTTTTTTAAAAACAGTCTAGTTTGAAAAATGCCGCTTTTTTATGTTTTCTGGAAATTTTTGGTTTACAGCTTTTTTTGAATCGGCGTGACATTTTCAGAACTTCTAGTTTTCACCAATCGAAAGAGCGAGGTTTTCTGAAGCGAAAGGATATAAATTTATTCTTTAAATATTTTTTTTCAAAAAACAAATTGACTGAAACTTATTTTCCCCCCTGAAAAAAAAGTGGCACACACACACACAAGCGAGAGAGTGTGCGAGACGCGGAGAGTATTATACAAGATGCAAACATGCGACCTCAAGGTATTGTGCACAGTTACTGTTTCTTTATATGTTTTTTTCAGAGAGCAAACATTTATTTTTCTTCATGTATTAGAATTAAAATTTCTTAATTTGAAAACTACAGTAATCACTTTTAGAAAAAATTCGAAAACGTTTTCTAACCATTTCCGGAAAAATTTAGTTATAAACAAGAGTGTGGAAACGGGTTCCACAACTTTTTCAAAAAATTATTTTCCCGGCTCTGATGTGAGAAACAGACGTTCAAAAGTCGGGCCTGGCCTGGCCGAGCTTTGTCGAAAAACAAAAAGCCCGGCGGCTCGTTTATTTTGGGCCGGGCTATTGGTCTCCGGCCTACAATCTCACCCCTGGCTTTTAGGGAATGAAAATTTTTTCCAAAAATAGTATAAATGCTCTTATCGCTCTAATCCGCAAGTATACGAAAAAGCATGACATGAAATCCCACAAGAAGGATAACGAAATTAGTGATTATCACATCAAAGATTGAATATAGTTAATAAAATATAAAGCCACAAAAGTTCAGATGTAACATGTCAAAAATAATGGAAAAACTACGTAAGCATACATCATGTTTGGCGCATATTGATGAGAGGGGTTACTAACTTCTGGAATTTTTTTTCTGAATATTGAAACATTTTCAGTCTTCGAAAAAAATTGAATCAGCCCAAACGAAACCCCTACATGATAAGAGTAATTTTTTTATTCAAAAAGGGCAAAATGACGGAGGATGGAGGAAGAGTCTTAATTGGGTGAATACAATCTAATTTTGCTCTTCAGATTGTAGGCATGTTTTTGAGGTTACATGATTAGTAGAACTAATAACATGAAAAGATGATAACAACATGAGTCTGTCACTAAAACTTTCAAATTTTCTCGGCCAGTAACCTTCTGACATTTTGGAATGTTTCACGCTAACTCCCGCCTGGTGTCAAAAATCTGGGCCCGAAATCGAACTGAAAAAATTTGAAAAAAATTAGGCCGAATGGAAAGTCGCTGCAACAGAGCGACTACTAACAGGTTCGGCTTCTTTGTTTTGGTAACAAAATATTAGTTTGAAAAAATTAAGAAACTGACTGTAGCAAAAGAGAATTGAACCTATGTCTGCGATATATAAATCAGACGCTTACCCTGTTTCACCATCCAGCCATGTTTTTCTGTTGTCATTTTTTAAAATATATAGTTCACGTTTATAGATCAAAATTATTGGAATTGTGTGTAGAACAAAGTTCAAATTCCAGACGCTCATAACTCCTCTCACAGATCCCATGGGGACACCAAATTTTTTGACTCAAATTCCTATAAGTACACTAAAAAAGGTTCCCTTGTCAGTTTACAAGGAATATGCTGGAAAAGTCTCCTGTTTTTCAAATTTCCATCTATCCAAATTCAAGTATATTTGAATCGCGCACTTTCAATCTATATATTTCGATAATTCCCTTCTTAAAACCACTCATCATTCGTCTTCCTCCTCAATTTCCACCTACTCAACCTTGTGTTATTCATTACCTTTCTCTTTTTTTCCTCCTCCTTCTTTTCTGTTGTTCGTCTTTTCTACTTCGCCATGACAACCTAATAATTGGTACAAGGTTTTGCGAAGAGTATATGAGTGTGTGCGCGGTTATTATCCACCTCGTTGTCTGTATTCTCTCACTTTTTCAATATTTTCCATTTTTACCACCTATATAATTAGACATGAAAAAAGTGATGAAGAAAAAGAGGGAAAATAAGAAATGAGAGGAAAGGTGGTAATTGAACAGTCCGTCGTCGTCGTCGTCTCTTTTGTAAAATTGAATAGAAGTGTTATGTTCACACACACACACACACACACACAAACACATACAAACTGCGCACACAGACAGAACATACAGTCAGTAAGACAGTTTGTCTGTTTTTCTACCTCGGCATTGTTGTCCTCATCTTCTCCATCGTCATCGTCACCATCTTCTTTCCTTGTTGATGTTCTGCTGCCTTCCGTGTCCTTGTGGCTCTATTCATTCTTTTGCATTCGATCGGACAAAAATATATATTTTATTTGTCTAACACGAAACAAAAACTTTTCCCGGCGCTTTGCTGTCGATTTTACACTTTCGATGATGACCGTCAATGTACATGAACTAATTAACGGGTGTCGTGTTTTCCGATTTCTAAAAGTTGTATTCCTAATTATTGCTATTACTATTTTTGTCCGAATATAGGAGATAAATTGAGAGGTAATCCGGAATAGAATTTTCAAAATTGATTGTGGATCAATATCTGAACAGAAAAAGAACATTTTCTGGCCCTCAATTGAGAACACATTTCTGGCTTTCTTATCAAGATAGTTCCGCTATTACCGTTCTCTAATACCCATTCACTACTTTGCTAAGCGAGTCTGAAACCATAAATCTGCGACAAAAACAGAAAACCGGATAAAACATAGTTCGACCAAATTTGAGGTTGTTTCAAGTGTGAGAATGGGATTTGAAAAACTTTGTTCGACTTCCCTCTTTATTATTTATGTTGCTGTTGGAAGCGACTATACTGAATGTCATCGACATACCTTATCGAAAACTGTAGAACTTTTCTAATTACAGTAACTCAGACAGTTCTCCACGATACAAATATTTTTTTTCTTTTTTTAGACATCGGACATGATTACGCTCCTGATTCTATTTCAACTTTTTGTCACCTTATTGCAAGTTTGATTCGATTTCTTATTCTTCTGAGTGTTTGGAGTTCGACCACATGAAGGGCCTAGAGTTGAGTATTTCATTAGGTTTACAAAATGTGTTCCTAGTGTCGGTCTGGTTCGGCTCTTAGATCACTTGGATTGTCATCACGGCCTTTTAGTACATTAATATTGCCAGTTGTGGAAAGATGAGCAAGTCCAAAATCTGAGCAACCTGATCCAACGCCTCCTGGCCTTTCTCAAAAGTCAAACTCTCACCCCTGCTCATGATTTAGTTCTCAAAATTTTTTGTTGAAAAAATGGAAAAAAAAAAACATTGACCCCATTGAAAATGTAAACATTTCTCAGTGGGGTCATTACTTTTTTCTGCCAGAACTCTAATTTTTCATCCATTTTATTAGTCTCATCATATTTCTATCATGTCTCTTCTTGTCTCTTCTTGCTAGTATTTTTCTTCCTAATATCGTAATTCGATGAGGAACAATAAATATATTAGCGTTGAAGGGATTCTCACGAAAAATTGTTGTGCTTCTTCATTTTGATCGAACAAAAAATGTGTGGAAAATCGATTATTGTTCTCCTTTAAAAACGGTCACAATTATGTGTGTGTGTGATTTCATAAATATATATTTATAATATATATAAAAATATATATGAATCAACAAATACGCATACACATACACACACACATTCATAAATGTATACATACACAAAACGCATAAAACATAATAGTGGTAAAATAGTGTGTTTTTGGCGGCAGCGAGTGACTTAATTGGTGTTCAGTTAACCCGAACGAGCTGCTATCTAGTGTTTTGTTATGTTTTTGTGAAACGAGAGAACAACAATTTTTTTGGTTGATGGTAATTGTGACAAGGTCGTTTTCTTGTGGTGGTTCGGGTGGTCGCTGCGCAACGCAGACGTTTCGTTGTTTCTCATCGTCAATCTCTAAATACTTCATTAATCCTCACCATTTCTCTCCTTGCTGATGTTTTTTTTTTCGGCTGTTTGAAAAAAAAATGATGATTTTCGATAGATTTTTTTTCTCTAGTTGGCAACATCAACAGGACAAATTTCGAAAGAATAGGGTTATAGTTTGAAAGTGTTGAATAATGTGAAAACATTTTCGCCCAATTTTTTATTGCTATTGTCCAGAATTGAATTGGAACCATTTTCTCGGGAAACTAAAGCGTGCAAAACAATTCCAATATTGAAATCCTATTATTAAGTTCGGAAAACTGAAAATTTTCAAATAATTATTTGATATTTTGGTGAGAACGGTAGAGTGATAGATGCCAAAACACGTTCATCGAAATTTTGAAGTTGGTACAAAACAACACAAACAGGCTGTTTTTCACCAACAATCGACAGAAAATCAGAATTGTTGAAAAAGGGCTGAAGTATGTTGTGTGATTCAGACTACGCGCCTGAATTTACGTTTTCACATGAATTTCGTTTTTGGGCGAGCCAATTGGGTCAGTGGACCAAGCGAAAAAAAAAGAACTTTTCAATCCCACGGTAAACGTGAAAAAAAACAACGAGCTTTCCCGGCTCGGCCCACTCTGAACTATACAATGTGAAAGTGCATTTGCCACGAACTGAAACATAATTGAAACAAAAAGTTGGTCTTCGGCAACCAATGTTTCAGTTTCACGATTTTTGACCCAAATATGGCTTACAAACTAGTTTCTAAACAACACTTCAAGACTTCCTCCAAGTTCAAGCTCACTGATCCTGAAACCTTGCTCCAAATTGTTGCAAAAAATGCTCCGAGTGTAATTTTTCATGACACATTGCCAGATGTTTTCAAAAACAAATGTTTGCCTCAAACATTCCATTTTGAACATTCGATGTTTTTGGGTTGCAGTGTTGGCTCATTCATCTTTCAGTCGATTTCTCTTATTCTCTTATCGCGACTCTCAATCACATCACAACACTAATTTCACGCCATTTCTGTCGTTGTCGAATCAACTACATCTTGCTTTTTTTCTGAAAAATTGGATTTTCATCTTGCGCTCGGGCGCGCAGCAGCAATTCTTTGAAGCCCTATATGTGTATGTGTGTTTTTTGCGCCTCTTGGTTCTCCACATCTCGTAAAAATGTTAATTTAGACGAAGAAGCTAGACATGCAGAGAGAAAGACATATGTAGCTCTTTTTTTTCCAACCAAGCAGTCAGCTCTTTTTGTGTGTGTGTATGTGTGTGTTTTTTTCATCTTTTCCTTGTTGTCTTCGGCTTCTTCTACTGTGTGAGAGCGGTGGGTGAGCGTGAGTCGAGCCGAGCGAGCGCACACGCGCATAAAGGGCGGAGCTTAGGCGGCAGCAAGCGCCGCCCACAATTTTTTTTCGTTGTTGTGTTGCCTATGTGGTTTCGTTCTCCTCTTTCTGCTGCTGCTGTGTTTGGTTGCTGCTGACTGCCTGCCTGACTGACTGCAAGCAAGCCAACTATGCCCATCGTGGGCCTCTTTCTATTCTACTTCAACTCTTCATTTTTTGCCAATATTCCTAAATTTTTTGTCAGTCTCAAGTATATGAGAATGAATGATAATCTTTATTACTAGTTTTTCTCCTTTTCGATCGTGAGTAAATTCGCTTCTTTCATCTAGAACTGTAAACGGTCTCGCCGCCTGATACTTTCGTCTCAACCTCGTAAGTCAATACGTAGACGTAGGTGAGCAAAGTTTCAGGTGTGCAAGACCGTTTACGGGATTCACTCTGACAAAAACAAGCTTCTGGTGTATGTGTGTGTGTGTGTGCGCAGAAAAAAGGCAAGTCAAACTTTTTGGCTAAAACGAAACATATTTTCTGCGTCTAAACAGAAGCTTGTTGAATACTTGGATCGTCAGAGAATCCCAGAAAAATGTGTGAACTGCATCGAACTTTTAGCTTTGCCACGTCGTCGTTTAAAAAAACTTTCCGACTTTTCATCGCCCAACATGGAACATTGATAATGTTTCTATATCTAGAGCTCTGTTTTGTCTTTATTATACTCGGCCTAACAGGGAATCAAAAATTTTCGAAAAACATCACACTTCGAAAAATGTGAAAATTATTTCTGTCGCCGTGAATGACGACATAAAAATCAGGAAAATGTTGGAAATATGAGGCAGATTTCGAACGAATTCTAATAACGAGTTTCAAGTTTTTGTGGAATACCTTATGATTTTCTATTCGATATTTATAATGTAAAACAGTTGATGAAAATTCAATTGCTCAAATATGACAGAAATTGGGTCAAAACCAAAAGACACTTCACGACTAACGTCGTCCGCGTCGCGTGTCTGCGAGCGGTCGTTTTATTTTTTTTTCTGTCCGTTCGAATTTAAACCCGCATCGCGAGCACACTTCGCAACCCCAAAAAGTACAGGATGATCTATTTTTCATAACTCAGAAACTTGAAATATAGAATTTATTGGCATAAAAAATTTGTGCAATCGTCATATCAACCAAAAACCGCAGAAAAAAGAGAAAATTAATTTCCTATGCCTTCTCGACCACATCGCGTCGTTTTTTTTCATCCACCAATAAAACATGCAATATGTATGTTTATGTGTTGTCTATAACAACAATACATGTCAATTTTCGGAAATTGGCTTTTTCGTTTTTGTTGTTGAAAAATGTGTGGTTTTTTGAAATCGGTGTGTGTGTTATCCTTTTTCGTTGTGTCGTGTTTTCCATCCATCCATTCGACATTGAGCCAGCCAAGTCGGAGTCAAAGTCAGCTTTCATACATGTAGACAACAAACATATATAGAAATATATATATGGACACATACATACTCTTTTTCACTAACTGAGGCAGCGCAGAAAAGTCGCGCTGGCAGCAGCAGAAGAAGCGGCAGAAGAAGCAGCAACCACACCACTTTCCAATTATATATTGATGATGATGATGAGAATGATGATGTGTTGATGTTGAATGAAAAAAAAGAAAGAAAATATGGTTAGGATTGCGAATATCTCATAAGAGTCTCGAGGAAAAAAAGAGCGTGAGCATTTTCTCAACTTGTAAGCGATATTGAAACGATATCGCGAATGTAGGTCAACATCGCGAGTTGAAATGATCTCTGGTGGGTCGGAATATCATAAACCGACGACAGAAATAGAATCTGAGTTAACAAGCTCACAGCCTGACAAGGGAACTGTGAAAACTTACTAACGGACTTTGAGATGAGACATGTGTCACCCGATAGAGTTTTTTACGCTGAATAAGATCCCGTAGCTAACTTTTGCAAAGCTCTATGCAGAGAGCTAAAATTCGAGCTCAAAGTTTGAGCACAAAAATTGAACTATCTTGTTCAATTTGTATTATTTTAGTGATGAGAAGTTACTAAAGGGTTATTTGGCATGCTAGGAACGATAGGAGCACTTAAAAACCTCGAAATTGTAGTTGTAACTCTGAAAAAATGAGCCCGAAACTTTCAATCAAAAAGGTAGATCAAAAAAACGTGAAAAATAAAAAAAAATGCATTGAAAAACGTGAAAATTATTAAATTTTAGAAATTGTTTCTGATTTTTCATGTTTTTTTCAGAAAAAAACACTTTTTTCAAAACTTTTTTGAAGTTTCAATTAAACCATCGTGTAGAGAATTGAATTTCCTACCAGATCCACTAGTTAATTTTCATGAGTATGAAACTTTGAAAAAGTTACGATGCATCTAAAAATTTTGGACTGATCACAAAAACGTGATTTTCAGCTTTCTGGCTGGAGCTTTGCAAAAGTTAGCTACGGGATCTTGATCAGCATAAAAAACTATCGGTGAGCATATATCTCATTTCAAAGTCCGTTAGTAAGCTATCATAGTCCCCTTGTGAGAAAAACAACCTGAATCATCATTGTGGAAAAGTTTGATCTACCAGAATTAGCGTAAAATTTCTCTCTCAATCAAGTTCAAACTACATTCTATTTTCTCTACTCCACACTGTTTCTCTCGAAATAAGTGTGCGGCAGTTGCAAATGAAACCGCACCCCTCTTTTGGAGGGCATTGCAATGATAAAACAAAAAATCTCGAGTTACTGTAATAATTTTGTCATATTTGAATCAAAAATGGAAATTCGATTCTGACTTGTTTTGCCTGTTTTGTTTTGACCAATATTCTCACGAAAATTAGAGGTTTCGCTAATTGTTTTGACAAAAAATATAATGCGGATTACTGTAACACTAGAGTCAATGTTGCATTCGAATACGATTTCGAAATTTTCCATCACACATGCTATTTTTTCACGAAAACAGTACAAACAGATGTTCGAACTGCAAATATTGTCAATATGTTTTTTGTTTCCTCAGAAAAGGAAACGTTTTGTTTTCTTGGGAACACCTGGATTTGCCGGGTCGTATTCGTTTTTGTCGAAAAAAAGGGGAAAACAAGTTGGATGCTCCGATCCGAGATTTCGGTGTGTGTTGGGCGTGACAAACAACAACTACTCTTACACTTCCACCAAACACCACTAATCCATCTCCTTCGTTTCTTCAATTTCCACTCGATATACACATATATGTATGTATATAAATTCCGTTGCTGTTGTTGTTGTCTCTATGCGTGTGTTTTGTGCTTTTTTTTGTCCGTCGTGACAGAACAAGGAGAAGAGGTGGCAAAGAGAGAATACTAATGAGAAGAAGAAGAAGAAGAAGAAGAAGAAGAAAGAAGGGACAAAAAAACGATAGACGGGCTCGGACAAGACGAACGAAAAATGCAACACAAAAACGAAGAAGAAGACGAGTTCGAAATGAGAGGATCATCATTAGATTTTTGTTCTTCGCCGTTTCATTTTTGTCGCGGTTTTTTTTGGTGAAGAGAAGGGAAAAAAGGAGAAAACAGGAGAGCGAGCGTGGGAGAAATTTGATATGTACTCTTTTTCAAAATTAGATGTTTTGTGTCTCCGTTGGTTATTGTTGAAAAATCGAGTGGCGACGCGTTTGCCACACGACTTCTTCCATTGATTCCCCCTTACTCTTCCGATGGATTGGATATTTGTCTCGGCACACCATAAGTGGACGGAATATTGGCACACGTTCAGAAAGCGTTTTATACTTGGCTCGTTCTCAATAGATGGCTGAATGTTCAATTACATTTTCGGGTTTTCCGATATCCGGATTTCTGAACTTTTCAACGTTTTTTTTTCCAAAAAATTCAGAACTCAATTCAGATTCTGAGTCCTAAGTCGATTTTGCTCAAGCTTTACTAACATGTTCTGAATCATTGAACTCTTTAGGAATTCGATCTGTGTTTTCTGCTATATACAATTAATTACACGTTTGTTCATTCTTCCTTCTACGCTCCTAATATATAATCATTGCCGAAAATTCGAGAGACTAAGCTCTATGAAATTCAATATCCGTCGATGTTTTCGACCGCCCGCCACGACCCTTTAGAACAACAGAAAATTGCAAGTCGCGCCAGACGAGGGGAAGAAAAGATAAACGGCTAGAGAACGAGAGGTCGTGGCGAGATATTTTGATAAACGCTCTGGCGCCAAACTTTATAAAGTTTCTATAGCGACGAACACCCGTACTCTTCCTTTATAAAATTTGGCGCTACAGCGTTTATCAAAATATCTTGCCGCGACCTCTCGTTCTCTAGCCTTTTATCTTTTCTTCCCGGCGTCTGGCTCGACTTGCAAAAAAAAGGGTCGTGCCGCGGTTACTCTGACAACCGATACTTCAACTGTGCTCTCCCAAAAATGAAAACAATAATAATATGGGGATCACATGCTCTCACTCTATTTCGATTAATATTATAATCCCAAAAATAATAAAAATTGTATACATTTACACCTGGCCCAGCCAAAGCCAAAAAGGTAGAGAACAATTTAATTTATGAGGGGACGTAAAAGTAGACTGGAGGAAAATGGAGAAGTTTTAATGATCGGAAGAGATGAAGTAGATAAGAGTTTCGAAAAAAAAGACAAAACAAACGAATATTTGGTTTCAGGGAGATGTGGCTGATGAGGATATTGAAAGAAATGTTACGATGGAACGTGAAAAGGCATTTGGATTGACATCGACACAGGCTAAATATTTAAAGGTACATTTGAGAGAAGATTTTCAGACAAGGAGATAATAGTGGTTGTGTGTTTCTCCCGCGCTCGAGGTGAAAAGTTCGAGTTTTGTCACGAGCCAAAATGTTTCGTTTGAAAGAGACGCAGAGAAATTTGAATTTTGGAGTTCGGGGTCACGCTGATTTTTTATAATTTAGTGTTCACGGTTTTTGTAATTACAAAATCATTATGAAAAAATAGATGAACCAAATGTTATTTTTTTAAATACCGACGTGTGTTTTGTTCATTTCTCGAAAAATTCAAGTTTTGGAAAAAAATAGAGCAACGTGAAAATAATATAAACGTGACCTTTGGAACTTCAAATTTTTTGTTTTCTCTGTGTCTCTTGATTGGGAAATCTCTACATGGCTCGTAAGCCATGGGTTTCTTGTAATTTTTCTGAATTGGTCCCGAAGAAAAACCTATGACCATTTTTTTCCGATGTTGAGAGAAACCTCAATAAATCCTTCGTGGGCCCGAAAAACGTTGGACTCTGTACGGTTAATCAAGATTTTAGATGAAATGAAAACTTTTCAAAAAAAAAAAAACAAACAAAAAGGCTCTTCTGCGATTGGTTTTAAACTTTTAAAATCCCTGGTTTTTTTTTTGACTCGGGGCTCCTTTTTTTAAACTCGGGGCATTCACTTCTCGCAAAAAATAAAATTCTCAAAAAGCTCGACCCGAAAAACTTTGAACGGTTGTGTCGGGCCGGCCCAAAACTATCTCATTCCCCCTCAAATTTCCCCCTCGAATAACCACACCGGATCCGTATTAGTTTATTTTGCTAATTAATAAAATTGACATTGTCAATTTTTCATCACGCTCATTACTCAAAATGTGTCAAACATTTGATGAGTTTTCGTTGTGTGTGTGTGTGTGTGTGTTTGATGAAGAGCATCCCCTTTCTCTACTTGATTATTGTGCTCGAATGCATCTCGGAATAATAGAGAAGGCATGAATATACAGATGATTTCAGGTGACATCAGCCGAGGCGAGAGCACTTCGAATTGAATTGAATGCCGGACTAGGAACACATGAGATGAGCGCCGCTCTGGTTTCCGGAGTCGATGGAATGCATGACTATCAGATTATGAAGTGCGTTCCCCTTATTTTGTTTTCTTCCCAATCAAAAGTGATGTTCCAGAGTTTTTGCGGCGTTCAACGCAACCAAAGTGTTCAAAATGAACGAGAGCCAGTCGATTGTCGAATTTGTCGGCCGACATTTTGTCGTTTCGATGATGTTGAACATGACTAAAATGATTCGACGAGTTCGTGGCAAAAGACAACCGAACGAGGATGGCGAGTTGCCATCGGACGATGAAGTTGAAGAAGGACAAATCATGTATGAAAAAGGAGATGATGTGGAGGTTGTCGAGAATGTCAAAGCCAATGGTGAGATTTTCTTTTTTTTTTCGAAAATCGAAGTAACCTCAATTGGTTCGGAGCGAAATTTCAGCTGAAGAAACTTTTTGCGATATCCGAAATTTTGAAAATCACATTTTCATGACCCAACGTGTATTTTTTTTTTCAAAAAAAAAAAAACACATAATTTTCTATCGATAATAGTATGTATATTCAAAAACCAGTTATTTTATGGTTTACACAGCTGATATAGTCCCTTTTTATGTATTCGATTATTGGCTCAGATTGATTGGTCAATCAACCAACCGAATGTTCAAATAAAACAAAAAAGAAGAAGAAGGTTTGTATATAAATATAATTTTATATACAAAAAACCCAATTCGTGTATTTATACAAATGAATAAATAAATAGATGTTCCGAATTTTGCATGGGGATCTCCCAACTTTTTGTTGTTGGCCAATTCTCTCAAACATATGTATGTTTGCACTATGTGTCTCAATTGTTTTGATCCGTTCATACATCGACAAATACAGTCCCGTCTTTTGTTCTACACCTTCTATCTACAGTACTACTTTTTTCGGTAGTACTCTGTCTTTGTTGAAGGCTACAAAATTAGTAATTGGATATGTTTGTAGAAATTGGAAAAGAGAGAAGAAGGGGGAGATTAGGAGGGAATTGGATATTTGGGCATGGGAAACAATATTGAGATGGGGATCCCTGCCCTGCCCTGTCCGCCTGGCTACAGTAATCAATTGTTTGTTTACCTAGAGGTGTCAGAGATTTGGAAGATGATAGTGATCATGTAGACAAATAGACAACATCAACAAAAAGAGTTTGTTTTTGAGATTAGATGATTGTTTTTACAGAAAAGGGAATCGTTGAAAAGGACAAAGACTATGTCACTGTGGATGTGTCGGTGAAAAGTATACCGGATGGAAAGTGGAGAGTTGTCACACAACACGTTCCCGCTGACAAATTTCTGTTGGTCAGATTTCCCACCAAAAAAGAGTTTGATGTGAGTGTTTGGTTTTTTGAAGAAGAGTTGGGTGCAGGCTTTTGAAAACTAAGCCGCATTTCAAAAAGTCGGGCCCGGCCCGTAACTATCGGTCATCGAGCTCGCGGTCTCTCGAGTCACAGCCCTCTTTACCCACTTTTATTTGAAAAATACTCTGAAAGAAATACGGTCAAAAAAAGTTACTGAAATTTGAGGATTATTTCTCGTCATCATCTTGAATGAAAGTTACGATGACTTTAAGTCTTGAAAAAAAACCTCACATCTGCTTCAAAACAAGACTGTGCATATTTCAGCTCGTCAAATCGACATCAGAAGATTCGGAAGAGAAAAATGTGCGAAAACGACAAATTGCCGAAACCGAATTCTGGAGTCACGAAACACAAAATCGAGGTGGTCTGAATTTGTTCAACGATCAAGGTGATGAACTGGACTGGGACTATGAACACGATACACGATTCTATGATGAAAAAGTGGAAAAAGAGCAACAAAAAGCGGGCAAAGAGAGCAAATTTGAACTGCCAAAAGGTATCAAAGTGAGAGGAAGAGGAGCTGTCAAATGCGGATTCTTGTTCAAAGGCGAATTCGAAAAGGGATCCACTTCTGCTGCTTCGTTGGCATCGGATGATCAAAAACAAATCAAGAGAAAACGGCAGGATTTAGACGAGAAGGATATGTATGAAAAGGTCAGTTGGAAATCAGTGACCCCTGAACAAGAGTTTCTCATGTCACAAAAATTTTATGTGAACAAGTTTATCACTGTTTGATCGTTTCGGGCCGGCCCAGAATATTCGGCTGATTTCTGACCGTAACACAAATGTCGAAATTGTCAAGATCTCTATAAATCTTGTCGCATTTGATCAGCTCGCAACCCTTTTGCAGTATTCATTCTTTTCAGTTCCTGTTTATTTCATTCTTTTCGCAACCTGTTTTTTTTCCAGGACGATGTTCTTTCTCGAATCAAACCAAGTGGCATTCAGAGCAGACTCACCTACCTATAATATTTGTATTTTTATTCTTTATAATTTTAATCTTGAACTTTGACTATTCTCACGTTTTTTTATGAGTACTATCATATAATGTTTTTAAAATTTTATTTGACAAAATGAAAAAAATGATGAGAAAGATTTACAATATTAAACATTAGTTGGATTAGTAGTAGTAAAAGAAGTAAAAGTATTAGAAACTTTGACATATCACAAGAAAACACTTTCAGATGAAAAGAAAACGGCAAAAATGGGTAAGAAGAATACTGTTTGTGTTAACTCTATGCTGAAAATTTAAAAAAATTGGTTGACTAGAAATGTGTGGGAATGTCACATGCTGATTATGGGGAAAAAAAAGGGGGGGGGGGCAAGATAAAAAATAAGTTACAGGCCAGAAAAATGAATACAAAGTAGATGATGAAGAAGGAGAAGTAGTAGTAGAAAGCTAGAGAGAGAGAGAGAGAGAGTTCGTTGATATCTTTTCGAGAGTTGAACTATGTCAGACTAGAGTCTAGTATTGGAAATGTGGATTGATGAATGAGAAACCGCGGAATTCGTCTTGAATGATGGCTCGAACTACATTCGGATCGGTCGGGGTTAGGACGGGCTCTTCTTTCGTGAAATCACTGTCGAAATTGTTGGCGTCTCGTTTGGATTTCTACAAAATTTGAAACTTTTGATTTTTGCAGAAAAATGTATTAGGTGGTCGGAACTGGGTTAAAAAAAACCGAATTTGAACCAGGCCCGTAAGCCCGGTCTGAAAATCGTGGGCTGGGATTTTTTCGTTCGTTCACCCGCCGAAAAAGCTTAACCAGGCAAAAAGCAGTATCTCTGAATGATTATTTTTTTTTCAAGTTGTAGGAATATTCAGAACATTCTTCAGGAAAAGGGTCAAAAAAGTCGAGCCCATGAAACGTTCTCATCAAATTATTTTTGTTTCTTGAAAAACGTACGATCTTTGGTTTGAATGGTGGTTTGACTTGTCTCGCCTCTAATGCATCCCAATCAATTTCTCGGAAAAACGGATGTGCTCGAATCGCATCTTCGCCTCCCTGCGAAATAACACATCCCAGTCGTTTCGATGCATTTTTGGTCATAAACTGAAAAAATACCGAAGAATTGGATGAAAAGGAGACGAGATTCTTACCGCTTTCAATATATTGACAGCCTCTTTCGACAACCAAACTGGATACAAAACATCGTCGTTGAGAATGGCCTGGAAAAAATGGAAGGTTCTTGATGTTAGGAAGGAGTGGTTAGCTCGAAAAAAGGACTGGCCCATTATTTTCATACCGGGTTGTAAGTTAGAGTTGAACTTCGTATGTATCAATAAGGATATTTTTAAAATGAAAAATCTGGTTTACAAAAAAAACGGAGGTCACGTTTTAATCAAACCTTATCTTTCTCGAGAAAATCTGTGTATCATACTCTTTCAGATGAGAGATCGAGTATCATTTTTCCAAGTTTTTTTTTTTTGAGATGAGAAGTATTGCAAACATTTTGCACGGGAATACCTCGAATAGATCATCCTCATTATCGGCTTCAAAAGGAGGTTGTCCGGCCATCATTTCATACATCAACACACCCAATGCCCACCAATCAACCGATACACCATACTCCATTTCTTGTAATATTTCGGGTGCAATATAATCGGGTGTTCCGCAGAATGTGCTTGTCAGATTGTCCTTATTAATACCCTCTTTGCACATTCCAAAATCGGCCAGACGACAATGACCATCAGCGTCGAGCAGAATGTTGTCCAATTTCAAATCTCGATAAATCACATCGTTTCGATGCAAAAATTGAAGAGCACACGTCACTTCGGCCGCATAGAATCGGGCTCGAGATTCGTCGAATTTTCGGGCTCGCTGGATTTGAAACATCAAATCACCGCCATTCACGTATTCCATTACGAAGAACAAACGATCCTGCAATAAATTTGAAATTATTTTTTTGTCGATAAGTTTCTGTTTGTTTTCAGAACTTTTCAGTTTTTCGCAAACCACACGACCTTCTGAAAGACAATCGATGAGAGTGAGAGAGTGCTCAAAAATAATTATAGAGCGCTTTTGCTCTCTCTACATTTATGGAAATTGAGATTTTTCCAAGAGGTAATTCAACCGTGTAACCGCTCTCATCAGATAGTTTTCACTGTGATTTTATTTTTCTCTGTTTCTCTGTGCCTCCCTCGAGGGGAAAACTCTCATCGATTCCATTTTCAATCTTGTCTGAAAGGTCGTGACCATTTATCGATAGACTGATTAAAATGTCGTTTCAATTTCATCATACAACATTTTTGTGAAACGTATAGCTAACTGGTTTCGTTTTTTCAGCGAAAACTGATCGGACCAGGTGATTAAAAATGTGACTAGAACGGGTAGAGCTCAGAAATCGGGCCGAGAGTTTTTTCCATGGAATACCCTGCCCGTTTAATCAAAAATTCTACCCATTTGATTTCGTGACCGGATTTAGAAAAACGGAAAATATTTCCTGAAAAAAAACTGACCGAAGTTTGAAAAGAGGAATGCAAGGCGGTCAGAAATGGATGTTTCGCAGCCAACGATAGAATTCTCTTCTCGCACATTGTACACTCAACATCATCGTCTTGAACTATAACATCTTTCTTCAGAATCTTGATCGCGTATACTTCTTCAGTGCCTTTTCGTTCCGCCAACATCACCTGCAAATTTCATTTTAATTTTTTTGTAAAACTATCAGAGCTGCGTTTGCAACAATGTAGGCTGATTTCCAATTTTTCTAGAGCTTCTCTGCGTCTCGAACACCACGACGATAACATACACAACAAATTTTCAAGAAATTACTAGGATCTCTTAGAAGCGGGCTGGTGAGGGGGTTTCAAAAAGTTCTGAACTTTTCAATGCTTTACTTCTGACGCGGGTCGCTGATCCGCTCTAGGGCCTTACTGGGCCTAGTCTATGATGAAAATAATAGCTTGACGTGCTCACCTTTCCGAAAGATCCTTTGCCTAGCACCTTCATAAAAGTGAAATCATGAATTGACAGCATTGCGCCGTTTGCGTTCGCCGCCTTCGACGTACCACTCTTCGAGCTCATTCCCAATGTCTCGTCCTCACTAATTTTGTCCAAATAACCCGAATTTTCAGACGATGATAATGATGATATGTCAGTCGATGTTTCTGTCATTATCGATGGCTGAAAATGTGGAAAAATGAGAAGTCGAAATCACTTCAAAACTCGAACAAATAGAACAATATCTGTTTGTTTGGTTGTTTGTATATCTTTTCTATTTCGAGTTCTCACCTTTTTCTTCGATTTCACGCTCATCTTATCGCCAGTTAGGCCAAGTTGCGCAAGTTCTGCCGCCATTTGTTTCGCATTTATTCCGCAATTGTTGGCAACATTTCGTTGACAACTGAAAAATACAAAACATATCATTTGTTTTTCGATTTTCTTGATTTGTCAACTCACCGTTTATGTACATTCAATTTGCAAACCGAACATTGCAATCCTTGATTTATGAGACCATACAACATTGATCCACAATGATCACAAAATGTCGGCCGTTTATAAGAATGAATTGAAAACCTATGTGGCATATTGATATTGAATCGACCGGTATCGCTGACTTCCTTTCCTAGTTCTTCGACCGCGTCCGTTTTGTTACCCGGACATTTCCAAACAACTTCTTCGTGACATCTTTTGTGCACGACTACTGTACAAACTGAAAAAGCAAATCGCATTTGTTTTCTCTCCGGCAAATTCTTGATTCGATTTTTATTCCAAACTTTTGGCGCTCCTTTATTACAAAGATAGAAAGAGACGCAGAGAAAAATTGTTCAAAAAATCAACAACGAAAAAAATCAGTGAACATACTTCACAAGCCAGGAGGAAAACTGTTTTTAGAAAAAAAATATAGGCATGAAGGATACGTTACAGGTTGTTTTTCGGGCCGGCCCGGGAAAAAATGAAACTGTGAAAGTGTTTGGTTTGTCGTGTCATACAATCACCCAAAACTCCGCAAGGAAACAATATTTATTTTAAAATTTCTTTATTTTCTCTCGGCCATGGTATTTAAGAAATCAGATTACTATATTGTCAATCCAGCCAGATCATCCAACCCGAATTTGATCTACTGTCTAAGTCTCTCATTTTGTCGTGCTCTCTCCTCGGTTTCTGTTGGTAGATCATTTTTACGTTGGATGATCTGGCTGGATTGACAATACTTTTCAAAGCAATAGGGCTCCGAACATTTGGAATTAAGATGTGCCACGTCGGCTCGAAAAACTCAGATTTCATTTTCTCATCAAACCAGTTTATTATTACTACTTCTTTTTTTTCCAATTACAAATCTCCTTTTCCAATCTTTTATAACATCTGTATGAAATAACAAAATTATGCTAGTTTGTTGCTGATCTACACCAAATTAAAAATCTGATGAAGTAAGTCTTTTCCAAAAAAAAAAATCGTTCAAAAAGTTTTTCTTTTTCAGACCTCAGCTCAAAATTGTTTGCTTCATTTGTATTCTCTCAATATTTTATCTGAGTTTTCAAAACCTTTTCTCATCATCTTCGCCTGAAATACCGAACCTCCTTCAAACGGCAAAAAGTACTGTAGATAGAAATGAGGAAATGAAAAAAAAAACATTTTCAGAACTACCGTTTCTACCGCCATATTTTCAATTTCCTGTCGACTATTTTGTGAGTTTTTCGGGTTACTGTAGGTATACTTTTTTGGAGAATCTAGGAAAATATAGGACAAATCAATCATTAAAGTTCGGTGACTAAATTTCCGGGAATTGAAACCCCAACTTTTCGCGAGACAAAACTTTTGTGCTACTCTAGTTTTCCCTCGTTTTTTTTGCAGACCGCCTATCAATACAATCTAACAACATGCTCAATTCGAAAATCAATGTCTCAAATGGTATTCAACACAATGTGTTTGTTACATGATCCTGAAACATTTCTCAATGGAAATCATAGTATAAGTGAGACGTGGAAATCGAACAGGTCAGCGAATCGAAAAAGGAAAAAAAAATACGGGCCGCGGTCTGCAAAACGCCCTCTTTGAAAAATAAAACCGAAAAGGCAAACCCTTTTCGAAGAGTTTTTGAGTAAATTCAATGAAATGAAATATTTCAGAACTTGTAACTATGAGGATAAAGATGGTTTTGGCCAATTTCCAGCAGAACTCAAAAACAGTTCCACGTTCACAAGAATTGTATTCATACGTGACCCGTTCGATCGATTTCTCTCCTTTTATTTGGACAAATGTGTCAGGTACAGTACCCCTTTTCTTTTCTACAGTACTCTTTTTTTCGCAGAGAATCTTTTTGTTTTGATTGCAAAGATGATATGAGGTGTATAGTTATGAAAATCTACAAAATGTTGAGTGAACAATACGTGGAAAATGTTCGAAATGTGGCCAATTTTATCGGTCTTCACAGTGCTCCTTTTTCGTGGTTTTGTGATTTTGACAAATATTTGAAAGTTTATAATATAATGGTAATTGGACCAGGATTTGAAGATCGAAAAAAACCGATGAAACAATTTGAAAATGTTTTGAGGACGAAAAAAGTTCCGGAAATTTTGATTCGAAAAATTTTGGACGAAGCACTGTGTGAGTTTTTGAAAATAGGGAAGGTTGAATGGAATAACTTGAGCAAATGAAATTGTTTTGGTTTCGAAAAATTGTGGGGTTTCAGTAGGTGAAACGGCTCATGGAACACACACCTCATCTCATCGAAAAATGGCCGAACAACAGATCAAAACGGATCCAATTGTGAGGGAATATCTACACAAAATCTATCTCTATGACTATTTGATATTCCCTTTCGACAAATCTCATTTGGATGCCGAATATCAGAATGGAGATTGGGATAAGAAGTATAGAAACGAGAATCGGGAAATCATCCAAACTCAGGAATCAAATGCTAAACTAATATCAACAAACTCACTTTGACACTGATATCCTTGTTTTCCAATTCCCCAAATAAATTCTTTACAATGAGCACAAAATGTTGGTTGTCGCAGGAAAAGAGCCATGAATTTGTGACCGGTTACCTGCAACACAGTTCTATTTTGTTTGAAAGTTCAACACCGGACTGGCCGGTTGCCCATTTTGTGCCCATATTTCCCACCCAACAGTACCTCATGAATTTTGCGTCGCATGGCTCCTCGTCTCTGTCGATCATTGAAAGCATTTGTTCGTTCTTTGAACACCTTCTCCTTATTGTGAGGAACGTGTAAATCTGAAAAAAAAACACTTTAAAACAAATTCATTTTTCCCCCAACAAAACCTCTCGATTTCTTTTTCTTTACTTTTCGACTCGACCCTTCATAAACCAAAACATCCATTTTTCAACAAAAATTATTTGGCAAGAAAAATTAGTAAAAATGTATATGAATAGTTCTTATCAATACTGATTAAAATTTATCATTTTTTTTGTCTCAAAGAAGAAAATAAAATAATTCTAGACATACAAAGTTCACGTTCAGGCTCTCATTTTTCTGGCTGCCCATTTATTTTCGAAATTCTCAACAAAGTGAAAAATGAAACTCAAAATGTATCAAGTTTCATTGGCAAAAAATGGCACATTTTTGGCCCCAAAACTTGGCCAAATGCCTTTGGAGGTCCAATTCCGGGTGGGTGCAAACATTTTCTTTTTTGTCTCTTCCTTTTTTCAATTTTTCAAAACATTTGTTATCATTCCAATTCTATAATGCCCCATGTGTCAAAACCAACATTTCTATTTGTCACATTTTTCATATTTCTCTATTTATTATTTTTTTACGACTCATCTCTTCAATACTCTACAAAAAGTGTTCAGGTTTTTTGTTTTTCACACGAAAAGTATTAATGTGTTTCACAATATTTTCAGACAACAAATCATTTGAAAATATGCAAAAAGGTGGCAGTTCCCGATCCATGGGATGCGAGTATTCTCAAATTCCACGATTTTTCGGAAATTCAGAATTTGGAATGCGAAAAATCACAAGTTCAGGCTGAGTTGACATTTCTAGATGATGATGGTTTTCTGCATGTCAATAGCTCTAAACAGGATGTTAACTGTGTTTTTCGAAGTTTCGAAAAAATGGAGGGAAACGATGAAAGTTTGAATTTCTCAAATTGGCGCCAAATCGAAAATGCGCCAATTCAAATATTCGACGAGTTTATCGAAGTGGAATGTAGGAAGACAACATTTCCGAGATCAAAAATATATTCCAATAATCATTTTCAAATTATTCCAAAAAAACGAGAAGCTACAAAAGGAGAATCGGTTATTATAATTGTTCTAGATTCGGTTTCACATTCGAACTTTGTGCGAAATATGAATCGAACTCTCAAGGTGAGAAATGGAGTATTTTTAATGGAAGACATGAAACTTTTTGAAACTCTAAAAAAATTGTTTTAACTAATCCAGATTCTCCGCGAGAACTACAAAACGCACATTTTCAACGGAATGACTAAAACTGGCGACAATTCGTTTGACAACGCCGCAACATTTTTTGCAGGTACCAAAAAATATTCTGTAAAAATGAAAAAGAAAATAGTTTGTAGGTCGAAAGTCGACAGATTTTCGAAATGCTCATGGATTTTTCGATGATTTTGATATAATTTGGAAATATTTCGAAAAATCGGGATTTTCGACATTCTACGCTGAAGACTATCCACAATTCAATTTGTTCAATTATCTAGCAAAAGGGTTTCGAACTAGACCAGTCGATCATTATTTTCGACCTTTTTGGCTGAACACATACGGATCTTATGTTCATCGAAGAAGCAAATATTTGTGCTATGGTAATCATCCAATGCATCAACTACAACTCGACTATCTCTCCAAATATCTCAAAAAACAAAAAGATCGAAAATTCGGAATCGGATGGTTCACTGAACTCGGTCATGATTGGCTGAATCAGATTCGATTGGGAGATCGAGATATTAGTGAATTTTTGAGAAAAAATGAAGAGGAATTGGAGAAAGGATGGCTGATTGTGATGGCCGATCATGGACATCGATTCGATCGAATTCGGCAGACTAAAGTGGGCAGAATCGAGGAGAGATTGCCGTTTTTCTCAATTTCGGTGCCGAAAAAAATGAGAGGAGGAAAAGTCGACAAAGTGTTAGAAATTAATAAGGAGGTGAGATAGAGGTGGGCCTGGAAATCAAACAAAATGCCCTTAAAATTTCCACCACGTTCTTTCAATTGTGGGAAGAATTCAGAGACTAGGTTACGGTCTGGAAAATCATAAAAACTGGTCCGGAATTCATTTTCTTAAAACTAGGTCGTGACGTGAGAATTCCTAAAACAAAAATTGTCGTTGAGGTTACTGTAGTACTCTTCTTCTATTTTTTCATCAACCATCAAAAAAAAAGGAAATTACTTCTATTTTCAGAAACTGTCGTCATTTTGGGATGTTCATCGAACACTTCTCGTCCTCTCCCAGTCTTCGCCACCCTCTTCCCACACCCGCTCCCGCTCCCGCTCCCATCCGGGTCTCTCTCTTCTACACCCACTCCCTGACAGATCTTGTCAACAAGCAGGAATACCGCGTGAGTTTTGTGTATGTGAGGATGAGCCCGAAATGTCGCTCGACTCCCCGTTGATTTCGCGATTGGCCCGAAAGTTGGTCGACTATTTAAATGCGCAAATCGACGCGAAAAAATGTGCGGAAATGCGGCTAACAACAGTGTTGAGTGCGACGCGAATTGTCGCGGAAAAAAGATATCGAATCGGAGTGGAAGTGAGCCCGTCGGGTGGGCAATTTGAGGCTGTTTTGGATGAGAATGGACGGGTTGAAGGGGATGTGAATCGCATCAATAAATATGCCAATCAATCAATATGTATTGAGAGCAATCAGGTTTTGAGGAAAATTTGTTTTTGTTTACAGTTTTTGGTGAAATAAATGTTTCATTTTTTGGGGACCCGAAACTCTTTTTTCCCAACAACCTGCAACAGTATTTCCATGCATTTCGACGACAACGTGTAGTTGTCCATGTGGTTCCAAATCGACCCAAATATCATTTTTTGTCGATCCAACTTTCAGCTCTTCAAATGGTATCCGTGTATTTGCCACAAAATCATCGGGTGGCATAACACAACTATGAAAAACTGAGAATCCGATCGCTTTGCCTTGATGAACATCGTTCTAAAAGTACAGTAATCATTGGGACCCGAATAACAGAGATAAGTAGATCTTACCGCTATGAATTCCTCGTTGAATTTTGGCTCATTGGTTTTTGGTCGAATTTGAGTTTTTCCCATCGGATACTCGTCCCAATCAACATTCACATACGAGTCGATTGCCGCCTGAAACAGTTCGAATTGTCAGAAAATCAAAAATGAAAAATGTACTTTTCAAGAACTTTTCCGCCGAATTTTGCGCGATAGATCAAACATTTTTAAGTCGGACGAGGAAAACTGTATCAATTGATTTGTAGTTCTCATACAAAAAAATAGTCAGACTTCGGGCCGGAATTTTTCAAGAGCTCAACAACACGGCCCAGCAAAGGGTTACTGTAGTTTTTCTGTGCTCGGTAGATTCCGGGCCAAACTTTTTGCCTCTGAAAATTTCCGGACTACAAAATTACAATACTTTTTGAAGAGAAAAATATAAAATTTTTACCCGGGTTAGTGTAGTTTTCGTGCGCCCCAGTGCGAAATTTCAAACTTTCGAAACTACAGTAATCTCACGGGGAAATTTTTTTATACAGAATTCTAGATGTTTTTTGCCGGTAAAAGTATGTTTCACAAAAATGATAAGAGATATTCACAAAATTATTGAATGCTCAATTTGTAATGGCATATTTATTCGCACCCAAAACATACAGTAGCCGCCTCATTCTGACTGAATCTTCTCGACCATTCGGTTGGCCTCAATTGGCGAGCTTCGACGATGCGGACGCGTAAAGTGCCCGTAAACAACATTTGATGATTGTTGTCTACTTTGTTTTTTCTCGATTTTTTTTATTCACTCATTCGAAAAAAACGCTGAAAATGAGACAAGTAAAAAAGAGAAAAAAAAGAAAAGAGAAGAAAAACGGAAAGTTAACAAAAGAAGACTAATTGAGAAAAGGCAGCTACAGTAGTCAACAAAAAAAAATAAAAAATATATAGATATATATTTCGATTACTGTACTCATCACAATTTTTTGTACTCCGTACGAAATACAATTTTTTTATTGCAAGAAGAGTTTTTCTTTCTCTTCTCTTGTCCCTAATCCGATTAGTTTCGATTTTGAAACAGGCTGAAAATCGAAATCGATTTTGAAACGGGAAGCGACAGCAAAAAATACAATAAACAATGTGAGAAATATTTCTGAGAAAAATAAACAAAACAGCATGTTATTTCTTTTTCAAAAGACACAACATTTTATTGAGAAAAAAAAAACAAAAAATTGTGACCGGTTTGAGGAGTCGAACATTTTGTGTGGAGATTGGAAAAGTTGAGAGAAGGTTTAAAGGCGCAGGATAGTTGAAAACAAAAATGTATACATAATAAAGAAATAAATAAATAAATATAAATAATAATAATAATAATAATAATAATATCTGCATCTCGTTTGAATGTGATGAAATGCGAGAGAATGAGAGAAGAGCATAGTAGTTGTAGTAGTGCCTAGCATGTGTCAGAATTATGTTCTTCTCCATCTCCATCTCCATCTTCTTCTTCCTCATTTTTCTCTAAATTCTCTTCAAAATCCTGTTATATACCATACTCTCTCGTCATGTCTCATCCGGAAAACCCGGCTATACAGTGTGTGATTAGAAGAGGGTTCAGAGAAAAACGACGTTTTGTCTTCTCTTTTTTTTGAATTAAAAATGAGCAAATTTTCATGTTCTCATATGAGAAAAGAAGAAGAAGAATTGTTTTGAAAAATGAGGGAGAAAAATTGAATGAACTTTCGATTTGAAGAACAATCGAGAAGAGTACTGTAGTTTCCGGTTACTCTCATGTTCCTTTAAATCAGAACACAAAGGACAACAATCTACAGTACTTTTTTCTAATACACCAAACTTCACGGGAAAAGAAATGACATAAAAGTTGTGAAGTCGATGAAAAAATGGCAAATTCCACATAAAACACCAGATGTTTCGAAAGTTTTCACTTATTTTTTATTTAATTTCAGATACTGATTAGTTTAACAAACACATACTTTACACTTTTAAATCAAATACAAAACAATAAATCTCACGGTAAGTTGCACACTTTCTGATCTACAGTACCTATCACAGTTTAGGTACTGTAGATCAGAAAGCGCGAAATTCATCCACGTTCTAGATCGTTCGTTTTGACATCATTTTTCATAGTTTTTTTTGTGGTATTTAGATCATTTCAACGTGAGATTATCTGGTTGAATTAACAATATTTTTTTCATTCCAATGTTGTCAAGCAGTTTTCTAGATCAGACATAGTGAATTTGGTCAAAACTAGCCATATTTCGGGACGCTCGGAGACAATTTTTCAGGTTGTTTGGTTTCATAAGAGAAACCCACCGGTATTTTTCCGACAAGTTCTTACAAAAAACTAAGTAGACATGATGACAACCTAACTTGTCACAGGGTCGGCCCCGAAAAACTCGTCTGGTCTGGGACAAAAAAAGCATAATTTGAAAAAATGAAAAATTCAGAGAAAAGGTCACGAAAATTATTTTGAACTAACACGTAACACATTTTTTTCAATTTTTGAAAACAAAAAAAATAAGCAACTCAATTACACACTTTGTCTAACAATGAAGCCTTTCTGGAATAAACACAACATTTTACGTCAAAATGCACCGAGCAGACATTACAGTACCCCCAAAACAGGTACTTTGTATTTCGCGACAAAATATACAGATCGTTTTGAGAAAAGTATTTTTGAAAAACAGTTAATTTTACGACAAAATGCACAAATTTTAAAAACTACAGTACCTTCAGAAACACCGAACCTCACGACAAAATGCACACACATACAGTACTCAATGACCAAAAAAACAAAGTCTCCAGGTTTAGAAAAATTAACGCCAAATCTCACGAGAAATTGCACAGTTTTGAACAATTCTCACCGAAAAAAACTATCAACTTTAAAAATAAAAAGTTGGTGCTAAAAATAAGCGAAAAAAAACTAGAAAAAATGTTGATGTGTGTATGCGGAGGAGGCGCTCACTCGCGCATGTGCGCAAAAGAGAAAAACGAAAACGAAAACGAAAAAAAAGGAATCGAGCGAAGAAACAGAAGAGGAGCAGAAAGAATTTCAGAGAGGGTGGAGAGAAGGCTGGCGACCAGCTAGAAGACTTCAGGGAGGAAGGCTCGAGTCGCCTCTATGTGCGCACACACACACACACACACACACACAACAACATGAGGGAGGGACCCAGTGAGCACATAAATATAGTTGAATATATTTTTCTTCTTCTTCTCTATGTTGTTTTTTCGTTGTTGTTGTTGTTGACACTTTTGGTGTAGTGGCAACAAAAAATACGAGGATTTTTCGAAAAAAAAACGTGAATATTTTGTCGAGCTTGACGAGTGAACAGGAACTGGTTTCGAAAGGGATTTACTGTTTATCACCATTTTGATGTGCAAAGCGAAAAATTGAATTTGTACAGTAGTCTCGACGTTTCAATGGGCAGACTACATTATTTTCCAGGTCCAATTTCATCTTCATTAGTATTCCATTATTCTAGGCATCGTTCGAAAAATCACATAAAAAGGAAATGCAAAAAAAAAGAAAAAGAGAAATCGCTCACATCATTTTCTTGAATCGTATACACTAATCCCACTATAAAAATTCGATACGATTCTTTTTTTGGAAATGAGCAAAAAACCCTTAAAGTGAATGGAGCAATAGGGATTTTTGCACAACGGGAAAATCGAAAAAAAAAACATAACATATATTTGCAAAAACTACAGTAAACAAAAAATAGAAAAATTATAGTGTGAGAAAATGGCACGATGCCAACAAAAACAATACATTTTGAGCAACTGACTTCACGAACAATTGCACACTTTTTGAACTCGAAAAAAATGCTTAATTTCCCATGGGATCGAAATCAAAAAACCGACAAAAATTAGCAGACATCGTCAAGGGTATAATTAATTAACACAGAACAAAACATCATATTTCACGACATAATGCACAGTTTAATAAAGTTACAGTAAAACTGAAAACTTAGCAGAAACCAGGGGTGTCGTTTTGGGCCGGGCTAGCTCGGCCCAAGAAAGAAAATACGGGCTCTTCAAGCCCGCTGTAAAAATTAAAAAACCAATGGAACTTCTTGTTGGGCCCGCATAAGGCCCAAGCGATGTAAAACGGTTTTTGAAACGATGTAAAACGGTTTTAAAACAATTTTCTCAATTTCGAAAGTACAGTATACCCCGAACACCGAACATTGTGACAAATTTCCCAACTTCAGAGTTATCAAAATTTGCCGTGTTCATTCGAAAAGCGACATTTTCAGGTCTTGAAAATTTCCAAAAATTAAGATGGTATTTCAAATTATTTTCGTGACCCTTCGACTCCACAAAATTGTATCTGATCTGATTAGAAAATGTGCAAAAACGTTGAGAAACACACATAAAAATTTGAAATTTTAGCATCAAACCTCACGAAAATTTGCACACACGATACCAACATACAGTACTCTCAAACATACAAAACTTTCCAAACATGAAACCTCACGACAAATTGCACGAATCAGTGTGGCCTACAGTACGCCCACAAATCGGGCAATGTTAAAATACAGTATCTCAACAAAAATGCACAAACAAGAATGTGAGTTGTTTTTCAGAGCATTTTATCTCACGACAATTTGCACACATTGTTTTTCTGTCAAAACTACAGTACCCCTCCTCCTTCTCCTTCAAACAAAAAACAAGACAAAAAGTTGTTGAGCCATACAACAAAAGAACAAAAAATCAATTTTTGAAAAAGCAAAGCAAAAAAGGAGAGAAAAGTAAATGAGAAGGCCCGTCTTCTTCTTCTTCTTCTTCTTCTTCTTCTTCTTCTTCTTCTTCTTCGTCGTTTTTTTTTCTCTTCTCAAAATCTGGCTGCTCATTCATTTCTTCGCTTGCGCAAGCGAGCTCTTTTTTTTCAGCAAAAAATGCAAAACCGACGAGATAGTGAGAGACGTAGAGATGTCTCAGCAGGAAATGCTGTCGGCGACGAGTTATTCGCGTCGTCGCGTCGTCGTTTATGAGAAAATGGATGGATGGATGGGTATACATAGACGATAGGAGAAAAAAAAAAGAAAAAGGAGGGATGAAAATTGTGGCTGGCTGAAAAGTTGGAAATTAATCGAGTTTTGCTCTCTCTCTCACACAGCCCTCCGGAAGTCATTTGAGAGCAAGCACAAAACCTGCAAAGTGTACGTTTCACAAAATGGCTAAAATGAAGCCAATTTCGAGAGTCGGCTCTCTCGGGAATTGGATTAATTTGAGACCAACTAATGAGCACCCTTTTTTGTGTTCGCCGTTTTTTTTTGTCAAGTGCAAAATTGGTGCGCAAAGTTCAGTTGAGAGGGGTTTTTGAAAAATAGACATTTTTGAAAAACTCGAAATTTTTTGCTCATTTTAAGCCGATTACCAAAAAATCAAGAACATTTTCTAAAAAAAAAAAGAAAGTTTTTCCAACCACTCTTTCAGCTCAAAATCGCAAAATCAGTTTTGTCGATCTCAATTTTTTGTCGAACACTTTTCTAGATCAAACAAAGTTTTGTGAATGGGACCTAAACCGAAGAAATATTTATGTAAAAATGAGAAATTCGGAGAAAAGGTCACGGAAGTTAATTAACCACACCTTCAAAATTTTGGAGACTAAAAATTAAATGCTCAATGACAAATTGGGCCCAAGAAATTTTTTCAAACAAAAATGAAAAGTAGGTAAACTGTAGTAAAACGGATCTATTTACAATGAAAAAGAAAACCATGTGAACTTTGAATCCTAAACGGAAGTTTTGACAGTCACTAATTCATTTATAAAACTTACAGTAAACGCGACATTATCTCGGGAGTTCAACGACCGCTGTGATGTGCGTCTGAACGAAAAGAAAAAGGAAAAACGCAGTCATTCCGGCGCCACCTCGGTCCACGCGACGGGCGAGAAATGGGGCGTGGAATCGGAGAAAAATACTAAATCGGGCTGGATTCGACAAAATGAGACCAAAGAAAAACCAAATTGGACTCACACTTAAAGGAGGGGGTATGACGAATCGGCAAGTTGTGATAAAGGAAAATATAGTTTAAAAAATCTCATTGGATCCCCCTTCGAAAACGCCTAGGAAAGTCACAAGTTATGTATTTTCTCAAGATGATTTTCTATTATAAAAACGTGTATTTTCTCAATTTTCTAAAATTTCTATTATATCACGCCGGCTATCTAATTCTGACAAGAATGGTTCTGGGTTTTTTGAGTTCCCATTCTTAGAACGAGCCCGATTCAGTGAGAAGGTTAGTTCTCACATCGGAAGTTTTCTGAAAGAAAGGCCGTTTTCTCGTACATAAAATTACAGACTCACAACTTCAGTTTTTGTAGATCACGTGCGCTAATTTTCGGATTATTTGTTTTTACCTGATTATCGCTGGCAGCAGATTCCGGTCACGTTTTTTCTTATTTTTCCAGGGGACACGGGTCAAATTTTAATTTCATTTGCACACAAGTTTTAGAGCATAAATGTGTTTTAAAAAACCAGTTAGGAGATTCCAAAAAACATTTCGGAACAAGTGCATTATTGAATCTGTGCAAATGTCCCCAAACTGCACGACCTTTCAGGCAAGAGAAAAAATGGAATCGATGAGAGTTTTCCCCTTGATGGAGGCACAGAGAAACAGAGAAAAATTAACTCACAGTGAAAACTATAAGGTGAGAGCGGCCTTTTTCCATTGGAAACGCAGACAAAAACCACACACAAGTATAGCGCCTTGCGCATACCTTGACTGTTGTCGACTGAATGACCTCTCGGGAAATTCTCGAAATTTGTCAATTTAGAAAGAGCAAATGCGCTCTAATAATAATCACCTCTGTGCTCTCTCTCACTCTCATCGATTCCCTTTCGGAAGGTCGTGACTGTTTCCATGTGTCAGGAAATGAAAAAAAAATCTGAAAATGAACAAAATCTCGAGTAAATATTTTAGCCAATTTTATATGTTTATTTATTTGCAACTCCCCTGAGCACTCGAGTAGTATCTGCTCTTTTTTCTTTTCTTTTTCTGTTCCACCACTTTACTAATTACTCTTTTTTCCTCTTTTTTTCTCACTCGCAGTCCCTTTTTTGGTACCTCAAAACGGTCCCAAGAGGTTCGAAAAAGTAAAAAGTTTTCTTCCTTTTTTTCCGCTCGTTTTTCGCAGTTTGATGAAAATTCAATTTCATCCGGCAAAACGAAACGAAAAATCGCCTTTTTTCCTTCTTTTTTCAGAAAAGTGCATAATACATTATTTTTTCAGAGGTACAAATTTTTCAGAAAAAAAATGTGAAAATTTTTCGTGGGCATTTTTTGAGTGTTCTTCACAACTGGCCAAGTGAACAAATATTATTTTATTTGAAAAGTTTTTTTTGAAAGTCAAAGTGTGCGAATTATACTACATGTTCCTTGAAAATTTCATTTTTTTTTGTTTCCCAAAAAAAGACCGAAAACGTCTCACGATAAAACAAGTCACGCGCGAGAAGTGTTCGAGTTCCAGTCGTGTTCGAACCTTCGGACCAAACTACATTCTGTCCCGTTCCAAAAACGATGCCCTTCCCAACCCATCCCCTTGCCAATCGATCAATCAATCACCTCGCTTCTTTTGTTGTGTCCCCTTTTGCCCGATTTTCATCAGCCCATCTGTTTTTTTTGTGGTGTTGTGTCAGGTCAGGAATATTATTGTTGGTTATTATCATCATCTTCATTTTGCCAGCCGGCCAGCCGGCTGTTATTTCATTGTTTTTTGTCTTGTGACCACTCGATCGATGTTTTATTCATTTTTTTCTGTTTCAGATGGGTAATTTGTGGTTTCTGGCGGTGCTCGGATTGGCAGCCGCTTTGACGGCCGAAGAAGACGAAAAGTCCCTGCATCGGGTAAGCGATTTTCGAAAAACTAAATAATTTGAACAAAAAAAACGATGACGGAAATTCCAAAAATCTGGGAAATTCAATCTAATGAGAAACATCACGTTTTGAGAGTGTACGAGACGCAGAGTTTTCCGAGTGTAACACGTGAACTATTTCACAAAAAAAAGAAAAAGGGTTTCCATACTAGATACTCAGAAACGTGACCCTTTGTGAATCAGATATTTCTCTGATCAGCGTCTCGTAATTTCTTCATTTTTCACAACGGCGTATTTCAGAGACTTGCTCACAAAGCGATTCACAAATTGAATCGAGAATCGAACGATTTTTATAAATGGGAACTTGACAAAACATGGAATGCGGAACGACGAATCGATGATGGTATTCACTACACAATCAATGTTACTTTGGTCAAAACTGATTGTAAAAAACACGAACATCGACACTGTAAGAAAACTGACGTTCTAAAAGTGAGCAACTTTTTCATAATTTGAGTTGGTTTTTTCGCCCATTTTCAGAAATGTCAAATTGATGCGATCCGTCGATTGATGCACGCCGAGTTGAAGGATTATTCACGAATTATCAATTGCGAAGAGGAATTCACAAACAATATCACACAGTTCGAGTGGGTTTCGTGATTTTTGCTTAAAAGGGCCGGGTTATTCATATTATGACTGAACCAACTCAGCTCAAAAAACTGTGGAACGTAAAATTGTAATGGTAAATTCAAAACGATAGTTCTTTTTGCCAGATTCAGCTAAAATATCAACAAAATACGGACCGGGCCTGGATTTTTTTCTGTGTCTGTTTCACCCATATTTTTTCATGGACCCAACTAGTTTAAGCGGAAATTCTTCTGGTCCGATGTTGTGGTTGAATTCAGCAAAAACGTTGAAAAATACGTGTTCAACTGAAATTTCGATTGTCTTGAATTTTTAGAAATCCTTTGAAAATGGAAAAATATCATCTACATCTATACATCAACAATGACACGGTTAATTTATGAGTTTAGCATTTGATTCCTGAATTTGGATGACATGAGAATACTCGTTTCTATACTTCTTATCCCAATCTCCATTCTGATATTCGGCATCCAAATGAGATTTGTCGAAAGGGAATATCAAATAGTCATAGAGATAGATTTTGTGTAGATATTCCCTCACAATTGGATCCGTTTTGATTTGTTGTTCGGCAATTTTCCGATGAGATGAGGTGTGTGTTTCGTGTGGCGTATCTCCTACTGTAAAAATCATTTTTTGAGAAGTTTAAAAGTGATTTCGGACTAACATAGTGTGTCTTTGACGATTTTCGAAATAATTCTCTCCGTCACATTTTTCTTTTCCAAAATTTTGGTCAAATGAAATATAGGATCTCTTCTTTCTTCGTAGTTTGATCCGATGAGCAGAATGTGATGCGCCTTTAAATATCTGTCGAATTCACAGTACCACGAAAGAGGAGCAGTGTGCATACCATCAAAGTCGGCCGGGAAATGTTGATTACTTGTCACATGTCTGTTCAGATTCTCATACATGTGTTTGACTACACATCGCATATCCGAATTACAATCAAAACAAAAGTTTTCTCTGCAAAACAACACAAATATATGAAACTGTTTCAAGTACGATTCGTTTTGTTTTTATTAGAACCGGAACGGTTATTTTTTCTAATCTAGATTGAATTTGATCTCGATTTACCGCTTTTTGCACTTGACACGCCGTATCAACATGATTAAAGTTTTCTCAAGATATGCGCAGACTTGAAAAAAATGCTTGGTCTGCATCACAGCATCGCTGGAGCCGTACAAAGCTTTTAGCTTTTTTTCTCAGTTACTCAATTGAGATCTTACCTGACACATTTGTCCAGATAAAAAGAAAGAAAACGATCAAATGGGTCACGTATAAACACTAGTCTTGTGAACGTTGAAGTGTTTTTATATTCCTCTGGAAAAACGCTGAAACCGTCTTGATCTTCATATTCGCATGTTCTGAAAGATCCGTCTTTCAAGTTCTCAGAATTTCAAAATTTTTCAACCAACCTGTTCGATTTCCACGTCTCACTTATACTATGATTTCCATTGAGAAATGTTTCAGGATCATGTAACAAACACATTGTGTTGAATACCATTTGAGACATTGATTTTCGAATTGAGCATGTTGTTAGATTGTATTGATAGGCGGTCTGAAATCGGCTTAGTTGGGAGAATCTGTTAGAGGTGGACATGTTCCAGAACCGCTCCTGGACCAACTCGGAGTTGGTTTTCCAATTTGTTTTCCAGTTTTTCGGAGTTCCGAAATATCCGGTACTTTTTCGAGATGGATAAATTGTTGTCAAAAAACGATAGAACGTCAATGGTGTGAACCTAACCGAACTCGGGGCTGCGCGGAGCTGGCCCTATAGGAAAATGCAACACAATTGTTAGAGCAAACTCACGAAATAATCAGCTTGAATATTGTAGTATGGTGGGAGGAAGGAGGTCTCTGAAACATCAGTTTTGTGATACAAAATAGGCAGACTTTTCATCAAGTCAATGTTTTATAAATTTATTTTTCAACCATGTTTTGAAGTAACAATTCTGAAAGTAAAAATCTCGAAAAAAAATAATGTAGTTGAGAGGGGGACCGCACGCCGTTTTGCTGTTTTGTTTCAAAATTCGCTGAGAGACGAAGCAGAAAAAAACGCAAAAAATTTAGTGCAGCCGTAGAAAAAAACAAAGGTTATTGTGGTTATTGTCAATCCGGTCAGATCATCCAACGGGAAAAGTGATCTACCACAAAAAGTCGATGAAAGAGCATGTCAAAAAAAGAGATTCAGACGGTAGATCATTTTCTCGTTGGATGATCTGGCTGGATTGACAATACATGTGCGCTCCAGCGAAACAGTGTAATTACCGACAACATGTAGAATACGACCCCACTGTATTTCATGACCCCCCAGCGAATTACACGACCCCATAAATGTATTTCGAGACCCCATTTCCATTAGGGTGGGGTTTTGAAATACATGGGGGTCTTGATGTAAAGTGGGGTCATGAAATACTTGGTGGGGTCATAAAATACATTGATGGGGTCGTGAAGTAACTGACTTACAAGGGTGTGGGGTCGTCTTCTACATGACCCGGACAAGATGTAGAAGACGACCCCACGTGAAGTATTTCAACACCCCACAATAGAAGTGTATTTAATGACCCCTACAAATGTAGAACACGACCCCAAAAGTGTAGAACATGACCCCAAAAATGTAGAACATGGCCCCAACAATTTTGGGGTCGTGTAATACATTTCTATCGCGGGGTCTTCTAATACGTTTTGTGGGGTCGTGTTGTACGTTTTGCCCTCATGAACCTTTCAGAATGAACATTTCAAACTTCAGACCCACTATTTTCAACATGCGCCTTGAGAACACTTTTTGCCTTTTTCTTCCTTCGATCAACTGTTACCTTTTGCCTCGCGAAGCATTGCTTCATCTGGAGTTTCTTTGAAAACGTGCGTTAAAAGAATATAGGAAAGTATGAGCAAAGAGATGTAAAGTGAGAAATACTTCATTTTTGAATTTCTGAAGAACTGTGTCCATATAAAATACGACAATTTTTGTATGATCAAAAGGGGCGGAGAAATATAAGATCCGATAAAATCGAAAAAAAAAACATAAATAGTGGTGAGAAAAAATTAGATCTCATAAAGAACGATCAAAACAAAAACAACAGAAATCTTGACACGATATTGGAATTATGAACAAAAAAGTTAATAGTACGTTGACCGCAAGTTTTGACCAACTGAAGATCAGCACCAAATACATACATACATGCCGGGTGAAACGGCAAACGATTAAGACACAGATAACAGTGCGCAGCTGAAATGTTTGATTGCGATGTTTTATCATAGCTTTAAATCTGCCATTCTCTTTTTTGGACCGGTTCAAATTGTTTCGAATGACTGTTGGAATCAAAACAGTACGTTCAAAAATAAAAGACTATAAAGTTGAACGATTTTGACCTTATTACTTTTATAGACGACTTTATGACTTTTTGATAGTTCATGTAGGTTAGAGACCCCTTGCCACTCTGTCAGAAATAAATTTATCATGTTTATCGAAATCTCAATATTGAAAACTTCAACTTTCGATGTGTGAAATTCAAAAATCGAAACAAGTAATTTTTAAAGTCGAAAAAAAACTGTTTTTGAAATCGTTCTCAGGAAGATTGGCGTCAAGATTTGGCGTAACCCACGACAAAAACACTTTTTATGTTTTCTTTCAAATATTTTGAACCACATACATCGAAAATTGAAGTTTTCAACAGCTTTTTGAACCGAGAATTTACAAACAACTTCCTAGCTAACAGACTTTCCTCAGTTTTTGAGCCAATCTTTGGAAAATTTCTCGCTCACTCATTATGAATTCTTGCAGCTTACGAAAAATCGATTTGACACACGACGATCCGATAAGCATAGAAGATTTGCGAAAAGCCAAAATCATCAAATCGCGAGACTATGTGATTTGGAACTCATTTTTGGATTTCATCGATAAACACAACAAAAAATACGAAAACAAACGACACGTGTTGAAGAGATTCCACATTTTCAAACACAATTCGAAGATGATCAAAGAAATTCAGAAACAGGAACAAGGAACAGCGGTTTACGGAATCACACAGTTTGCAGATATGACACCGGCCGAGTTTAGAAAGGTGCGCGAAAATGGGATGAAGTCGGTTCTGGTCTCTTGATCCTTCTCAGACCGGCCCGAAACTGGCCGAACCTCATATTTTTTGCAGACAATGCTTCCCTATCAATGGGAACAACCAATCTATCCAATGGAACAGGCTGATTTCGTCAAATACGGTGTTAACATTTCCGATTCCGATCTTCCTGATCAGTTCGATTGGCGTCAGAAAGGAGCTGTGACCGAGGTGAAGAATCAGGGAAATTGCGGAAGTTGTTGGGCGTTTTCAACGACGGGCAACGTTGAGGGAGCCTGGTTTTTGGCAAAGAACAAACTCGTCTCGTTGAGCGAACAAGAATTGGTAGATTGTGATAGTGTTGATCAGGGATGTAATGGTGGATTGCCGAGCAACGCCTACAAGTGAGTTGACTATTTCTTGTGGCAAATCCTAATGTGGTCTGTAATACAAGTCCCTGAATTGGGCCCAACATGAAAAAAGGGACCAGGCCCCATTTTGAACAGCATTTCCCTGAATGAGGTCCAAATATGGGACGTAATTTGGGTCAGGCAAACTGAAATCGATTTTTTTTTATCCTCATCACTCTGGATGGGGTCCAACAAAAGTGGCTGAATTTGGTCAAAACTAGTGCTCAGCCTATGTTTTCATTCTGCTGTCCCATTTTCGAACCCCCTTCAAAGAAACTCTGTTCAAAAATAAGGGCCCGGCCTTTGTTTCAACAAAGTTTTGATTCGGTTTTGAGGTCCAATTTAGAAATCTTTTTTACAGAGAAATAATCCGTATGGGTGGTCTTGAGCCGGAAGAATACTATCCATACGACGGCAAAGGAGAGACATGTCATTTGGCTCGACAAGACATTGCTGTCTATATCAATGGTTCTGTTGAACTACCACACGATGAAGTCGAATTGCAAAAATGGCTAGTCACAAAAGGACCAATCTCAATTGGTAAGTTTGCCGGGAATCGCGCACAAAACTAAACATTCATTTTTATCATTTGATAACAAAAAGAACACACTTCTCTCGATTGATAGAGAATAGAGATCAAGATAATGATGATTCGGAAAAAAAGAAGAGGAAGTGAATGTTCCTTTAATAGCCTTTGGCCTCAATACTGTGCAACATTCGATTGAGATCAGTTTTTTTGACAATCATCCGACGAGGTGCTACTGTAGTTGTTGTTGTTGATGTTAGTTGACGACGACGAAGTTGATGACAAAAACTGGCGCGTAAATATCTACAAAAATAATTATTTCTATTTTGCGCAAAGTTACCAAACTCACTGATCTGACATCGGTTCGGGAAATAGTTCATGAGCTGGTTTGACCAAAAAGTCTACTGTTGCTTGTTGAATACCTTTGGCCGCCCATTGAACCAGTTTGCACAACCCGCAGAAAATTACAATTATAAAAGATTCTGAAGATGAAAAAGAAATCTTCGCCAAACGACACTCCGCGCACTTACGCTCTTTTCTTTTTGCGCATGTTCCGATGCTTCTTCTCGAATTCAGACCCGATGGAATGTTGTACTGGAGGCAAAGCGGTTTTTTGTTTAAGTAGCTGAAAAAAACACATTTTCAGAGGACCGTTTCGCAAACGATAACAAAAGTTGAAATGGGGACAATTTGAACCTCCCTTGTGAGTCTAATTTTCTGGAAATTTTCAAATAGTTAACTTTGGTAACCTTGAGAGTGATTATAAAATTTGAACGTGCGGTTATTCTTTCTCTTGTTGGCCTCCTACCAGAACATACCGTAATCTAGTCATGGCTTCCATTCCACTGTCTCGACGTCCTATCGATTTTCCGACAGCACCGGATGATCCAGAACTTCCAGCTTTTTGTTTTCGGTGATGCATTCTAGAGTATCTGGAAGGGGAAAAATCAGAAGATAAACTTGATCCTATCTTATTTTCACTTTTTTCTCAAGAAATAAAAAAATTCGGGCCGGACCCGGGGGGGTCCTACCCTTAGAATGGGAGATAAAAATTGTCGAAAGAGCGTGTTTGAAAAATAATTTTTTCCTAAATATTTTTTTTCAACATTGAAAAAAATCAGTTTTCAGTTTCCCAGAAAAAGCTGCCAAGTTTTTGGTTGGCAAAAATGAAAACACGAGGATTAAAAAAAGAAGAATGGAAGTTTTCAAAATAGAAAAAAAAGCGAATCTTTTGTATGATATTTATCAAAAAAAAAGATTGCGCACAAATCGAAAAATGACATGGGATCGTATTTGCTTTTATGTCGCGCACATCAGAAAAAAACGAAAAGAAATTCTCGATCGAAGAAACAAACCTTTGCGAGTTCATATTTCGTGTGTGCGACGAAAATTCGAAATGTGATTAACCAGTGAGTGCGCGATAAATATATATTCAAGTATATCGAGAGCCAGTTCTGATGGGAAAAAAAACAACACATGGAAGTAGAAGTAAATGTGTGTTTTTGTGTGTCAATATTTTTCCGATTAGACATGTGGCGGTGGCGATGAAAAGACAATGTTGCGCAATTAAAAATATCGAAATTTCAATGTTGATATTTTTGAAAGTGTTCCGTTTTTGTTTGGATTTTGAAAAATTGACTGTTGAGGGTAGATGGTGAATAGGGTCGAGGCCTACAAAAATTGGACCTGATTCGGCCTGTTCTATTTTATCAATTGGATCTGACTCTAAAACTTTGGGCCGAAAACTACTTTCGCTGAAAATGTTTGAAATTGGTGATTTTTTTGGAAAAAAAGGGGGTGAGATTTTGGTTTTTTTTTTTGCCATGAAATGAAAATAAGGCCCAAACTGTGTGGTTCTTATCTGTTTTATAAATCCCTACTAATATATCAAAACCGGAACTGTTTGGCCATCGATAAGAATGCCTATCAGCATTGTGAAAAAACCCGAATCTCATCTCCACAGGCAATTTCGTAAAAGTTATAACACCCAGAATTTGTCACGTGACCTCAATAATTTCTTTGAATAATGCAATTGTTCAACTGACATTTCATACATTTTGAGAAATTGCAAAAACTGTAAACTTCTGAACCGGACGCCTGATGTTTTTTTCTGAAATTCGTCATCATCCCTCTAAACAAACCATGTCTTGTGACACACGAACACTTGAAATAATCCATGTTTACCTGTCGATCTTTTGATAAGAGATATCATCACCAACAATCAAACGAACAAAATTTCAGGTCTCAACGCAAACACGCTTCAATTCTATCGTCATGGAATTGTTCATCCGTTCAAGATCTTCTGCGAACCGTTCATGTTGAATCACGGACTTTTGATCGTCGGATACGGTAAAGAAGGCCGAAAACCGTATTGGATAGTGAAGAACTCGTGGGGACCCGGATGGGGAGAACAGGGATACTTCAAGTGAGTTCAATTGAATTGTGAAATTGATGAAAAGAGGACCTGGTTTGCAGATTGTATCGTGGAAAGAATGTGTGCGGAGTTCAAGAATTGGCAACTTCTTCCATTGTTAATTGATCATACCAAATATAAAACAACCATTTTTCATGTATTTATCTATTTTGTGATTATTTGAATAATAAACATGTTCTTTTTTTTGTATTTATGAAAAAGTTTGAAAATCATGAAAAATCCTATTTTTTTAAAGGTGGACTGCGATATATCTGAGAAAGACGGTGTGCAATGTTGCGTCATTTATAGTGTAGTGAAATTCTTCGAAAATGTGTGTACTTTTTTGAATTTATAATGGTTCGATAGAGCGCACATGGTCGTGAAGACGGAAAGGCGGAATTGCTTGTGTTTGTTTTTTTCCTGGCACTGTATCAAATTTTTTGCGTTTTTTTGGTTTTCGCATCATTTTTCAGGGGCACACAAACTATATTATAGACGAAACACTCAATTATCTCGCAGTCCACCTTTAAGGTTGTGAGTCAAAATAAAAGAGGTCGTATTTATTACTTCAACATATTTATAACTTCAACACGTCACGCGAAAAAACACTGAATTTTCCTATATTTTTTGAGAAAACTGTTTTAGAACTGAATTTTTGAAAAAAGGGTGACTAAATGAAAATCGGACCATGAAAATCGAGATTCCGGATTTCTGGGTGAAATGTTCGCCAAGAAGAGCGATCCCGGCCCAAAAAATGACTTGTTTGTATTTTTCACCGATCTTTTATTTCTCCCAAAATGTCACGTGCGCCTTTGATCACTGGGATCATTTTGTCGCAATAAGACTATAGTTTTTCCCCTCTTTCTATTATCACTGTTTTTCAATTATTATTGCTGTTTTTGCCCATATTACCTTTCGAATCAATAGATGTATGGTTGATAAAAATTTGGCGAGTTTTTCCCCACCGAAAATATATTTAAACCTTCCTGTTGGGTTTCGCGTATTTTTAAAATAGCGGTTTTTTCAGTTTTTATTGTTGAAATGACAAAATCAGCAGTTCTTCTAACCGTGGATGATTATCGAAAATATTCGGAGAGAAATCTAGTCAAATTGGCCAGGGATTATTATGAATCGGGAGCTGAGAGAGAAGAAACATTAAGACGAAACGAGAAAGCATTCGGAAAGTGAGTTGAGAAAAAGAGAGGGTTGATGGGTTGTAGGGGGAGATTTGCAGTCTTTTGGTTCGTCCAAGATGTCTTCGAAGTGTTGAGAATATTGATACAACGAGTACTTGGTTGAATGGATATAAAATGCAGTTTCCTATTGCAATCGCGCCGACTGCTTTTCAAAAAATGGCCACAAAAGATGGAGAATTGAGTACTGTAAGAGGTTGGTTTCAGACCGGCTTCTTTTCTAAAAAAGTATTGAAATAAACCGGGCCGAGCCAGTCTTTTTCACTTTTCGACCCGTCTGAGAAAACCGGGCTGGACAGAAAACCTCGCGACGTGTCAAAAATGCACAGTGTGTATTTGAGTAGCTACTTTTCTAGGTCTTCAAAATTTTGAAATTTTTTCTAGCTTCTGGAACGCCCGAAATGACCCAAATCTCACTCCCTGGAAATTCTATTTAAAAAAATGTCCTGATCCTGATACATAGGTCATAATAATTTGCAGGTGCGGCGGCTTCAAAATCAATAATGATCTGCAGTTCATGGTCAACAACATCGATCGAGGACATTGGAAAAGAGGCGAAAATCGTGGGTGCAACCATTTGGTTCCAACTATACGTCTACAAAGATCGACAAGTCACCGAACAACTCATACATCGAGCCGAAAAAGCCGGTGTTCAGGCGTTGGTTCTGACCGTAGACACACCGGTTTTGGGTCGACGACTCGCCGACACAATCAACGGTTTCAGTCTTCCGTCTCATCTAAAATTTGCCAATTTTGAGAATAATCAACAGGCGGCAATGCCGCAAGCCGCTTCCGACAAGTCCGGATTCATGCAATATGTTTGTTCGCAAATCGATCCATCTTTGGATTGGTCTACTTTGAAATGGATCAAATCGTAAGTTGGCAAATCGCCAAGAAATTGGGTCTTGCAACGAAAACTAATAACTATGACCACACCCAGCAGATTTTATAGTTTTTTTTCGAACAAACATCTGAGATTTGACAGAGAAGATTACTGTGGAAAAGGATCTTGTGGAAAAAAAAACATTTTCCTAATGTTTCAGAAAGACAAATCTACCGATTATTGTGAAAGGTGTTATGCGAGGAGACGATGCCAAATTGGCCCTGGAGGCTGGAGTTGCCGGTATAATAGTTTCGAATCACGGTGGTCGCCAAATGGACACCGCAATCGCTACAGTAAGTAGCAATTAGGGTTGCAAATCGGGTGAAAACGGGTGACACGGCACCATTTGACGAAATACACGTTCGTACACGCACCCGTTTGTACACGCACCCGTTCTTACACGCACCCGTCATACACGCACCCGTTCATACACGCACCCGTCGTACACGCACCCGTTCGTACACGCACCCGTCGTACACGCACCCGTTCATACACGCACCCGTTTTTACACGCACCCGTCGTACACGCGCATGGAAAAAAAGAAAGAAAACGGGTGTTTTTCATACACGGCGCGTATATGACCTTATACACGTTACAGTGTAGCGTGTACGAACGGGTGTCTCAAAAAAAAGAGCGTGTACGAACGGGTGTCACCAAAAAAAGCGCGTGTATAAACGGGTGTGGAGGCGAGTAGACAGGCGGGTGCCGTGTCACACGCGCACCCGATTTGCAACCCTACTAGCAATAATCCCAACAACATCCAATAGTGCCAAATTTTCAGATCGAAGCACTACCCGAAGTTGTAAAAGCGGTGAATGGTTCAATTCCGGTGTTTTTGGACGGAGGTATTCGAACCGGTCAAGATGTTTTCAAAGCGATCGCATTGGGAGCAACTGGTATATTTGTCGGACGACCGGTTTTGTGGGGATTAGCCACTGCGGTAGGAGAACATACTTAAATTTATCCATTTCATTCGGAATATTTCCAGGGTTCCGTAGGTGTCGAGAATGTGTTGGGAATTCTCCAATCGGAATTCCGTCATTCATTACAGCTCTCCGGATTCCGGTCAATTACGGAACTTCAGAATGATGCCCATGTGATTGTTCATGCATCCAAATTGTGAATATATTTATGAAGAAATGTTTTATATACATGAAAATGTAATATTTTTGACCGGATCGAGTAAAGACGCTATTTTGGTACATGTACAATAAAAAATAAATTTTAGGCGGGAAGTTTTGGTAGTCCGAATTCATCGACTTCGAGACCCTCAGCAATCTGAAAAACCAAATTTTAAATGGAAAAAAAAAAACAATATCAGATTTAGTACATCATGAAAAAGCTTTCGACTTTGTCGAAAAATTATGTATAGATTTTCATGTTTTCTATGACTCATGTTGCTAGATGACTCATGTTGCTAGCTAGCTAGACACCTTCTCGTGTTTATCAAAGTCGCAATATTAAAGACTTCAACTTTCGATGTGTGAAAATCAAAATTCGAAAAAATTAAGTTGTAAGGTCAAAAAAAAATAAGCAAAATTTTATTTTGAAATCGTTCTCCGGAATATTGGCGTCTGCAAACACCGTTTGTGCGTGTTTACGGGTACAGTAACCCACGAAACAATTGTTTTGTTATTTCTTTCAAACATTTTTGGTTTTTTGAGCCACATTCTTCGAAAGTTGAAGTTTTCAATATTAAATGACCCGGCGACTCATCGAGAGTATTCGTTTAAATTGAAAGTATTCATCATTTTAAGGCATATACGAGTTAAAACACAGTTCAAAAACATAAGAAACAAAAGTTAGACGACAAAAAAAAAACACTAAATAAAAATAAAGTTGGATCAAAATTTCAAATCCTAATGAAGCAGTAGAGCGCGTTTGCGCGATTAATCCAACTCTATGATTTATTTTCTGTTCTTTTTTGTGCTGTAGTTTTTGCTATACGTTGTTTTAGACTGTTTCTTCACTCACATATGTCTTAAAATGGCGAATACTTTCAAAATAACCGAATACTATAGAAGAGTCGCCGGGTCATTTAAGGTTTTTTTAAACATGGAAAACCATTTTTCTTGTGAGTGACAGGGTGTCTTTGATCATTCTTTTTGTTCCAAAACAAAATCAGCATGGATATAATTCCCATTGCTCGGATGTGATTTTTCAGACAAAAAATGTATTTTGAAATTGTGCTGCGTGGAAGTCTACATTTTTGCCGAGGTATGAATTTTCTTCATCATCTAAAAAAGACCAAAAACATTCTCATTTGATAATGAAACTTTTTAAATATGAAAATTATTTTAAAAAAACTCACTCTTTGTTTTGGTTTTTCACTCGGGACCCCTGGTGCTGCTAAAGCTTCATCCAAATAGTTTGTATCGGTTTCTCCAATATCTAGCTCGTCTCCTAGAGCAGCCAATTCTGCTTCCAAATCAGCTTCATCTATCTAAAACAAAACATTCATATTATCAAATTGAAAATAAATGGCAAAAATTAAATAAAGTTTGAGAGCCATAAAAAATATTCGCTGAGAAAATTATGTTTTCAGACGCGTCGCGTGTCTTTTTTTTCTCTGCCGTCTCTTACAAACAGCACGCAACGCGGCGCAGCGCATGTAAAAACATAATTTTCTCAGCGAATATTATTGCCGTCTCTCGTTTTCCGATTTACTTTCTGCCATCTAATTCCAATTTGATAATATAAAGAAAATGTTGATTTCTAAAGCACTTACATCCGGCGTATCATATTGTCTGCTCATTGCTTCTTGAATTTCATTATTCATATCAAGCATGTCTTCCATTTGATCTTGCAAATCTTCAATTTTATCGATATTCATTTTTTTGTATTCCTTTTGCATGGTTTTGAGTCCGTCTTTCATTGCAGCAACTGTTACCTGGAAAAATACGATTTTATAGCAGTTAAAATCTGCAGATACTCACTTGGTTATCTTTCATTCCCTGAATTGCGTAATTGCTCTGATCCATATTAAATGCCTGTTGGTCCAATTGGCCTTTTTGGGTTTCATACATTCTCTTCTGTTTGAGAATTCGAAGAGCCTTTTGTTTCACTAAATTCTTACTCGGACCTTCACGCATTTTTGACATTTGATCTCGTAGTTTCAGCAAGTCTTGATCTAACTTTTGAATTTTCTTATCGACACTATCACTTCTTGACTCAATGTTAGAGATGGCATTGTTCAGATCTGGAGGTGGTTCCTTCTTGCCAGTTCCGAAAATACGTTTCATTCTGAAATAATGACAATAAAATAAAAGGAAACGAGAGCAATAGAGAATGCTGACTAACACTGATCGATAAGAAATGATTTCGCAATGTTTATTTTTTCGAAAGACACAGGAAATATGTTGAAACTGCGAAGAAAACAACTATTCATTTGAAAATTACATTTGCGTTCAGTTAAACAATTCTAGTAAATATATTGTTCAACTATATTTATGAATTATCTTTGGTATTTTTCTCTTTAAATTTATCGCAGTGATCTCAGTGAAGGTTATATAAATTATCACTGAGACATCTGAATTAAAAAAAAACGGTTTTCTAGTGCAAAACTGAAACAAATAACAGAAAAACGCAAGACATTTGATTCAAATCCAATCTAAAATCGAGGAAAACCGAACGAAAAAACAAGAAAAATAAAATAAATTTGCTGTCTAACTGTCTGGGTCTCTTCAGATGATGTCATTGTCGTTGCGAGACCCAGTGATGTGTGCAGTCGAATGCGTCGCGGTGGCAGAGCGCTGGCGTTTTCGTCCGCCTTTTTATCGAAAAAAAACTGCGGCTCGTTTTATGACGTAGTCAATTTTTTGGGTCTTTGCCAATTTAATTTTTTTTACAGCTTCTCTTATTCTTTCTTTCTTTCTTCCCATTTGTTTTTGTGTTTATGACTCAACCATATCGATTCATTGATGTGTTTATGATATACCAAAGATCATATTTCTATCGATTATTGATTTTTTTGAAATCTGATTTCATCCATCAAAATCAATTTTCTATTCATAGTTTTAAAGTTGGTTGAACAACATAAACTCACTCACAAATAGTTTGGAGAATCAAATACAAGATGTTTATCTGTTGTAATTAGCTCCTATTAATTAATATATAGTTTCATCTCCTGACGTGTTCAATTTTTCTTACATTTTTGATATAATAGAAATGTTTTGAATGCTGATCTTCTTGATAAGATATAATTGTTTCATAAAAAATGAAACTAGATTACGTGACGTTTTCTTTTTCAAACCTCAAGACTAGTGTTTTTTCTTGCATTTCTTTTTATTTAAAAAAGACAAATGGTGAATTTGGTGAGGATGTTCTAGTACTACTTATCTTATTTATAAGAAACCTGAGCGGCCGTTTTTTGAGGCCTCAACTCGTAAGTGACACTTAAAATCGGAAGAAACGTTTGTGTAAGCAAAGTTTTACAATAATCACAGTTTCAATCGACAACTATACAAAATATTAGTATCAATGTAACTTCTGGTTATTTTTTTTTTCTCTGGAGCATCTCTTTTGTTCAATATATTAATTACAGTTCTTCACTTGGTTCAGAAAATGAGCGATGAAGTTAAAAATAATGAATCAGACCAAACCGAAGAATTGAAACAAGATGATGAAGAAGAACAAAACAAACCGGTAGAAAAAGAAAGAGAAGAAGACTCAAAAATGGAAACAGAAGAGAAAGAAGAAACAGTGAAAACGGAGGAAGAAGAATCCGCCGGGAAGGAAGAAGAGCTAGTTCTACAGCGAGTGGAGCCTGATGTAAAGAAAGAAGAACCTCCAGAGTCAAAAGACCCTGAGACTAAAGATCTGGAGACTAAAGATCCTGTAGAGGCTAAAGAACCCGTAGAGGCTAAAGAAGATTCTACAGATTCTCAGAAAGAACCTATTGAAAAAAAAGAAGAGAAAAAGAAAGTTGAAACCAGTCCAAAAAAGAAAGAAAAAGCTGATGGGAAGGAGAACGTTCAGCACGAGACCATCACTGAAAAAGATAATATTTTGGATCACATCGATATAAGAAGGGTAAGACCATTTGAAAACTATGATTACAAAATTTCCAAATTAAAATTTTCTGTGACACATTTTAGTCTAAAATTGACTGGAAACTTGTTCAATGTAAATGTACGGGTTTCGTCATTTTTCTTGATTTAACATCAATTAGACAGACTCTCCATCTCAAATATGTAAAAAATAAAAATTTTCAAAAACGAAATGTCTCACGGCTTGTGTGAAGTCTGTAAAAAATCAAGATTGAGCTGTATGTTTTGTTCCAAAGTTCTGTTTTTCAGGATGCTGCTAATCGCGTCAAGTTATACGTATTGTGCGATCAAAGAGTGTGGGAAGATCGGGGTACTGGGCACGTTATGTGTGTGAACTCTGCGGATGATGATTCACCCGCCAACAAATCACCGTTTATTATCATTGCGAGATTAGAAGGACAAAGTGAGTATTTTGTATTTGTAAAATTTGAAAAAAAAAACAATGTACTAAATGAAGTAATTCATTAACACAAAAACATGTTAGTATCTGTGACATACGATGTAGACAGATATTAGCCATTCACGAATCGCTACCACGCGGTTACTGTAGATAGAAATTTGAGCAGTAAAAATATCCAGAACAAAACTCTTCAAAAGTGTGACAGGTATATTTTTAGACTTTTTTGACCCGTAGAGTCTGATGCTGATATCAAAATACGCTGAAAATCACTTCTGAACCGAGTTCACATAAAGATTATCAATAGAGGGCGTGGTACCGATTTGTGAATGGCTAATATTAGCCACATTGGTACCATGGTCTATTGATAATATAATGCGGGGCTGTCGGAGTTGTGGGTTCAGTGAGCTCCATATATAAACCTAGAAAAAAGCCCACCCCACCCCACTACAAAAAATATTTAGGCATTTCTCATTTTCTTCTTTTCTCATTTTGAGATTTTCATCATCTTTTTTGATAAACCGAGCCGACCTGGGGTTCCATGGAATATTGAATTTTTAAATATGGGAGTTCAAACATTTTTTTTTCGCTAAATTTCACATTGACGTTTTTATTTAAAGGGGGAATACCCTATTTTTTTCGACCATGTTCTTTACACCATTCGATTCGAATTTTCGTTTTATGTATGTGCAAAATTTTATAGATTTCAAAATTGAGTTTAAGGGTGCTTTTTAGGGGCTCAAACAGCGTCAACTTTATCCAAGAGAGAGTACTGAAAATGAAGAGACTTTTTCTGCCTTCACCGCAGCCTTCTTCCTCCTTCCCTTTCCTCCCTCTTCTTTGCGTCTCTACAAGGCCGCGCTTGTCTCGTCGGTCGTCGACTGTTTGAAACAGTAAATTTTTGTAAAAAATGAAAATTTTCGAAAGTTTTCAGGATTCAAGTTTTGAGTGGAAGAGCTAAAAAAAGGCTGGTGAGACTAGAAGATGAAGGCCTATGATCTCAAAAAGCCCATATAAGGCCCTAAGAAGGCCAGACTAGGCCTAGGCGACTTCAGAAAGAGCCAATTGTAATGTGGACTAGACTTTTGGGATTTGGAGAGGACTATCAAGTATGGATTCAGGAAAAGCCTTCTGGTATACAAGTATTGTCGATACGAAAAAATTAGAACCCTGGATGACAAACAAAATGGGTGGGTCATCCCACAGTAAACTTGGGTTTCACAAAAAAAGATCAAGATCAAATTTAAGTTTTAATATTTCTAGCCTAAAATTTTGATTTTTTAATTTAAAAATTTCTATTCACAGGCAAATTCCTGGACACATGTGGCAGGTGTGCGGCAGCGATGTTTTGCTGGCAGACGTCAGGCATGTATGTCGCATCGATGCCGCAGCTCTGGACCCGATTCCGGCATTCATGCAGCAGGCCTACGGCAGGGATGCCGGAATCGGTCCAGAACTACGGCATCGATGCGACATACATGCCTGACGTCTGCCAGCAAAACATCGCTGCCGCACACCTGCCACATGTGTCCAGGAATTTGCCTGTGTTACCACATAATTCAATTCGATGCATCTGTTTTCCGTGTCTAGTGTTTTTTTTTCAAAGTAGCGATTTTATGGCTTCAGTTTCTGTCTCGAAACTGTTAGTGAATTTCATTAGTGTGTTGAACAAGGGAAGTACAAAATTTTTATCAAGAAAACGAAAATTTTTCCAAACACCACAATTATTATAATTCTCGTTGTGGTCGAATATCGTGTTGTTGCCGTTATGAAGTAATCTGAAACAAAAGGTTTTTTTTTGGTTTCAATACATCAATTTTTCAAATTTGTGGTTAGAGTATCAGGAGAAATCACCAAAAACATAACATTTTGTGAAAAACTCTTTCCTTGTAGTTCAATTATTCTTTGTGTAAGAAAATTTGTGGAAAAAAAGGTACACTTTCACATTTTTCTCAAAAATCTCGGTAATTCGCAAAAATGTTTCAAAGTTTTTTCTCTTCGTACAACTTTCGCAACATTTTCAAGACTAATCTGACCGCTTAAATTTCCTGATGCCAAAAACACTATAGATTCTCGTTATGTTTTATAATTTTTTTAATGAAAATCATTGAAAAATCTCACCTTTATCGTTCGGTTTCAGGCGAATCCAGGTGAATCAGCAGCGACGACATTTCATTCACATTATTGTCTGTGGAAACATGATTGATCCGCTTTTGAAGTAACAATAGCTGAAATTCGAGAGTAATATACGAAAAACATAATTGAAACTCACGAGATTTTTTAATTGAACCAGATTTCTTCTGATCAATGATAACAATCGTAAGATTTTGATGGTTGTTCAGCCTTTCTTTCAAGTTGAACCGAATCTGGAAAAATTTCAAAAGATTTGCTCGTTTATCAACAAAAACAAACGTTGAAAACAGTATATAAATACGATTCCTATAGTAAAAATGAACTTATACTTGAGAAAAGCGAAAATAAGTTCCCTGAAAACAATCTCCATGTAAAACTTGAAACAAAAAAAACTTGAAACAAAAAAAAGAAAAGAAAAAAACGTTGGCTTGTTTCCAACACGATCGCACGTTGACAAACAAGGTCTCGTTTGGATTGAGATTACTGTCATCAAAATGGCGCCACATTCAAATGCAGGGTTTTAATTTTTTCGTTTCGACAATAGACCCATATCAGGCCCAGGAAGGGGTCTGGTTGGGCGTAGGAGATTGTATGGTATTTTCTGACTGAGTTCGCCCTTTTTAACGTTTCAGCTTTAACGTTTCAGCCATTACCCATCCATGGTGTCTAGTTCATATTATCCCACTTTTTTCAGTTCAATAGAGTTGTGTTCTCGTTTTGATTGTCTTGCAAAATTGTTTGTAAAAATTTTGAAACAGAAAAAAATAGAAAAAAAAAAATGAAAAATAGCAGTTTCTCATAAGTCATGTTCCAGGGCCGTTAGGTGTGCGGAAATTGTTTTGAGTAAATGTGGAATTAAGGAATACTCAGTTGAAAAAGGAAAAGTTCCAAACTTTTCACTTTTTTTCTGAAAATTTTTGCTGTTTCTAAGTTTCTACAAATAATTTTGCAGAAAACATGATAAAATTTTTTACAGTGACAAAATTTTTTTTAACTTTTCCAGTGAATCGGCTGAACCGTATGTTGCACGTAGCTATACGTTCAACATACGATTCAGCCAAACTTTGACCATTTGTAACTTTTTCCTAGGCTTTACCGAAGAGGGCACAGTGCGTATTTTTGTATCTCGAAGTTTCCGCACATTTTTCTAGATCAGGCACAGTTTTGTGGATGTGGCCTAAAGGGGCCCAATGAGATTTTTTAAAAAACTATATTTCGGGTGCTCTTTCATTTAAACACAACTTACCGATTCGCCATACCCCCCGCCCCTTTAAAAAACTTATCAAAAAAAAAATTTCAGGTAAAAATGTTCTCGAATCGCGAATATTGATGGATACTGTGTACCAGAAGCAGCAGGTTAGTTATTTTTAAAAAAAATGAGTCAGAGTCTTGCTGTACGATTGATTGTTTTATTTAATTAAACATCCCCGAAAACAAAAAAATGCCCCAACCAGCTGACTAAAACAAAAACACCTCTCCTCTCGTTTTTTGTCCAATTTAGATTTTCTTCCGTCGCTGTTCGTTTTGGCCATCTTATTCTTTTACTAGTTTTGTTTCTCTCATTGTCTGCGCCTTTTCTTGGTTTTCATTCTTCTCTTCGATTGACACGTTGGGATAGATAGACAAACCACCAACACTAGCAATTTATGCATCGTCCTTTTGGTTGCCTCCTCTGTCGTCGGCCACCGAATATCATATTCATTTCATTTTCTCCTCTTTCTCCGCTTCTTGCAATTTTCGTGTGCCAGCTGGTTTCTCATATGTGTGTTCAATGGGTTGTGTCAACTTATGTCAACTTTGCAGCTCGCTAGATAACTCTCATAAGTGCATTTTCATTTCTTTGTTTTTGTCAGCAATTAGAGCTTTTCTCGGTCTAGTGAAGTTGGCGGTTCACTCATCACCTTTACGTTTTCTTCAATCTATCGTCTCATCAAAACATAATTTTTCAAATTTTCACATCCATCGCAAAATATAAATGATTTTCCCAGTCTGTAAACAATATTTCTATTACACAAAACATTGTGTATGAAATACGAGTTTAGTTCTGAAATGTTCACTTATTTTCGATACTCTAGTTGAGTTTTCAATTCGAAAATAGCTTATTCTAACTTTGTTATTGTTTACAGCTGTCAATAAATTTTGTCTAACCTGGCACGAGATTTTTCAGCAAGTCCCAAGAGTGTTCAACCAATTTGTCTATTTTTGAATTTCTATCTCTTTCCTACTGTAGTCAGTCATGTGGTTAAGATCAATGTTTTAGGAATTGTGAGTTTTGCACTGTGTAATTTTGTATTCAATCAATGTTTTCGCAAAATTCACAAAATCAGACAGTTTGTGGATGTGAATACAAAAACTTTCACAACAGCAAAAAACGCTCTACAATTTCGAACTTTTTTATCAATTTTTATTTTTTGTCCCTCACAGACTGTATTTGTGAGTCACAGTATTTATATTCTGTATAAATATTGGTAAAAGTAGAGAAGACGAAATAGTTAGGAAATCAAAGTTAATCAAAATTTCCTTGTGTTCATTTTTTTTTTTCAACAAAAATGCATCTGTTTTTTTGTGTCTGTGTGTACATAATGTCTCATTTTTTCGCCGTTTCTCTATTTTTCTCCCAAAAAGTCGAAAAGTCTTTTTTCTCAACTCTTTTCTTCATCTTGGTCTTCTGCCAAAATAATTGAGCACATTTCTTGTGTCTCCTCCTCTTTTTTGAGTTTGAAAGTGTTGCGCGGATTTATTCTGTCTCACAAACACTCATATTTCGAATATCCTTAGTTTTGCTTCCTGCCCACATCTTCGTTGTCTCTATTTCGCTTTTTAATTGTGTTGTTTTGTTGTCCTGTTGCCCTCACAGGCCCATCTTTCTTTTCTCGTCTTCCAACCAAAATTGTATATATTTATATTGATTTCGTTCCGTTTTGCCTATGTGTGTGTGTGTGTTTTTTTGTTTGTCTGACATTGAGGAGTTGTTGTTTACTTGAAAAGATGGAAGAAGACGAGGCTCTGTGTTTTCTATTTCAGCAACACGATTTTTTCGCGAGCAGTTTTTTTTATTTCATTTCTCTAACATGCTATTCGCAACCTTTTTGCTGCCTTTCTTCTTTTGCGCTGTTTAGTTATTTCATATCTGTTAAAATACGCTCTGTTTGAGACAGATGTTTCACATATGTGGGCTATGTTTCAGAATGATATTTTTCATAATAGAATCACTTTTTTCCTGACATTTCTAAGTGTTCACATTCATTTTTATGAATTGTTATCTTCTTCTCTTTAGAAGAGTTTTTCGCAATATTTACTTTTCTTTATCTTTTCACTTTTCCTCAAACTTCATTATTAGAATGGATGAGCCATCGACTTCGGAATCCTCTTCTTCGTCTTCCTCTTCTCAGCCGCAATTAGATGGAGGTTTTTATTTCTACGGAAATTTCACTCGATTTGATAAGGTGACAATATTTTTTAGTTGTTGATAGCGCGATTTTTCTCCCAACAAACATTTCTCAATCAAGAGACATGATTGTTTATTGATTTTGTTTGGGATCAGCTGGTTGGGCGTTGAACTGAAAAGAAAACAAAATGACTTTTAGTTTTAATTTGCTGAAACATAACCATTATCTGTTTCTAGGAAACACTTATTGTCTGGTCTGAAACAGACGTTATGGATTTGGCGTTGTCTTTCCAAGAGAAAAGCGGATGTGAAGAGCTCTGGACGAAAATTTGCGAAGTGCAAGGAAGAGATCCCGGTGAGGCGGATGCAAATTTTGACGATGGAGATGATAGCGATGTTGGAGAGTTGACGAGTTCAACAAGTCGTATGGCTATGCCACCAATTGAAGTTGGCCGATTAAGCGAAATTGATGCTGTGATACATATGCATTTATCGACAAGTGCTGTCAGGGAACGAATGGCGACTGCTATTGAAAATGATAAGTGAGTTCATCTAACACCTTTATCATCATGAATGATTATTTTAATTTGTTTTCAGCATTTTACCTAGTCTCTGCGAAGTGTTTACAATGTGCGAAGATATCGAGTATACAGAAGGTCTTAGAACTTTTTATTCGATTGCCAAAAACTTGTTCATGTTGAACAGAAGTAGTATGATTGAATTACTATTAGACGACAAATATATCAGAGATGTGATTGGAATGTTCGAGTTTGATCCCGCCTATAAAAATCCCAGAAAACATCGCGATTTCGTGTACGACAAAGCTAGGTTTAGAGAGGTATTGCATATTTCGAATGAAGAACTAAAGTGAGTGCTAATTACTCCGAATCATTTTGCTCATTCAATTATTTTCAGAGAAAAGATTCACAAGCTCTACAGAGCTCAATATATTCAAGATGCTTGTTTACCGAGTCTTGGGTTGTTCGAGGAGAATTTGTTATCCACTCTCAATAGTCATATCTTTTTCTCGCGAATCGATATTGTTAACGGGATCCAAAAAGACAAGAAGGCGATGCGAGAATTGTTTGGACAATTGAAATCAAATGATTGTGAGCCGAAACGGCGGCGAGATCTTGCACTTTTCCTCAAAGAAATGATAAATCTGAGTCAGAATCTACCTGCTACCGGAGCACAAAGTAAAGACAATTTCTTCAAAAGTCTGTTGGCCAACGACATCTTGGAAGGAGTCGAGCCTTGTATGCGATCGAACGATGTGGAGACGAGATCAACAATGGTTGAAATCTTGAAATCGCTAGTTGAACACAATGCTCAGAATATTCGAGAGTTTTTGTTGAAACAAGCTCGAGATCAAGAAGACGAAGATGTTCTTTTGAATCGACTAATCACACATATGTTGACAGATGAAGATCCACATTTGACTAGTGGCACAGAAGTGATTATGGTACGCTGTTTTCATTAAATCCTCAAATTATGTTAATTTTTCGCAGATAATGAAAACACTTTTGGATCCAGACAATATGACAAGTATAAAAACGGAACGAAGTGAATTCTTACAATTGTTTTATCATAGATGTATTCATACATTGTTGAAACCATTGTTGGAAAATGTGAGTGGCGGAGTTATCAAAAAAGATGATTACACAACTGCAAATCGGGAATCCATAATGGTTCGGTTGCTATCATTTTGCATTGAACATCATTCATTCTCTATGAGGCAACATTGTATTTCGACCGATTTGTTAAACAAAGTATTAGTTCTTTTGAGGTCGAATCATCGATTTTTGGCGTTATGTAAGTTGTTTACAACTTTTCGTTTCCAATTTCGAACATTGATATTTCTAGACTCACTCAAATTGTTACAACGTGTTGTTTCTGTGAAGGATGATTATTACGTTCGATACATTGTGCGAGAAAAGGTGTTGGATCCCGTTTTCGAATGTTTCAAAGCAAATGGTTCGAGGTACAATGTTATCAATTCGGCCATGTTGCACTTGTTCGATTTTATTAAATCGGTAAGATTTTATCGATGTTTTCAGAGTTCGTTCAATAATGTTATTTGTAGGAAGACGTCCGTCCGTTGATAAAATATATTGTCGAAAACCACAATGATGTTGTGGAAAGTGTTCAATATGTTAAAACATTCATGGAGATTAAGATTCGTTACGAACAACATCGCGATCGAGAAGAAACAATGAGTATCAGATCAGAAGATAACTCGATGGCAAGCCCGCGAAGTTTGAAGAAAGAACGACAAGAAGAACAATGGTTCGAAGATGACGACGATCTAGAAGTTGGGACCATGTTGGAATCGATTGAGAGAGATGTGACAACAAATGTCGCCGGTGGTGATAATAAAAAGAAAGATGAACTCGGAGCATGCAATTCGGCGCGCAAAACTGGAATCGAGCCAATGTTTCCGTCGATGATAAAACGGAAAAATGCGATCGATGACGATGATGCGCCAGTGTTTGGAGGCAATGGAATCGTTTTAGCAACTCCAGATCATAAGAAAATAGTGATAAAAATGAGCAGTGATCGATCTCCTTCGAGAACTCCTAGTCCCGCTTCGTCGCCGAGAGCATCACCAGGACCGTCGAGAGAGGACGAAGTGACATCATCGCAGAACAATAGCAAAGAAAACAGTCCAAGTCCGGCTCCAACTGTTAAGGTAAATTTTTCTTTCATAATTTACTTAATATTTGTTGGGTAGTTTTGTAAAATCTCGAAATACGCTCACGATAGTTTTGAACATGTTCCCGAAGCTACACAATGTTTTTAAAAATTGAACCTGAAATGCTAATTTTGCAGTCGCTGGTCGACTACGACGAATCGGATTCCGACGAAGAAGCTTCGCCAGATGCGATACCTTCTTCATCAACCGGTTCTCCAGATTCTGAAAAAGACAACTCTTCCAATTCTGACTCGAATGACGGGTTGGTTTTGAATCACCACGAAAACGGCAGTTTGAATGGAACAAGGAGCACACCTGAACCCAAATCCCCTCAGAAAACTCCGACAAAAAGTCAAAAACATTCGCCAGATTATGATGTTTCATCAACATCCAGCGAAGTTGTGATGGAAAGTCCGAATCGTAAACGAGTATCCGATGGATCACTTTCACACGATGCTAAACGAAGTAGAGTGGACGAACAGAATGGAAAAGAAAACGATGATCAAGTGGAACAAGCCGCTGGTCCTGTCATTCCTGCTGAAAATGTGGCGACTGCTTAAATCCATATTAAAATCCTGATTCTTAATCTACCTCAAACTACAATATCAAAACTTGTTTCTCATTTCCTTGTTCCTATCACACAGTGCCTATTTATCACTTCCTGAATTTGTTCTATTTTTTCGGTGAATGTTTTGTACTCTCTCCCCGCCAAATGTTTCTTCTCAAACATTTCTCCCCCCAAACGTTCCTCTCTTAAACACGTAATTTCATTTTTCCGGGTTCTTTTTTTCTGTTCGTTTTTATATTTACAAATGCCAACACCGATCGAAATAAGCTCCTCTTGTAAAATATTCAACATTTTAATCTCAACATTTTTGTTACATGTTCTATGGGTAGTTGTCGCCGAAAAAAAGCAAAAAAAAGTATGTATACCCGAAATTGATATATCCATTCGTGATGAAAACTCATAGAAAATGTAATTTTGGAGATCTCGATTTTTGAAACGTCTGTCCGATTTTTCATATTTTTGTTGTGTAATCTTAAATTCTCATCAAGTTTCATTTTATTTATAAATATTTTAAATTCAATATTGAAACTTTATTAGTCTAATTAGGGAAACAAATTTACAAGCATGCCCATGTGTTTCCGATTGGTGGGAATGATTTTGCCTTGTCAAGAGCCAACAAACTGTTCAATTCTTCTTCTGTCAGCGGAATTGAGATTGTCTGAAATATTGATTGTTTTTGTAAGGTTCAGATCAACAAGGCCTTTCTTACAGTATGCAAATTGTCGTGAATTCTCGATGGAGTGGCTGATTTTGGAATAATTGAGGCGTTGTTCAAATATCCGAATGCGTACAAAATCGCCTGAACAGTCACATTATACTTTTGAGCCAATGCGACGACAACTGGTTCTTGAAGAATCTCTTGATCTCCCCAGCAAAGCGAAGAATACGCCTGAACAACCATTTTGTTCAGTTCGGCGAATTTCTTAAGTGTTGGTCGAGTCAAATATGGTTGATATTCATACTGATCGACGACTGGACGGTATTTGGCAAACGAGAACAGTTCGACCAAATGATACACTTCGAAGTTCGACACTCCAATCGATTTCACTTTTCCTTGATCTGAAAACATACAAGAGTTTCACATGTATTATCAATCCTGTCAGATCATCCAGCGCTAGTTTCATCTACTGTCTAAACCTCTCATTTTGACCCGCTATTTTATAGAATTTTCGTGGTGGATCATTTTCACGTTAGATGATCTGGTTAGATTGACACTAGGTCGGAATAATTTGCGTGACATTTTCTCTAAATTTCTCATTTTCAAATTATATTTCTTTGGTTCATAACAGAGATGTCGTTTTGTACCGGCTGGGCCGGTCCAAGCAAGAAAATACGGGATCTTTGAGTTTTTTCGGGTCGGTCCGGTCCAACATAAGGCGGGCTGCGGGCCCCCGTAAACGGGCCAAACGACACCTCTGGTTCAGACCTAATTCAAAAAAATGTGTCTGATTTTCAGAAAAGTATTTCGAAAATACACACTGTGAGATGCTCAGAAGTATGTTGTCTTATCAATAAAAAAATTAACTTTTTATCATTTTATTCAACAAAAAATGACACGTTGTTATAGATCAGAGAACGGGACACACAGAAAAATCTCTGTCTCTATTCAAATTTCGATAGTTGGGATAATCCGAGGGACACGTGACACACTCTGCTGCAGGCTGGTTTTTTGGCGGTCCAAAAAACCAAGAAATCCTGCGCAGTGGTTTTTATGCCTCTCGAGAAAAGAAATTCTCACATTTTTTGTTGAGTATTTTCAAATCCAAGTTTGAAAATATGACATACCTTTGGCATTTTCCAAACACTGCCAAACATTCTTTCTTCCCGCCTTATTCTTCTCGTATTCACTGTCTTTTCCGGTATCACGATCACGTGGATAATGCACCAAAAGAAGATCGATATAACTGGAAACAACAACAATCAAATAAGTACAGTACACCCATATTAAAGGAAGCAATAAAATAACGAAAACAACTTACTCAGTTTGAAGTTTTTGCAACGATCCGTTGAATTGTTTCTCGGTTTCTTCCCATGTGTTGTCGTTCAATGTTCGTACTTTGGTTGTGATGAAAACATCGGCACGGGTTAGACCAAATTTTGGAAGGAATTTCTGCAAAAATAGACCTGAAATTCTGTCAACGAATATGAGAGATTTGGGAAGGCGAACAATTTCACGTCGCGGAGAAAAATATAAATCATAGATTGTGAGTTGTTGGAAGTTTTTGCTGAATTGTTTTGTTCTTAAAAATGTGAATTCTGTGTCTGCAAAATTTGACTTCAGGAATTTAGGGACCCGTCGGGCCTGAGATTCAGTCGGAGAAACAAAGACCGGATTGGGGTTCTTCTCTATTTTCAGAAGACTGACATTTGTTTGAAAAAGCGCGAGAGGCCGGCCCGACAATCACCGGTCGAACTTTTCGGTTCTTCCGCATGTCGTAAAAACTCGGGCCGGGCCTTGCCGATTTCGAAATGCCCAACAACTACGAACCTTCAAAGAGTTTCCCAAATAATCCTCATTTTTGTACAAATTGGCAGTGTCAAAAAGTCGATATCCAGATTTCAAGGCAGCCTCGACGGCAATATCCAAAGCCTCTTGAGTTGGAATTCTCGAAATACCGAGTCCAACTCGTGGAATAACATTACCATCATGAAGTGGGAATACTCCTCCAACAGCATCTGAGATTGGCATTTTCTTCTTTTTTCAACAAAAAATGAATACAATCTGACAGTTTCGACCGTTTTTAAAGTCTACGCGAGAGTTTTGTGACATTGAAGAGACGCAGACGACGATACTACTGCTTTCCTGGTCACATCAATGATCGTTTACGATACGAATTTTTGAAGGTTGGCAGAGAAATGAGACGCAGATAGATTGACAAAATGTGACTGTGTAGTGTATTTTTCTCTGCGTCTCTCGGTTTCATACGCATCTCGTTCACACTATCAGCTGGTTACAATAGCCGAAAATGAATCGAGGCGGACGAATTTCGATTTTTGGTTTATTTTTAGGAGGAGATCAATTTATTTTGTTGAATTGAAAAAAAGAAGAAGATGAAGATCAAATGTGGAAACTTTGATTGGGCAAATAAAGGGAAAGAGAGGAGAAGAGACGCCGAGAAAATCAGAAACACAAAATTGAATAACGACCTGTGATTTTTTATTCCAAACCGAAAATTGGAGGGCTAGAAAGTTTAACCAAAATAAGTTGTGAATAAAAACGTGAAAATTTATTTATAGGCATAGGATCAGAGTTTGGCCATTTTTTGCCGACTGGAAGCGCACTCTGATTGGCCAGGATTTTTAAATGAAGAACAGAAAAAGCGCGACCGGAACTGGCTCAAAAAATCAAGAGTGAAGAAATGCTTCTTATTTTTCTGTCCGACCGGAAAACAAAAGGTCGGACACGATCCGTGATTTTCGAACCCGGATCTCGGAGTCAATTTTTGAGATTTACTTAGGAGTTGAAAAATTGGACGTGTCAAAATCTATCAGGACACAAATTTTCATTCAGAAATGCCACATCGTACCAAAACTATTTGCTTGTGAAAAATCAATCATCGACAAGCCTGGCTGAACACGTTTTGACGGATCAAAAATAAGAACAACGCTCTGCCTTCTCGTGCTCGGAATTTCGTTTCCCCACTACCGAGTTTCTGATTCCCGTCTTCCGAAAAATGAAACCCCCTTTAAATATATTTTGAAATGGGTTTCTCGTGTTCAGAAGAATCTTATTTTTGAAGACTAAGGTTTAAAAAATATTTTTTTATGACCGAAAAAAAAAACTATTTTTTAATTATTTCTCACGACGAACGTTTTGTGCAAACACCGTTTGTGTTATTGTGCGGGTACAGTAACCCGTGAATCTTTTGAATACTAGATTTTTGATACTATGATCTTGATAGACTCGTACTCTTTCATGGTTGAATGATTTTTTGTCTGATTCAAGCAACCACAAAACATACTTCAAGAAATGTATGTTTACTTCAAGCTGCACCTCTCAAACTCCCTGATCTCTGCTTCTGTTTTTGATGTGTCTCGAAACATCTATGAATATCCTTTTTGTTGTGCTAAACGGAAGTGAATGATGTCTATCCCTACAACAATTGAAACTTGAATTCTGCGGATTTTCTCATTTCAACTCATCATTTCTTTGTTGTTGTTGCAGAAAATGAAGATTCCGCTGGCTACTGTAATCAGTTTCGAAATCGAGAAATTTGTGTGTTTCTCCACATCGAGTATATTGTTTCACTATTTTTTCAGAACCCTAAATATTTTTTTCTTTAGGTATTTATATATCCTTTCGCTTCAGAAAACCTCGCTCTTTCGATTGGTGAAAACTAGAAGTATTGAAAAAATCACACCGATTCAAAAAAAGCTGTAAACGAAAACTTTCCAGAAAAAACTGAAAACAGGCGTTTTTCAAACTAGACTGTTTTTAAAAAAATTAGGTCGAAAATGAAAAATGTGCCGCCCGTGATTTGTTCAGTTTTTCACGCTCTACAAGATGGCATAAGCCAATGTTTACGAAATGTGAAAACCACGGAGGAGATAGGAATCAAAGTTTCGAAATTGAGAAGTTTGTGTGTTTCTCCACATCGAGTATATTGTTTCACTATTTTTTCAGAACCCTAAATATTTTTTTCTTTAGGTATTTATATATCCTTTCGCTTCAGAAAACCTCGCTCTTTCGATTGGTGAAAACTAGAAGTATTGAAAAAATCACACCGATTCAAAAAAAGCTGTAAACGAAAACTTTCCAGAAAAAACTGAAAACAGGCGTTTTTCAAACTAGACTGTTTTTTAAAAAATTAGGTCGGCTACAGTATAAAACAATTATTCAAACTCAACACTCTCACTTTGCAAATTTTTGAGCATTTTTAAATATGAGTTTTTTCAATAAAGTAACTTTTTTCAAAAAAAAAGTGATGGTTGCAAAACTTTATTCAAGATGTTCAAATATTTTTCTTATCAATCTTAATTAGGGCCAGTCCTCCTTGAACACTGGCATCATCAACTAAGAATAAATGCAATTGCAAAACATCGTTCTGAAGGACCGGTACATCCACTTGATCTCCAACATTTTCAGCATTTGCAAAGTCCAAAACAAAGTCGTTCTTCACTTTTGTTTGAGTTTTGAGAAACTCCACGTATTGAGCTACAGTATGTTTTTAAATCTCTGTTCATTTATTTCCACTAACCTCTATCTAGTTGTTGAGTTGGGGAGATGAATGTGAAGTCGTTGTGAAGAAGTGGTTCGATACATGTCAACGGTTGTCCGGTGCATAAGCCTTCGGCAGTCTTGTCAAACTGCTCAGCTTTCTCTTGAGCAGCTGGAGAAGAGAGCAAGTAGCCGACATGAGCCGATACTTGGTAGGTGAGAAGAAGAGAAGCGAAGATTCGGAGAGATGAAGAACACATTGTTCGTTATGATTTTTCTGAGAGGAGAGCACCTTTTTATTCTCATTTTCATACCACGCAATACATTCTAGTTTCGATCCACATTCGTCACAAAATTGATGATCGAATCAATAAATTTAGCTCCGCTTCAAAATAGAATCTAGTTGTTGTGTTAAATCCCAGATTCCCTGCGCACAGTTTGTTTTCGAGTAGCTACTAGTACATTTTCAGGTCGTCGAAAATTTGAAAAAATTTCTTCAAGTTCACATCCACAAAACTGTGCCTGAACTAGAAAAATATGCGAAAATCGAAAATACACACTGTGCCAGCGATACCGAGCGGGAGTCTCTGAATGGGGCCGGGCCCAGGGTTGAGATTATAGCCCGAGGGCCCGAGAGCCCGGCCCGTTTTCACCGGGCCGAGCCGGGCTTTTTCATTTCGAGTTTTTTTTGCGAAAAAGCCAGAGGGCCCGAGAGCCCGGCCCGTTTTCACCGGGCCGAGCCGGGCTTTTTCATTTCGAGTTTTTTTTTGCGAAAAAGCCAGAGGGCCCGAGAGCCCGGCCCGTTTTCACCGGGCCGAGCCGGGCTTTTTCATTTCGAGTTTTTTTTTGCGAAAAAGCCAGAGGGCCCGAGAGCCCGGCCCGTTTTCACCGGGCCGAGCCGGGCTTTTTCATTTCGAGTTTTTTTTTGCGAAAAAGCCAGAGGGCCCGAGAGCCCGGCCCGTTTTCACCGGGCCGAGCCGGGCTTTTTCATTTCGAGTTTTTTTTGCGAAAAAGCCAGAGGGCCCGAGAGCCCGGCCCGTTTTCACCGGGCCGAGCCGGACTTTTCATTTCGAGTTTTTTTCGAAAAAGCCCGGCCCGAAAAAGCCGGACTTGTTTTTATAATCCCCTTGCCTCATGACTTTTCGTAATTTTGAGAATTTTCCGAGAGGTCATTCAATCGAGTGACCGACAAAACAAAAAAAGAACAATATTTTCTTATGTACCTTCCGTTCAGAATTAAACAATCACATTATTTCTCATATTTGAATTCATTGTGACCTTGTCATACAAAATATTCGATTTTACAAATGTTGTGTTATTTTACAAAATATCTCGTTGAAAAAATGACAGAAAATGGCTCGATTGGTCTTTGGTGAGTGGTGTCGTGAAAAGTCGATTTGAAATCCGCTTGTTTTCAATCCAAAAATTTCGAAACAATGAAATGAAAATCGCTACCGTATGTAATACAGGCAGTTCATCCAACGTGATTATGAATCAGGGTTGTTCATTTTGCCTGCCGGCGGTACGCCGCCTTTGCCTTTGTGGGCGTGGCCACGCCTTTTGCTTTGCCTTTTTCTTTTCTGATAAAAGGCAAAAAAGGTAGGCAAGGCGTGCCGCCGGCCTTGCCTTTTCCAACATTCGAGAAAACACACACAAAGTATAGCGCCTGGCCTATCGCGTCTGCTGTCGGTGACTCGATTTAATGACCTCTCGGAAAATTCTAAAAATTTGTGTTCTTCTTTGTTTAAATTCCAAGAAAAAAACATGAAAAGTGTGACACCACCCGTTCATGAAAAAGGCATGAACGGCAAAAAGCAAGGATGCGTTCGCCTTGCCTTTTCATTGCCTTGTCGAAAAACGGCTTGCCCTTCTTTTTGCCTTTTCGAAAAAGGCAAAAGGCGGCAATTGCTGGCGTTTTGAACATCCCTGATTATGATCGACCAGATATAAAAACACTGGAAAGATCAAGTCGACCAGAGAGAGAGTAAGACAGTAGATCAATTTGTCGTTGCACGATCAGAAGCAGGGGTTGTTTTTTTATGTTGTTCTTTTTTTCATTTTACCGCGGGCTTGAAGAGTCCGTATTTTCTTGCTTGGACCGGGCAGGCCCGGCCGGACTGGTTTGACAATATAAAATGAACAAAGATCAAAAATAAACTTGCATTGTTTTTTAAAAGTTCTAATTAATATTATTGGTTCTAGTAGAAGTGGCTATTGTGATAACAAATGTCTCTAGATCACGACCACATATTTTCTCTGAAAAAAATGGCAAAATTTCCTGAACTTGAAAAATGAAGTCTCACGGAGAATGAACTTCCGATAGTCTCGTATAAAAATCAGAACCACTAGCGGATCCAAAGCTGGATACAATGCAAAACAAATAGGCGACAAATTGGCCATCTTTCCGAGTTCAATTCCGAAAACGGGTGTTGCGAAAAGAATAGTAACAGGGATATACATAAAAGTAATAGGTATGATAGTTTGTATCATTAAAACGTAGAAAAGTTGAGTTTGAAGTAGACGCGATAGGCCAGGCGCTATACTTTGTGTGTGTTTTCTCGAATGTTGGAAAAGGCAAGGCCGGCGGCACGCCTTGCCTACCTTTTTTGCCTTTTATCAGAAAAGAAAAAGGCAAAGCAAAAGGCGTGGCCACGCCCACAAAGGCAAAGGCGGCGTACCGCCGGCAGGCAAAATGAACAACCCTGATTCATAATCACGTTGGATGAACTGCCTGTATTACATACGGTAGCGATTTTCATTTCATTGTTTCGAAATTTTTGGATTGAAAACAAGCGGATTTCAAATCGACTTTTCACGACACCACTCACCAAAGACCAATCGAGCCATTTTCTGTCATTTTTTCAACGAGATATTTTGTAAAATAACACAACATTTGTAAAATCGAATATTTTGTATGACAAGGTCACAATGAATTCAAATATGAGAAATAATGTGATTGTTTAATTCTGAACGGAAGGTACATAAGAAAATATTGTTCTTTTTTTGTTTTGTCGGTCACTCGATTGAATGACCTCTCGGAAAATTCTCAAAATTACGAAAAGTCATGAGGCAAGGGGATTATAAAAACAAGTCCGGCTTTTTCGGGCCGGGCTTTTTCGAAAAAAACTCGAAATGAAAAGTCCGGCTCGGCCCGGTGAAAACGGGCCGGGCTCTCGGGCCCTCTGGCTTTTTCGCAAAAAAAACTCGAAATGAAAAAGCCCGGCTCGGCCCGGTGAAAACGGGCCGGGCTCTCGGGCCCTCTGGCTTTTTCGCAAAAAAAAACTCGAAATGAAAAAGCCCGGCTCGGCCCGGTGAAAACGGGCCGGGCTCTCGGGCCCTCTGGCTTTTTCGCAAAAAAAAACTCGAAATGAAAAAGCCCGGCTCGGCCCGGTGAAAACGGGCCGGGCTCTCGGGCCCTCTGGCTTTTTCGCAAAAAAAAACTCGAAATGAAAAAGCCCGGCTCGGCCCGGTGAAAACGGGCCGGGCTCTCGGGCCCTCTGGCTTTTTCGCAAAAAAAACTCGAAATGAAAAAGCCCGGCTCGGCCCGGTGAAAACGGGCCGGGCTCTCGGGCCCTCGGGCTATAATCTCAACCCTGGGCCCGGCCCCATTCAGAGACTCCCGCTCGGTATCGCTGGCACAGTGTGTATTTTCGATTTTCGCATATTTTTCTAGTTCAGGCACAGTTTTGTGGATGTGAACTTGAAGAAATTTTTTCAAATTTTCGACGACCTGAAAATGTACTAGTAGCTACTCGAAAACAAACTGTGCGCAGGGAATCTGGGATTTAACACAACAACTAGATTCTATTTTGAAGCGGAGCTAAATTTATTGATTCGATCATCAATTTTGTGACGAATGTGGATCGAAACTAGAATGTATTGCGTGGTATGAAAATGAGAATAAAAAGGTGCTCTCCTCTCAGAAAAATCATAACGAACAATGTGTTCTTCATCTCTCCGAATCTTCGCTTCTCTTCTTCTCACCTACCAAGTATCGGCTCATGTCGGCTACTTGCTCTCTTCTCCAGCTGCTCAAGAGAAAGCTGAGCAGTTTGACAAGACTGCCGAAGGCTTATGCACCGGACAACCGTTGACATGTATCGAACCACTTCTTCACAACGACTTCACATTCATCTCCCCAACTCAACAACTAGATAGAGGTTAGTGGAAATAAATGAACAGAGATTTAAAAACATACTGTAGCTCAATACGTGGAGTTTCTCAAAACTCAAACAAAAGTGAAGAACGACTTTGTTTTGGACTTTGCAAATGCTGAAAATGTTGGAGATCAAGTGGATGTACCGGTCCTTCAGAACGATGTTTTGCAATTGCATTTATTCTTAGTTGATGATGCCAGTGTTCAAGGAGGACTGGCCCTAATTAAGATTGATAAGAAAAATATTTGAACATCTTGAATAAAGTTTTGCAACCATCACTTTTTTTTTTGAAAAAAGTTACTTTTTATTTCTTTTTTTGGTTCTCTGTTCCGCTTTCCTACGGCCTGGTCTACGGCCTAATTTGCCATTTTCCACTTGAAGCTTCGGATAAAATCAATAACGTTATAAGAGGCGAAGTTCTACTATATCTCGATTATGATATCGATAAAATCGCATATATTGGACCGTATTTATATCAGAAACAAGAAGACGGAAGTGTTCAAACAGATATTATTTTTGTATCTTCATCTGTTGTTGCGATGGGGTTTTGTGGTGTCAAATGTTACTTGAAGATCAATAGTCTAATCACGTTGAATGATATGCGATCGAAAAATTTCAATCAACTTCAAAATCAGTTGTTCTACGCATTGATAACACAGACATTAATCCCGGTCATTTTGATGCATTTTCCAGCTTTGATCATGTGCGCAGCTACTTTTTTCGGTAATGGATTGAAGTCTATAAGCACTCTGATAACTATTACAATCGCCCTTTTTCCCGCATTAGACCCACTCCCAACAATGTTCATCATCAAAAGTTATAGAACTGCGATAACGGGTAAACGTTTTTTTTCTGAAATCGGGTTTTTAGAAATTCAAATCATTTTTCAGGGAGTATAAGATCAACATTTATAACTGTCGTTAAACTCAGAAAATGATAAATGTATGTTTCGTTAACTGTTGTTTTATCACATGAAACTATGTTTTTTTTATTTCTAGAGACGAAGTATAACAAATCAAATTGAAGTAAAAACAATTTTAAAAATTTTCATCACAAGTATAAATGAAACCCGTCAAATATGTACACCCATTGTATGATTTATTCTAACACTGAAAAGTGTTTTTGTCATAAGTTCCATTCCTCTTCTCAACCATTTCCCGATATTGAGGTGACCATTGAAGAGCTTTTTCCGCAATCGGCATTGTTTGACCAGATCGAAACATTTCACGAAGACAAATTATTGGACCGAAATCAAAGTTATCCAGAACTTTGTTGCCTGAAATATAACATTTTTGGATTTTCTTCTAGTTTTTCCTCTTACCAACTATTTTATTAGCATTTGCGAAACCTTGTAGATACTCCACTCCAATTATACAAATTCCATGTCTTTTCCATTTCGATTTACAGTTTTTGCTATATCCATTTGGCCCATTGAAATTCCAATCAGTTGCTCTTGTCAAATTGTCAGATTGTGATTTTGTGCAGTTTGATGTCATTTGACCTTCAAGTCCAAGATAGTTCTCATAAAGAGTCTGGATGAGCATCTCGTCAACTCCGTACATCTGCAAACACTGAAGGGGTTTTCCGAGAGTATCATGCTTTGAAGAATTGTTTGAGAACAGAAACACCGAATTTGTGCATTATGGGACGTAGAAAAAGTACAAAACCAACCGTATTATTATCGAATAAATCAATGATATTTTCCAAGTTCAATTTATCGAAAATCGAGTCGACAAATATTCTCGACAAAATGACTTCATTCAATCCTTTTCGAATTTTCATTGGCCGATGTAGTATCTCATCCGGAACTCCGCTTTCATTTTTGAACAATTTCAATGCAGCCGGAGTCCAATCAGCATGAGCTTTATATCTTCCGTCAAATCCATACTGTAATCCCATAATACTTGTGTAGTCCAACATTTCACTGAGATCTGATAGTTGTTCGGCCGGTTTGAGCACCATGTCGTAATTCTGAAAACTTCCAATAAACTGTTTTAATGATTCGTTTTAGTAGTACCTGAAGAAGTAATGCATGATACCATGCTGAATTTCTAATCAATTTGAGACAATCAAAATGTGCTCGATCTTGAAAATGTCCATTTGAATCGAAAGAATATTCGACTGGATTGATAACAATATTCGGAAAACATTTGGATAATTGTTGCATGTTTTCGACAAGTCGATGAACTGTTTTGCTGTCGATCGAATAACAATAAGTGTGATCAGGATGATAGTCCAACGATAACATACTTTCTTGAAATTCATACAACTGCAAAACAAATAGAAACATATTTGGAATTTGCTTAAAAAAGTTTTTAGAACTCGAAAAATATACATAGCATCTAGGCGTATTTTCTCAAAACGAAACATTTTTCCGGCCTCGAAATTACATGAAGTTCCTGTAAATTCTCACCGTGAAAATGTTTCGAACAAAAGCTAAGGGTCTTTCCAATTTCGAATAATTCTTGACATCTCCTCTTATTCTTGTCCGTAGATTGTCACAATCCATCGGAAGTTGAAGCAGTTTCGAGCGATCCAAACTGAGTCGACCATTGTTCACATAATTTTCGATCGCATTTTTGTTTCCTTTGACGATTTGCGAACAGTCCAGAAATTGCGACTCGTCTCTAAACTTCTCAATGTGGTTTTTTTTCGAACATTGAGGGGGGGGGGGGGGGGGGAGGGAAAGAGAACTGAAAAGAGCGAGTTTGCCTAGGATCTCATTCGTTTGCATCAAATCTAAAATCTTCTAAAATTCAAACATCCTAAGAAAACCTCTTTTCCGGTAAAAACTTAAACTTCTCAATGTGGTTGACACAAAATGATGCACACATACATTTATGACGACCTTTGGGCGTACTTTTATCACAGTTTTTGTTGTGCTCAATTTTTTTTCGAACATTGAGGGGGGGGGAAGGGAAAGAGAATTGACAAGTTTTGTTTAAAGTTGCGGTCAAAAAAAGGCTGCTCACCAGGCCCGACTTTTGAATGTCAATTTCTCACTCAGGGCCGGGAGGACAACATGTAGAATACGACCCCACCGTATTTCATGACCCCCCAGCGAATTACACGACCCCATAAATGTACTTCGAGACCCCATTTCCATTAGGGTGGGGTTTTGAAATACATGGGGGTCTTGATGTAAAGTGGGGTCATGAAATACTTGGTGGGGTCATAAAATACATTGATGGGGTCGTGAAGTAACTGGCTTACAAGGGTGTGGGGTCGTTTTCTACATGACCCGGACAAGATGTAGAACACGACCCCACGTGAAGTATTTCAACACCCCACAATAGAAGTGTATTTAATGACCCCTACAAATGTAGAACACGACCCCAACAATGTAGAACACGACGCCAAAAGTGTAGAACACGACCCCAAAAATGTAGAACATGGCCCCAACAATTTTGGGGTCTTGAAATACATGGTATGGGGTCGTGTAATACACTTCTATCGCGGGGTCTTCTGATACGTTTTGTGGGGTCGTGTTGTACGTTTTGCCCGGGCCGGGATTATGTTTTTTTTTTCAATAAATGGGGACAAAATTTATGAATCGAATCCAATTTCAGAAACGGACTGGGTCAGATCCCGAATGTATTTCTCGTTATCAAGTCGAGTCCGTTTTTCAAAGTTTGGATCACGGATGATTGAACTCGATTTTCTGATTCTATGAGTGCAAAAACTCTAACTTTGCTCACTTGGTGAAATAAAAATCTTGAAATCGTTCGAATTTCTGTCGTTCGACTGGTTTCACGAATCCCTCCTTCGATGATTTCAGTCTTATTTGAACCTGAAGTCATAATTTCAACAACTTTGTTTTTCAAACTAAGTACCTGTCCAGATTGAGTGTTCAACAAAACCACATAACAACTCAACATTCCACAGACGAAGAAAAATGTGTTGAGAATTTTTCCGGATATTTTGGAAGAAGATGTTTTCTTTGTAGATTCCAAATGTTCAATGTCAACATCAGCCTCCTCTTCTTCTTCCGATAACAGTTTATAACGAGTATTTGACATTCTGGAAGATTTGCAGAAAAAATAAGGGAATCTGATATGTGTTGTCAAACAAAGATGTTTCTATGGTTACGCGACATTGTTGCCAATATTTATATGTTTGATAAAAAAACGATGAATCACAATTGATGCAAAATACAATTCGAAAGAAAAATAAAACTTTTTCAAACAAGGAACTGAACAAAATGTTTCAGTGGGGAGTTTAAATCATCAGCGCAAAAAAGTGTCAACAGAAAACAACAACACATTCACTTGAGCTAAACGTTCACACAGAATATTGAAATACATTTCCATGGTATCGAAACAAAACAAAAAATAGACAAGATGAACACTTTTAGTTCCGATAACCGCAAAAAAAAGAAGGATCAGGGATATTTTTGGATAAATGTGGCTGATGTTTGACGGTGAACTAACAATGCCGACAAACAAGTTACAATTTCGTTTTCTCACAACTAAAATATACATGAATTATTGACACACAAAAAAAGTTTTGCTTCCAACCACAAAAGTTTTTAATTTCAAATTTTACAACAAAAAAAAATGGACGGAAAGGCGTTTTCATTTTCATCTTTACTATCTTCTATTTTTTTTTTATAGTAAAGTATAAGTGCTCTTTTGACAACGTTGCATGGTGTACCTAAAGTAATGGGTTTCAATAAGAGCTTATGTTTTTGAAATCAAACCAAACTCGATTTTCAGTTCTACAAAGTTTGTCATTTTTTTTTTCAGAAAAAAAACAACAGATGAAAAAAGATCAGCAAAAACGGCACGTCACGAATTCTCTCTGAAAGATCAACAACTATTTTTTTGTCTGACTCATATTTGTAACAAAAAAATTTAATACGAGCAAAATGATAGTTTTCAGAACGGTGCCCAAAATGAAAACCAGGGCATACAGTGGAGTATCCTAGAAGTATAAATATCTGAAACAACGAAACATGGCAAATATTAGAACTGCCACAGTGAGTCTTTTATATTTTGAAGATAAGTCACTTGACTAATTGAACGGTATCATAAATCAGCAACATTTTGGTGCTAATCATCAGCGTCAATGTGATTATCACAACCCAGAGAACACAATATTTGTGTGACATGAATATTAGTTGTTTCGATGTGTAGTTCAAACAGGGTACATCAACGGATTATCTATTTTTATCGATGGATAATAGAGAGAAAAAAACACGAAATCGATTATAATCATTTTAATCCGATGAATAATAATGGAATCAGAAAAAAAGTTAAAAAATCGACGAAACTATGACATCAGAGCTAGGCTGATGTCTCGGATTCCTGCTTGGTATGCATATACATAAATTTAGCAACGATTGGTTCGTTCAGAAAAGTTCAGACATTCACGAAAAATTCAGAATGATCAGATTTTTCAAAATGGGTTGATAACAATAGCGAATTGGGGTTGAATGAAGGTGTCGTTTGGGCCTCCCGTGGGCACCCACAGCCCGTCTAATGCTGGGCCCGGCTCGCCCAGCCCGGCTCGTTTAGAGTTCAATGAACGGACATAGCCTGTGCAAGAACAATATTCAACTGAAATGTGTTTCATTTTGTGGTCCAAACACGTCTGCATAGTTTAGTTCATAATGGGCCGAGCAGGCAGTGCCCGGTGATTATTTCACTTTTACCGCGGGTAACAAAAGCCCGTATTTTTTGCTTATGCGGGCGGGGCCCAATACACCCGGCTCAAAACGACAGCCCTGGGGTTGAATGAAGGTTTTGAACATAGGTTACTCTAAAAAAACAAATATTTCGAAAAACAATTTCATCACAAGTATAAATGAAACCCGTCAAATATGTACACCCATTGTATGATTTATTCTAACACTGAAAAGTGTTTTTGTCATAAGTTCCATTCCTCTTCTCAACCATTTCCCGATATTGAGGTGACCATTGAAGAGCTTTTTCCGCAATCGGCATTGTTTGACCAGATCGAAACATTTCACGAAGACAAATTATTGGACCGAAATCAAAGTTATCCAGAACTTTGTTGCCTGAAACACAATAACTACAATATTTCTGAAAACAAAGTAAAATTTTTGGTCAGCTGAATCCAATTTTTCAAAGCAATTTTTTTGGGTCCTCTTTCACTTTAAAGAACCCAATTCAATTAAAACTTTTTATACTTGAAGAAATATTTTTTTTCCATTTGATTCTATTCCAATTTTCTTACCAAGGACTCTATGAATGTTGACAAGCTCTTGTAGATACTCCACTCCAATTATACAAACTCCGTGTCTTTTCCATTTCGATTTACAGTATTTGTTGTACCCATCTGGGACCTTATGTTGCCAATAAGTTATTCGTGTCAAATTGTCAGATTGTGATTTTGTGCAGTTTGATGTCATTTGACCTTCAAGTCCAAGATAGTTCTCATAAAGAGTCTGGATGAGCATCTCGTCAACTCCGTACATCTGAAAAGAGGAAAATGATATTTGGAAACTCTAGTAGGCGATTGAGCAACATTTTCACTCCGCATATTTCTAGGCTGCGACCGTGCGCTATCAAGGTAATCGTAAGAAAAAACTGAACAAGTTCAAACCGGTCCAAGTTTGCGCACGGTATAAGGCAAAGGGTTTGTTGTCTGGGCTGGAGGCCACTCTCAAACAATAAAATGACTTTGAATCAGGCCCGGGTGAATAAGAGAGCCAGTCTGATCACAGTGGCTGAACCAACCGTATTATTATCGAATAAATCAATGATATTTTCCAAGTTCAATTTATCGAAAATCGAGTCGACAAATATTCTCGACAAAATGACTTCATTCAATCCTTTTCGAATTTTCATTGGCCGATGTAGTATCTCATCCGGAACTCCGCTTTCATTTTTGAACAATTTCAATGCAGCCGGAGTCCAATCAGCATGAGCTTTATATCTTCCGTCAAATCCATACTGTAATCCCATAATACTTGTGTAGTCCAACATTTCACTGAGATCTGATAGTTGTTCGGCCGGTTTGAGCACCATGTCGTAATTCTGAAAACTTCCAATAAACTGTTTTAATGATTCGTTTTAGTAGTACCTGAAGAAGTAATGCATGATACCATGCTGAATTTCTAATCAATTTGAGACAATCAAAATGTGCTCGATCTTGAAAATGTCCATTTGAATCGAAAGAATATTCGACTGGATTGATAACAATATTCGGAAAACATTTGGATAATTGTTGCATGTTTTCGACAAGTCGATGAACTGTTTTGCTGTCGATCGAATAACAATAAGTGTGATCAGGATGATAGTCCAACGATAACATACTTTCTTGAAATTCATACAACTGCAAAACAAATAGAAACATATTTGGAATTTGCTTAAAAAAGTTTTTAGAACTCGAAAAATATACATAGCATCTAGGCGTATTTTCTCAAAACGAAACATTTTTCCGGCCTCGAAATTACATGAAGTTCCTGTAAATTCTCACCGTGAAAATGTTTCGAACAAAAGCTAAGGGTCTTTCCAATTTCGAATAATTCTTGACATCTCCTCTTATTCTTGTCCGTAGATTGTCACAATCCATCGGAAGTTGAAGCAGTTTCGAGCGATCCAAACTGAGTCGACCATTGTTCACATAATTTTCGATCGCATTTTTGTTTCCTTTGACGATTTGCGAACAGTCCAGAAATTGCGACTCGTCTCTAAACTTCTCAATGTGGTTTTTTTTCGAACATTGAGGGGGGGGGGGGGGGGGGGGAGGGAAAGAGAACTGAAAAGAGCGAGTTTGCCTAGGATCTCATTCGTTTGCATCAAATCTAAAATCTTCTAAAATTCAAACATCCTAAGAAAACCTCTTTTCCGGTAAAAACTTAAACTTCTCAATGTGGTTGACACAAAATGATGCACACATACATTTATGACGACCTTTGGGCGTACTTTTATCACAGTTTTTGTTGTGCTCAATTTTTTTTCGAACATTGAGGGGGGGGGAAGGGAAAGAGAATTGACAAGTTTTGTTTAAAGTTGCGGTCAAAAAAAGGCTGCTCACCAGGCCCGACTTTTGAATGTCAATTTCTCACTCAGGGCCGGGATTATGTTTTTTTTTTTCAATAAATGGGGACAAAATTTATGAATCGAATCCAATTTCAGAAACGGACTGGGTCAGATCCCGAATGTATTTCTCGTTATCAAAGTCGAGTCCGTTTTTCAAAGTTTGGATCACGGATGATTGAACTCGATTTTCTGATTCTATGAGTGCAAAAACTCTAACTTTGCTCACTTGGTGAAATAAAAATCTTGAAATCGTTCGAATTTCTGTCGTTCGACTGGTTTCACGAATCCCTCCTTCGATGATTTCAGTCTTATTTGAACCTGAAGTCATAATTTCAACAACTTTGTTTTTCAAACTAAGTACCTGTCCAGATTGAGTGTTCAACAAAACCACATAACAACTCAACATTCCACAGACGAAGAAAAATGTGTTGAGAATTTTTCCGGATATTTTGGAAGAAGATGTTTTCTTTGTAGATTCCAAATGTTCAATGTCAACATCAGCCTCCTCTTCCTCTTTCGATAATATCTTATAATGAATATTTGAAAATGTTCCGGACATTTTCGAAAAATTCGAAATTGCCGAATTTGTCATTTTTACAGTGTTAAAATCAAAATCGGAAATCAAAATGTGGCAACACATAAAATCGGAACAATAAAACGGACAAATCGAAAAAATTAATAAATTTTGAAATCGAAAAATAATATAATGTCACGTGTGACACGTGATAACTCTGCGTCTCTTGCTCTCTCAAAAATTGCTGATTTTTTCAGCTTGACTCGACGTGAATAAATACGCCATGAGATAATCTTTTTGAATCGATGAATGATGAAAACCGAAATCGATTTATATTAGTATTAACCCGATGAATAATGATGGCATCAAAAAACTGAGAAAATTGGAGAAAAAATTCGAGGAAGAGTTACAGAGAAAACCTTGACATGTGTAAATGTAGCCAATCGTTGACGAACTGTTGATGGTTTCGGTTAGGCGGACCTGGAGAAAAAAACACACAAGTTTGACTTTTGATTTGAAAATTTCGAAAGAAAAGCGGAGAAAATTAGGAAGTCAGAGAAAACTTATGGGACCTCTTTTTTTTTTAAATTTTTTGACACGTGATGACCTCTACGTCTCGTACTATCTGAGAAACTGATGCATCTCAAAGGACTTTTGGCAAGTATTTCTTCAAAAAAGTAAATACATAAAAGGCGAAATATAGTTTAAAGGGACATACCATATCTCGCCTCGCTTGTGGATTGAGCATATTCGAACTGACGACACGGCTCCAACAGTCCCTTACGATTGCTCCGCCCGTTTCTGAAATTGTCAAAATCATCGATGACTATGGACGTTTCAAAGTTTTTCCAAACATTTGTGAAAAATGTTTGAATATTTCAAGGAATTGTGAATTTTCTTTCTGAAAGTACTGTTTTTTTTTAAATTATTATTCGGCTCGAAACTTTCCGATTATTTTCTGTCTGCCAACTTGAATTACTTTCTGGTCTGTTTTCAAGGGTAGTTCTTCAGTGCAGCCAAAAATTATCATTTTTTTTTCATTGAACCCGGAACAGGTATGTTCAGTTTGTTTGCATTTGTTTGAAAGTTATGGTCAGTTTAACATAGAAACCACAAAAATGTGAGTGTGTTTGTGTTTTCCTGTTTTTATGACCTTTGATAAAATAGATAATTGCGAGAGCAGAAAACGCGTTGGAAATGTATGTTGGGGGGCCTTTTTTTGAACGAAGAAGTTCAAAATCGGATTGGGACGGACTTTTTTCCAAACCTAAAACATCAAAACTCACCACAGACACTTCTCTCTGCCGGAGGTTCCTTGATGACTGCTTTGATACAAACACTGTTCGGACAATCAACGACCGGCATCGCATCTCGAACCTGAAACGGCCAAAATAAAACCAAACTACTCTTGAAATACAATACTCATTTCTAATCACAGTAAACTTTACGTTAGCTACAGTATTTCAGAACTTTAGTGTATGTATCCTTCTTATCAACAGATATCAAAAAGAGCTAACTTTCACAAAAAAATGCACTAACTTCAAAAATTACAGTAACTCCGTATGAGAGTGACCGCATATCAAAACTACAGTAACCAATATATACAAAAACCTTGAATAACACCAATCTACCGAACATATTAATTACAGTAACCCCTATCTACCGTATTCCAAAACTAGAGTAGCTCACCGTTTCACAATTATCATCCTCGATTAGCGGAAATCGTTGTAAATACAGTAATCGATTCATATGTTCGTCTTTTGGCTGAAAATTTCGAATTTTTCGTTTTTCATTCACCCCGAAATGCGTTTTTCTTGTGTTTGTGCCAAAATCTAATGCTCTTTTTTTGAGGCAAAAAAGGGAAAAAAGGAATACATACATACCCATTTCAGATGTAGTTGAGGAGACGAACAGCTATAGCATTTCTCTGCAAAAATTATGGGGTTTGAGTATTCGAAGAAAATGACAAAAAATCATAGATACGAAAACAATATCTGCCTAACTTTCGAGATCTAGAAATGTTTATCTACGTTTGAGTAAAATACTTTCTGACACTGAATTATATGATTTGGTATTTTATCAACACGCAGAGCCTGTATGATTGGATGATTCACAAAAATTTCCCGAACTTTCCGTAAAACTACGCGGGCGTAAAAAATTCGAAATGACTTACCAGCTTTCAGAATATCTCCAAAAAACGCGACGATGAAAAATATGAGAAATTGCATAAAAATATTATTTTCCTGTTTTTATATTTCTTTTTCTTCTTCTTCTTCTTCTTCTCAGTCGTCTTCTTGTTTTTTCTTTGCTCCTGAAAATAGAGAAAAAAAAAATGCTAAAAACCACAAAAAAAATCGAGGGAGAGAATTATAATCTCTATTTTCCAGGCGACAAAAATAAAACTTTGTTTCTCAACTAAAACCAAGAATAGGAGAAGCAAAAAGAAGAAGAAGAAGAAGAAATAACAACATTTATGGATCATAACAAGTGTTGTGGCCCCAAAAAAACGAGCAAAAAATGGAGAAGAAGAAGAATAATAATGTGCACACATATAAAAAAGGGGCGGAGCTTGTGGATTCGAAGAAGAAGGGCGCAGAAAAAAAAAAGGATTCTTGAGTTTGTCGAAAATTTGCGGAGCGTGAGAAAATTGAATTCGTCGACAAGAAGGCCAACACATGAGTGGCAGCTGCAAACATCCAATTTATTCGCGCGAGCCAGAATTTTCAGACACCTGAAACTTTTTGATGGAAATGACAAAACAATCATTGAGCACAGTGTGTATATTCGCGTCTCAATGTTTTTGCTCATTTTTCCAGATCAAACACGGCTTCGTGAATGGGACCCGAACCGAGACATTGAAATTTGAAAATGAAAAATTCGGAGAAAAGGTCACGAACACTTATTTGACGTATTATGAACGAAAAAAAAATTGGCGTCAAAATTTTCAAAAAATGTTCAAATCATAAATTTCGCGCGCTGTGATCTCGTCACGAAAATAATTTTCTATTTGGACGACAACTTTTTTTTACGTCTTTATACCACGAAAATTTCAAAATTTTGGGGCTTAAAACATTCGAAACAAATTTCAATAATACTTGAAACATACTTTCTTCGGGATTTTTCGATGCCCCAAAACGATGGAGTGTTTTTTTCTGAAATGTTTTCAAAAACAAATTTGACAACGTTTTTTTCTTTTCGTAAAACTTGTGACACGTGGAAATTTCTGCGTCTTTCAACGAGAGGAGTGTGTTAAATGAAGGAAATTCAAAATTTTTCAGAGATCTTCCAAAAAAGAAAAAGGCATTTGTCAAATGACATCTAATATTCAGCCCTTCATTAACATCTTATTTCTTGTTTTTCATCTTCTTTTTTTCTTCATATTTGATGGTTTTTGAACTCTGAAAATTGGGAGTCAAGCAACATTCCACGCTGCAGGTTGCCCTACACATATTTTCTCGACCTTCAGATCATTTCCTGAAACATTGTTGATAAGTCGGATTAGACAACAAAAACACAAGAACTGATATATTTGCCGAAGAGTGCTCGGAATTATTTGAACAATGAGAGGCGGAAAATTTCTCAAGTACGATGGAAAGGAAGAAGAACCGTCCATTTTCCCCTCTATTATCCAACCATGTTTCTATTCAAAAAGAAAAAATCGGAAAAGAAGAAACTGAATGTTGTGAATGCAAAACGAACAACATCTCTTCCGACTATACATGAGGTTTGTTCCATTTTGCCTGTTGTACGTTTCAAACGGTGATGGGCCCGCTTTTGTTCAAATGAGGGTGAATGCCCAAAAATCTTGGTTTCAGATTTTTTGAAAAATGCATGTCGGCCTGTGAAAAAATTAGATTCCGACCCTCGAACAACAAACCTTTTCTTTCTTTTTATGTGAAATATCTAGAACAAAAGGAAACATGTCAACAAAATGTGTTCCAAACACTTTTGTTTCTCGCAACACCTAAAAAACATTCTACTTTTGTTGTTGTTTCTAAAAATATTGAAGCCACAACATGAGAGCTAGGTAAGTGCTGAACAGATTAAAACTGGCCCGAAGTTCTGACAATAGTTTGTATCAGTTTCCTTCTGGCTTTCAAAGATAATTTAATTTTTGAGGACTGTTGTGCCCAGTCACAAGAGTTAATATAGTTTGTTCTATTTGTGTTATGACCTACCCCGCCAGCGCCCCTTTTCTCTATGTGTGTGTGCCCCTATATAAACCCCCGTTTATTAGTTGTACACCAAGTTTTATCTTCATAGAAATAATCTTCTATTTCTATTATCTATTTATTCTTCAATAAACCTAATTCGATATCTGAGTCTTCACTGTCGTAAGACACAACAAGGACACAATTCAAAAGCTAATTTTTCAGTATTTCATAATGTCAGTGTTCAATACTGTAGTTCGTCACTCTTGAAATTTTTTTCTAGTAGATCAGAATAATATTTGTAATTTTTTTCGGTCCCAAAATTGAAGGCTTTTTCGGGAAGCCTGAAAAGTTGAAATTTCAATTTGACATAACTTTCAGAATAAAAGGCTGTTTCAAAAATGAACAAGTCGATTTTGTTTCATTGTTCTGACCAAAACCTGCCCTTTTTTCTTTTTTTTCCGCGCATTATCAAAATGCTACCAGTTTGATCAATTAGCCATGCCAACCCCTTTCAAAACACAAACTCTTTCACCAACCAACCAACCAAAAAAAACCATTCGTGTCTGCGCCTCTTCTGATCGCCTATATCTTTCACCGCCTGAACATTTGTTTGTACTTCTTTTTCCTCTCATTTTCTCTGCGTCGTCTTGTTCTCATGTAAAAAGTGAAACCAAAAAGACGATATATGATTATTATTATAATCATAACATTGTTGTTGCTTCAAAAACGCTTGTTTTTTTTTTCGAAATTCGCGCCAATTTCTCCATGTCACCACTCGAAAATCGATAAAATCTCCGATTTTTTGGCCGCTCAAAAATTGACATGCCAATCAATGTTTTGTGTATATATTACATTTTTTATACAAAAAGACAAATAATAATAATAATTTCTGCTTCAAGTTTTTTTTTTTGTTCTGTCAAACAGTTGTGTTTTTGTCTTGTTGTTATTTTTTTTGTCATACGACCCCCGAAAGTGAAATATTACTTTGTTTTTTTTCTCGCGATCGCTATTTTTACTTTTTTCATATTTCGCTGAATCGGGCCGGCCCGTGTTTCAGATATACTCTTTTTGAAACATCAATTTTGTTCTCGTTGTAATCTATCTTCTCATCGATCATTTTTTTGTGGTGATCATCACGAAAATGTGTTGCTCTTCCTGTTGATTTGTACAAATTGGTCAGCAGAGAGATTCAGGGTCAGACCTTTTTCTCAAAGACCAAAAAAAGAACCCGTACCTTTCAGGTACTGACAAAAAGAGTCGACTTTTACAACTTTTTTTTCAGCCGAGAAATCAACGTATTATTTTTTGACGGCCCAATAATTATATTGACCCCGATATGGCCCGATGTTCTCGGACCGATCTCACGGCCTGCCGAGTTAGAATCTCACCACTGAAATTTGTCGAAAATATAAAATCTAAACAAGTCCAAAGAAACATTTTTAATTTTTTTATCAATTCAATTCGTTTCGAAAAACCGGAAATCAGGAAAAAAATCATTTTACAGAAAAAACTGACAAAAAACAAGAATCTGTCAAAATCTGCTTTGAACCTGATAAATTTTTAAAACCAAAAATTTCCGAGTTTTCGTTTTTTTTTCGGGCACAAAAGTTTCATCGATTACTGTAATTTCTGTTTCAAAACTGAAGCAATTTTTTTCCGAAAAAAATCAAACTTCTCCGCAGAATTTCACCGGGAAAGAAATTAAGTTTGAAGTGAAGACAAATCGCACTTTCCAGAAATCCATAAGAGATAGTGTCTAGATCAGAGAGACGCAGACGGCGAGACATGAAAAATCGGATGTTTCGAAAAAATAAGTGTAGTCTCACGAAACATTTAGTTTCAAAAAATGCCGCCAAATTTCAATTTCTCTATTAATTATCTCAATTCTTCGACAAATTTTGTGGTGAGATTTTTGGTGCTGGGTTAGGCTGATCTAGTTTATTTTAGGCCCGTGAAAATTCTGAAAAGTACCGCACACAAATTTATTTGAACTACCAGGAACTACCAGGAACCAGGAAGGATTTAACAATTTCGGAGACCTAAAAATTTAGCTGTGCGACTTGTGATTTTCGGGCCAGCCCCTCGAATCTCTAGATTCTGATCTAATTCACAATAGGGTGAATAATAGTGTCAATTTGTTTCTGGTATTCCTAGAAGTATCTTCTCAGTCCGTTCAGTCTCGACATTATAAATTGTTCCAGAAAGCGTCATCGAGTAGTGGTCGCCATTTGAGTGTTTCGGTCAGTTCATCAACAACAAAAACTATTCAACCATTCAAAAATTGTCAAAAAATGGAGAGTTTTCTGGTTCCAAATTATGTTTTGCACGATTTCGAGGATGGGGAAGAGTGTAAAGTTGTGAGAATGATATTCGAAATGTCACAGGTTCCCTACGAGTTCAAACATGTTCACACAGATGATTATATTCTCGAAGGTGAGTTTGGGCGTGACAAAATGATGAAAACTTATTCACCGACCGGAACAGACCGGGTGCATGGTTTGCCAAGGGGTCAGTTTGGCTAACTTCCAAACTTTTCGATTTTTACAGATTATCCCTACTATGCTCTTCCGATGTTGGAAATGAACAACAAGAAGTTCGGAAGTGTTCTTTCGATTTGTCGACATTTGGCATGGAGATACAGTAAGACTCACTATACAGTACTCGTTCTCATATGGAATTGTTGCAGATCTCTCTGGAAAAACAGCGTATGAGGACGCACAGATTGATGATGTTGCCGAAAAAGTGTATGAAGTTCGAATTCGAATCAAGAACTGGATTGATCACATTGAACATGCCGTTGATCACGAATGCGATGTAATATACCCTATCACAAGAATCTCTAAAGAAAAACCCTCTTTATACTTCAGGAAATGTGTACAAAAGACGATGCGTCTCTTCTTCTCACCACACATCTCTTCCCCATACTTGAGAAAATGTTCGACCACACAAACACATCATGGCTGGTTGGTCATCAGGTTAGAGACAGCGGGGGTAGTGTAGTGGTTGTGTGTTGCGAGTGGGAGTGAGTGAAAGAAAAGGCGCGGGTTCGATTCCCGACCGCCGCGAGCAATGATGAATGCACGTGTTTGCTTCTGACACCTCTTATGTTAGCGGTAAATTTCCGATGCCGCGGTGAGTCCAACAGGATCTCTGAGCTCAATTTTGTGTTTTTTCACATTAACTACAAAATGTATCTTGCAGATCAGCTGGCTAGACTTGTTGGTGGCCCATCTTGTCAATCCAATCATCTACCATCGTCCAAATCTATTAGAAAAGTTTCCAAAACTCTACTTACACAACAAGCAACTGGCCGATCTTCCCAGTTTGCTTGGATTCTTTTACCATGTTAGACCTCGAGCAAAGTTCGACGATAAAAGTGCAAAAACAGCTGGTTATAGATATAAACTCAATTAATTGTTATTTTTACACTCATAAACTATTCATTTTTTATGACACTCCGATAGCAGTTCTGCAGGAAAAAAAAACAATGACAGTCATACAACAGTTGTTGTTGAGACTCGTCGTACGACACGGTTAATCAGGGATGCCATCGAAAAAAGAGAGAACAGACGAAAAAGATCAAAGGTGCTTTCAAGGCGGAGAGTAAAAATTGCGGGTCTGAAATTTCGAATTTTGTTTTGTCATGAAAATTCTCAACATATTCCACAACTAATTTTTGAATTTTCGAGATAAAAAGTTACCGAAAATGAGTTCTAATAATAGTGTTATTTGCACACGAAATTCCAGACCCACAAGTTTAATTTTTGTAGATCACAAGCGCTAATTTTCAAATTATCAGATTTTCCTATCGTTTGGCAGCCTCCTGAAGGTTTTGAAATACCGTGACGACCAAACAAATTTGACCCGAAATTACAGAAAATAAATAAAAAAATTAATCGAAGATTGCGGATGAGTTCACAAAAAATTTATCAATATACAAATTGCTCAAGTTCAATTGTTGAAACACACAAGTTTTTTTGCACATGCGTTCGACCCTTCCGGTCTTTCGAAAAAAAAAATTTAAAAAAAACAAAATTTGAAAGCCCCGCGTCGTTTGCATACGCAAACACTGATGCACACAATCATACGTGTTACAGTAATCGAATTTTTTTTTCATTTTCGAACAAAAGTCGACAATTCTATTGAAAATGACGGAAGGTGAGTGAAATGATGTTTCAACAAGTAAAAAAAAATATTTTTAGCACCGAGCACGTTAAGAACAAGTTCAAGGAAAAGAAAAACGAAGAAAAGCGCCGATTTTCTGTATTATGACGATGAAGATACTGTGAAAAAGGTGATTATCGATGAGGAAATTGAAAAAGCTGATGATTATAACTCAAGAAAGCCAGAAAAATCGGAAAAGTTGACGACGAATAGAGCTTTTCTTCAAAACTTGAAAGAAATGGAAGCACCTGACATCATTTCTGCACATTTAGAGGTATTTTTTTGAACGATTTTCATGTGAAAAAGTATCATTTTCAAATATTTCCCTACGAAACAGCAGTTCTTTACCTAAAAATGCTGTCTAAAACTGATGATGATGAGCAGATTGAAAGTATTTATTTGACGAATTCTAGATTCTAGATTTCTCCTGAAGCTTTTCAGTTTCACTTTTTCTATATATTTTTCTAGTGCTTTACGTCAGTAGTTAGCCTATTCGTAACAATAAAAAATTAAAATAGTCATTGAGCGCTATTTTATAAAATTTTTTTTTTCTAAAAACTCAAATTTCAGAAGCGCATAGATTTTGCCGAAAATTTTTTTATTCATTTACTTTTTTGATGTAACGCATTGATGAATTGCGCGCATTGGAACATTTAACTTTTAATTCAATTCATTTTTATATTCACGAATAGGTTCATTGAGAAATTACACAGAAAAGACTTTGTATTATTAGAGTAGTAAAAAATTTCTTTTTTGTTTGGCGTCGAATTGAAACTTTTTAATACGGCGATTTACGTATGTTTTTCAAAGAAATTGAAAAAAATTCAACTCCGACGCCAAAGGAAGATTAATTAACTTTATAAAACGCATCAAGTAAAATAAATGTTTTTCTTATTCAACTCACACTTCGAAAAAATTGTGAAATGTTACAATTCATGAATTATGCGGTGTAGTTTAAAATTCATTTTTTTTGTTTTGAAAGTTTCTCATTACGAGTTTGCGGTTTATATCCTTTTCAAAAGACGTTATTCACTGAACCGAACGAGTATGTAAACTTTAAAATCAATTTGAGCGTACAGAAAACTTCAAAATTAAAAAAAAGGTCACCTGTCATATGAATTAGGCAGTTACCGTATTTACTCTAATATAAGAGCATGCCCCTCTATTTTTCAATCCCTCTCTTCGAGTGCCCTTATAATAGGAGTGCCCTTCAACAAGGGGTGCCCTTCTATTTTTCAACCATCTTCTAGAGAAAAATCTCACTTTTTTTCATGACAAATTTCACATTAATTGTGCCAAAAAACGGTCTGGAACTCTTGTTTTCGTTGTCATGAGCAATAATAAATGTTTCTCACTCCTTTTAGGGTTAAAATCAGAGTTTTACAAAAAATCCCATTCTTTGTGAGTGCCCTTATATTAGGGATGCCCTTCTACAAGCGGTGCCCTTCTATTTTTCGATCTTCTTCTCTGAGTGCCCTTATAATAGGGGTGCCCTTCTACTGGGGGTGCCCTTATATTAGAGTAAATACGGTAGATTTCACTCACATAATTGTTTCAGAGTCTCGAACGTCGAATGGATCTCGTGACAAGCAACTATAACACTCCAGTAATCCAAAAACCAGTTTCGAAATTCCAAAAGTCATGTTTCCTTGGAAATAGTTCTTCGAAAAACTACAAATATCAAGAGTCCGACGATGCTGCTATTCGAGTTGTCATGGATCGTATTCTGACTGTTATTTCTCATTTCCATAAATGATGCGCGCCTTTTTGTTCCATTCAACTAATAAACCCTTTTGTGAATTGATGTCTTCTCATCATGTGTTTTACTCAGGCAACCACAGTATCCAAAATTATGGGTTGCAAACACATAATAATGTTCTTGAATGTTATCAAGAATCGCCTTGATTTCTAGGTTTTTTCGCGTGTCTGAAATCATGATTTTTATTTGGTTGTTTATTAGTTTTAAATTGTTATTGTGTCGGCAAGGTGCATGAAACGAGAATATCTGTTATAAAAAGCAATTTCGTCTTAAAAAAAGGATAATTAAGTGAGAATTCACAGCTGAAAAAACTCAACAAAATTTCTTTTTTAATGAAATCTGATATTTCTCGGGGTCCCGCGAGATTTGCAGTGCAAATTTGCACATATTTTCAAAAGTTTAAAAAATGAAAAAAGTTTCAAATTTTTATTTTCGCCATTCAAATTCTGACAACTTTGAATGATAAATATAATTTTTTCTGTAAAACAAGTAATTGACGAAGAACTACACTTACCTGACAGCCGGTTTGTTCTGTTAAATAAACCATGAGAAAGGATTTATTTTTTTCCGCTTACACGTCAAAAAATTACCTCAAAACATTGTATTTTAGTAGCGTGAAAAAACTAATCCTTATTCATCCTATAACCTTCCTTCCGATAGAAAACCCAAAAAATACATTTATTCGTACAAAAGTTGTTCATTTTTGCGTCTTTTGTAGTGCGAATTCAACTTTAATCACCAAATTAATTTTTGTCGCCAAAATTTTTAGTCGTCATGACACCACTTTAAAATGTTGCTGTTTCTTCTCTTCACAAATGTTACCTGTTCCCGTAATCAACAACTTCCCTGAAATTTCAAAAACCAGTCGCAAATGAAAAAAAAAATGAAAATTCAATGTAAAATAATTGAATGGAGAAAGTGTGCTCTAATGAGACAAATTCTCTGCCTTGGCGCATTTCTGGTTTCGTCGCCCTCAGGGTGGTGTGAAAATAATTTCGTATTTATACCGTATTCTCATCCTTCACATTTTTGTTTATCAATAGAGCAAATATCCTGTATCTGTTTTTTTTTGGCGAGTTGTTCAACTTTTCGACAATTTTGTATTTTTTTTTTGCAGATGTCAACAACAGAAAATCGATCAACCTTAGGTAATATTGGCGACGTGCCAACAATGAAAAATAGCCATAAAATAATATTATTAGGCTCCGCCTACCAGTTTCGGAGGTGTTAATATTAGTTTTGTTTTTTTCTTTCTCTTTTTCATATAACTTACTTGACTGGTAATCGGTTTTTACGAAAATGTCAGATGCTGACGAAAGTTGTGAAGTATCAGGTAATCAGTAGATGTCGATTCAACTCGTCGTTTTCGCTTGCAATAATTGAAATAGAGAGAGACGCAAAGAAAAATACATTTCCGAGAGAACTACAACATTGTTCTCACATAAATATGTGCTCTATTGTTCCACACAAATCCATGGAACAAGCACTCTTTTAATTTCTCAAAATCTTGATTTTTGGATTTATGCAATAGAGTCATTGAATCGCTGTACCGACAACACACGCGTCTCGCACACTGCCATCATTTGTGTGTGTGTTGGCCACGCTTACACTGCGTCTCGCTCTATTTCAATGATTGCCTATTCTCTTTTGCTTGAAACGACGTGTCAAAACAATACATACTGTAGATTATATTTTCAAAACTAAAAATAAATCCCGGTTTCAGCTGTCGCTTATTTTAAGAAATTAACCATTTTCAGGCTCATTCTATCTACGAGAAACTGGCGAAATTCGAGATGTTTATGTGGTATATCTATTTTCTGAAATGCCTGTTCATGTTGTTAATTTTTTGGCAATTGTGTGCACATTTTACTTCATATTTTCGAAACGAGTATTGATACACACCAATTTGAAGGTAACTTTGAGAGATTGATATTTTTCATTCTAAAAATAGTCTCTAACACACGACGGGTTTGGGAATAGGGTTTAGTTGTGATCTCTGGTTTCTGGTCGAAGACAAAACAACAAAAATGTAGTACCGTGAGAACTACACAGAAATGGAACTTAGTGAAGTTCGGGTCATTTCGAAAAGAAAATAACGACGTAGGAATTTTGTTGAATTTTGAATCCTAAGCCTCGAAAACATCCAAATCGGAATCGGACCCGAACAAATTGTTTTTCCGAAATTGTCGCAGAATCGGACCACAAAGTCGGTCCAGAAGGTTGTTTTGCTTGAACGAGCCGTGCCGTTCAAAAAATGGCTGAAACGTACTCAGAAAAAACGGACCCGATCCGTTTCAGAAAGTTCAATTCAGTGTTTGCTAGAAATTTCGACGCCGAAAAAAAAACTAGTGATTCGTTTGCATTGTGTTTTCATGGCTTTCTAGGTAATTTCCGAAAGTTGAGATACATCATAAAACCTTGATCTATTTTCAAAATCGGATCAAATGGTTCAACAATTTTTTTTCTAAGAAACTCACATTTTTATTGCGATGTGCAAAGTAAAAAACGGGCAAAAATTCGCAAAAAATGGGAATTGAAAAAAACAGTATTGTTTCCGAGAAATTTGAAAATCTGCATGTTGGAATATGACTTTCTTTCAATTTTACACACTTTCCCATAATTATTTTTGGAATAAAATGTTCCATTCCGCAAATATCGGGAAAAATCACTTTTACTTTGCGCGATATTTTTTGCAGATTTTTTGCATTTTTCCTTACTTTGCACATCGCATATTACTTTTTTTCTTATGCGATGTGCAAAGTAAGGAAAAATGCAAAAAATCTGCAAAAAATATCGCGCAAAGTAAAAGTGATTTTTCCCGATATTTGAGGAATGGAACATTTTATTCCAAAAATAATTATGGGAAAGTGTGTAAAATTGAAAGAAAGTCATATTCCAACATGCAGATTTTCAAATTTTTCGGAAAAAATACTGTTTTTTTCAATTCCCATTTTTTGCAAATTTTTTGCCCGTGTTTTACTTTGCACATCGCATTAAGAAAAAATTATTAACCAATTGCCCCGTTAGTGTTTTTCTAATTGAAATGTTAAATATTGACATTATTACTTTTTTCCGATCGCAAATCGACATTTTCAAGAAGTTGAATAATTGATCTAGTTTGGTGATTCACAGCAGGCCCGGACCGATTTGTATACACCTCGTTTTTGATCCATTTTTACAGTTTCCAAATAGAATGACTTGATTTTGGTTGTTTTCCTATATTTTTGAAGATGACGAAATTTAAGAGCTCTCAAAATCACAAAAAACTGTTTTTTTTCGGGTTTGATGCACGTTGAATCAGAAAACATTTTCGAGGGTGAACGAGACACAGAGAAAAATCTATTTCACAAAAGGGCAGACTAGACGAGGCGTTTCTATTTCAAATTAATATAAGTTCACGTGGGACACGTCGGAATTGTCAGTTTTTGATCGAATTGACACAGCGGCGTGGATTATTCTATAACTTTTTTCGAGTAAATTAAGATCCATCAAACATACCATATTTTATCAGATTGTGATCACGAGTTACTGTTTGACTGCTCTTCTGCTGAGCATCTCCCGTCTAACTTGGCTCATTTGTGATGTTATTTGGATTCCAATCGATGTTATGGAGTATTTCATGTTCGGCAGATTCATTTTTCAAACGTCCAGTGAGTTTCTCTTCATTTCCAACATTTCAAACAACCTTCTTTTTTTCTCAGTCTCCGCACATCTTTTTGTTATCTCAACTGAACGTGTCATAGCAACCCTCAAATCCGACAACTACGAAAACAAGTCATGCTCGTTTTTTATTGTTTTCTGGTGTCTCATGACCTATCCATATTCTGCAGTATTACTGTATTCAAAGTACTGTATCAAAAATGGAAGACAAATCAATATTTTGACAACGGTTGTATGTTCAGGTGGAGCATTGATAGTGAGTGGAAAAACTGTGACGGACCGAGAACCGAGTTAGTTTCAGACAATGTTAGTAGTGTATTTTGTGAACACGAGACGAGTTGAGAAACGGAGATGGACCGCGAAAATCAGCGAAGCATATCAGGTATCTTACGAGCATTAAAACTTTTTCATTCCGATTTTAGATTCACAAAGCTGTTGGACCCATTCGTGACAATAAAAAAAAAGAATTGAATTAAAAATCAAATTTGCCAATGCGCGCCATATAATAAAATTTTGTTTTTTTCTAGAAAATTCCAATTCTAATTTCAAAGGCGCATAGATTTTCCCGGGTTGGTCTCGATAATTTTCACCCCGAAAAGTAACTCTTTTCAACAATTTTCATCCTAAAACGTTCTCTCTGGATCGGACCGGGTCAGGTGAATTCCATTTTTCATAATTCCAGATCCGAGAAAACATTCGAACGTCTCGAATGTTGATGCGTCTGTTTGGTGTGAGTAGTCTGTTCCTGGCCTCCGCTTGTTTTTTTCTCCTCAAATTCTCGACTGCTCTAACAGGCGACGATACTTTTGACATAATTTTCAATGGTTATTTATATGATATTTTGGTGGCAATTGGTTCGACAGTTGGAAGTGTCATGTTCTTGTATTATTTGTTGCCGAGTGAGACGAGAAAACAGTTGTCGACAAGGACTGGTCAGTTTTGATTATGTTGTTTTTACTTTTTTTTAATTCCAAAACTTGGCTACTCAGGATTTTCGAAAATCTAATCGGGCCGGTCCAGTCACAATGTTTGCCTCCGAAGTCAACTCAAACTTATGAAACAACAATTCCGGGGTTACTTTCAGGAATCTCGAATCTCAAACGACGAACATCAAGGTCAATAACACCTACAGATACAAAGATCAAATTTCGAAATATTCACGGAGTCGAAGTGAATGTTGGCAGAAACTCGGTAATGACGAAATCCAAAAAATTCGAAAACTTTATGTTTTATTGCAGGCGGAAGAAGAAGCGAAAGAATATTTCCAACAATTAACAAGCTCTTGGATGTAAAAAAAAAAGAATTTTATTAGAAAAAAATAATGAAACGCTCTAATTTTACACTTATACATAAATACACTAAAGCAAATAATCGATAGCTCCCAATGGTTTGGTTCGAATTCGCAAGAATTTATACAATCTCCGGAAACCTTCTTCCAATTCTTCAGCCGAACAGGCAAACACTAATCGGAACCATCCGAATTTGTGACATTTCTGATGAGTTCCAGGTGTCAACATAACTCCGACTTCATCAGCCAAACGATTCCAGAAAACTAGTTCGGATGATACGGACAATTCGGTGAGATGTTGTGAGAAATCGGCAAATACGAATATTCCGGCCTGGGCAGCGATGAATGGGATTCGCAGATTTTTCAGATTCTCCGAAGTATAGACATAATGAAGACGGATACGCCGTTGGACTTCCGAATGGAAAGTTTTGAGCCAATCTGCAAACATTTTCGAATTGGTTATTTGGTCGAGAGATCTTACCGAAATCGGAAAGCAATTTGACGGTAAAATCTTGGACGAGTGCCGAACAAGGATAGTAGTATTGCAATTTGGTGGCGGCGATTTTAAGAGATTCATCGGTGCTGTGAATCACACCGAGTTTGAGACCGGGCAGACCAAAGTCCTGGAAACAAATGCATTGCATTGAACATAATATTTTTGATGGAGATTTTGATAGTTTTGAAAAGGCCCGTAACTTTTCGGGCCGTTCTCACGATCTTCTCGAGTTCAAACTCGAAATAAGTAATACTCCGAATTCTCTCGACAGGAGAAAAATTTTTATTTCAGTACATGAACAAAAATAGGTCTCTAAAATTTTGAAATTTTTTCGTGATACGTCAAATTAATTTTCGTGGCCTTTTCTCTTAAAGGGGGAGTTTGACGAATAATGAAGTTGTTTAAAAATTAACAGTACCCTCAGAATAGTAAAACCCCCAAGGGAATTTTTACCGAAAAGCCTAGGAAAAATATTCCAAATTTTCTGACCACGTATAGCTACGTGCAAACTTGAAAATTTGGAATAATAGCAGCTATCTATACGTTGAAAAAAATTTGGAATCATTATTTTCTCGAGTACTAGACTTTTTCACCAAAATTCCCTCGAGCATTATACTATATTTTAGGTTCTCTTTCTTTTAAACACGACTTGCTCATTCGTGCTACCTCCCCCCTTTAATTTCTCATTTTCAAGTTATATTTTTTCAATTCAAGGCACATCCAAAAAACTGTGTCTGATGAACAAAGATCAAAGTCCCACTTACTTTGCTAACACTCCACATATAGGTGACATTCTCTGGTCTCGAAACGCGATGTCTATACGACAAATACGATTTGAATCGAGAATCTCTATCGAAAACACAATTGGCGAAAACCTCATCAATGATCACTTTCAAATTCAACTTCGACGCCCAATTGCACAATTCGATGACTTCTTCGGGTGGAAATGCGACACCCAACGGATTGTGTGGATTGACTATTATAACACCACTCACAATTTGATCTTTCTCATTGGTCAAATTATTGTATTTTTTTTGGAATTCCGAAATGTCAAGTTTCGGCTTTTTCAGATCAGTTGGTACACATTCAACAACACATTGAGCACGTTCATTGGGATTCGAGATGGTTCCAGTGTAAATCGGACCATTGGTGAGAAGAATATCTGTAAATTAGAAATAATGAAGACGTCTTTTTTATTTGATAAACACGTGACCCGATTGAGAAATAGACTAATTGAACATTTTTATTTTTTGGCAGGACTTCAATCAGCAGGTATGCCGTCTTACTTTTGACCGAAGAGGGGCTCAAAAAAAGCCAGATTTTGTGTTGTTGCCCGAAGGCCCTACAACCCGGGCCTAAAATCAAGAGCGTGTTTTTTTTGTTTCTCTGCCGGTTCTCGCTCGGACATCCCTCTTCAAATACTTCTTTCCAGCATAAATTTCCAACTAATGTGCAGAACATACCTTGTGGTTCGAATAAGCAATGACTAACAACATCATAGGCGTTTCTTGTCGATGCTGTTAATACGAGTTGATCTGGTTCGAGTCGAGCATTCATGAAATGTTGAAAATAGGCGCATAGGGCTTCTCGTGTTTCGGGCCATCCACCACTTGGCGGATATCGGACTAGATGTTCGGTGTTGGGTATGAACAGTTCAAGATGTTTGAAGCGTTCTTCGAGAAGTGCGGTGCACAGATTGTTTTCCGCTGTGCAAAAGTTTATAATCCCCTGCAAGAAAAAATTGGAGAATTTTGCAAAAATATTTCTACACTGCTCCACATAATTATAACCTCACCCTGAAATTTTTCAAAAAATCGAAAATTATAAAATTTTAGGAAAAGTTAAAAGTGGTAAAGTATGTCAAATTTGGATGCAAATTTATCCCCAATTTCAAATTTCAGGTTAGAAAACCATAAGAAAAAATATTTCGATTTTTCGAAAAATCATGATTATTTTTTCCACATAATTATAACCTCACCCTTGAAAATTGCTCGAAAACCACATTTTTTGAACTGGAAATTTTGGGATTCGAGAGAAAAACATAAAATTAACCTTTCCAAGTCGGTTCTCAATTTTTTTTGATTTGGAAAACTTGAAAAAAATCAATTTTTTCTCGATTTTTCCCGATTTTTCGTTTTGGCCATAAAACTCGGTTCCCTGAACATTTAAACCTCCCAGTTTGTGTTCAAATACTTTAAAAACATTATTTTGACATGCCACTTTTTTTTGAAAAATATTGAAAAATATTTCTAAGTTTTTGTTAGATTTCGACAGACCACCATACATGATTGGGTACTGTAACTGACTAAGATTATTTTTTCTAGAATTTTTTCCGCTTCTAAATTTGTGGAAGTTTGATTTTATGATTAACTCCAATGTATTCAACATTTATTTCCCTTTGTCTTATCTGAAAATAACATTTCCAATTTAGATACACAAAAAGGTTCTGTATGTTGATATTTTAAACAAAAAACTGTCGAAAAGTAACAAAAACTTAGAAATATTTTTCAATATTTTTCAACGAAAAAGTGGCATGTCAAAAAATTGTTTTTAAAGTATTGGAACACAAACTGGGAGGTTTAAATGTTCAGGGCACCGAGTTTTATGACAAAAACGAAAAATCGGGAAAAATCGAGAAAAATTGATTTTTTTCAAGTTTTCCAAATCAAAAAAAATTGAGAACCGACTTGGAAAGGTTAATTTTATGTTTTTCTCTCGAATCCCAAAATTTCCAGTTCAACAAATGTGGTTTTCGAGCAATTTTCAAGGGTGAGGTTATAATTATGTGGAAAAAATAATCATGATTTTTCGAAAAATCGAAATATTTTTTCTTATGGTTTTCTAACCTGAAATTTGAAATTGGGGATAAATTTGCATCCAAATTTGACATACTTTACCACTTTTAACTTTTCCTAAAATTTTATAATTTTCGATTTTTTGAAAAATTTCAGGGTGAGGTTATAATTATGTGGAGCAGTGTATACTTGTTACTTCGAAGGTGTTGTTTCATTTCTTAGAAATCAGTACAAGACTATCAACAAAACAAACTTTTTGTTTTTTCAAACTCACTTTCGGATTCTTTTTATAATGATATTTATTATCATTCATTTTCAAAAATGTTGTGGAAGCATTATCCACAGACGATAATAAATGTTGGCCTCTTGTTGAGATTGTTTGATCTACAAAACTAGATTGTTTCTCTGTTTGTGTCAGATCTTTCCTGAACTCACGTTCACTCCTATGCTGCTTAGTTGCTCGCTCTTTAATACACTCCAAAAGCATTGCTTTTAATTTTCGAGTCAATGAGAAATCCAAACTAGCCAGCTCGTGTTCTTCGCTCAATTTCGATAAAAGTTGTCCCAGTGGGTCGGTTTTTGGGATGACTAGAGAGTATGATCCTTTGACGATGAAGTATTCTGGGTTCATCTCGATTTCCAGCATTTCCTCATCACTTTTTTGCTCTTCTTTTTCTTTTTTCACAAATTGCTCTTCACTTTTTGATTCATTGAATATCAGACTCAAAAGTTGTTCTTCCTCTTCTGGTTGATTGGTTTTCTTTTTTCGATCAATCGATGTATCAGTGTGTTTTTTAAAGTCCAAACTTTTTGTCGAACTCAAAAACGCGGCTTCGTCCAATGATTTTCCGAGAATATCATCGACAAAGTGACTGACATCAATGTCAACTTCTTGATTTCTCACTGAACTGATGTAGAAATCATTATACTCATCGTACATTTCATCATCCTCATCTCCATGATCATGATCAGGCGGTGCTGTAGAGATAGATTTCCGTTCTTCATAAAAGTTCGAATATCGTCGAGGTGACAATGGAGCGTCATTGTTCCATCGATGCGAAGTGGTGACTGTCTCGGAAACTCTTGGTGATCGATGATAAGTTCTAGTTTTTTCCAAGATTGGTGATGATGTTGATGGATGTTGATCCGACTCGATCTGAAATCAATCAATAGTTTTATCTATCTAAACGTTGCCTATTTTGTGTTAGTAACTGAGAAAGTACCTGTTGACTTGTTTCTCCCAAATCGATAAATGCGCTTGATACAATTGTTGATGTAGGTGATAAAATATCAGCAATCCATTCATATTTGATTTCCTGAGAAATACGAGTTGGCGAAGAAACCGGAACATCTTCCTCTTGTTTTCGAATCTTTTGAGATCTTGGAATACTCATTGGAGGCGATAGAAATATCGAATCCAAATCAATGTGTTCATTTCGTTTTTGTTCGGTCACGACTCGAAGTTGTTTCTCGTTCGAAGGTGAATTGTGGTGATAGTGACCTGATCTCTTTGTCACTGTTGTTGTCGTCTCATTTGTCTCTTCAGTTGTCTCCGTTGTTGTCGTCGATGTGTCTTTGTTCATACTCGACAGATAGATGTCATCGAATTTGGGATTCTCGTTCGATGTTGTTTCCTTGCGCAGATCATGTCGCTCAGCACTGGATACATCGTTGATCGAGATTTGTGAATCATGCAGGTTGACACTAGCTGATGTTAGATGTGTGACTGGTTCAGCATGTTGTTTCTTGTCCTCTTTGTTCATCTCGAATTCAGCAATTCTTCTTTTCAGTTTGTTATCGGATACATCATCTTCATTGTGGGTGGAGCTGACATTAAACACTTCATCGAGATTCAAAGTTGATGTGGAAGGTTTTGGCTCAGGTTGAACGTCACAAATAACTTCTGATTCATATTCCGTTGTTGATCTTTTAGGCTCAATTGGAAGTTTTTCCGAGTCAAAAACGTTATCGGTAGGAATTCTTGAATCATCCAGATTGACATTTGATGTTGACACATGTTCCACTTCTGTTTCGTCCTCATGATCTTGTTCTACTTCAGTTGAACCGACATTGACATGTGATGTTGCGATGACTGGCTGGCCCATAGATATAGTGGATGTTGTCGTGGTGGTAATCAGTTTTTGCTCTGGCTTGTTCAAGTTGAAAACATCATCAATGGAAATGTTCGCATCATCTAGATTGACACTTGCAGATGTTACATGGGTGACTGGTTCATCTTGATGTTTCTTATCCTCTTTGTTTTTCTCGAATTCAGCGATTCTTCTTTTCAATTTCTCATCGGATACATCATCTTCATTGTGGGTGAAGCTGACATTGAACACATCATCAAGATTCAAAGTCGGTGTTGATGTTGATGGTTCGGAAGTGACGCCTTCTACGGTGTTCGAAACACCAGTCGGGGAGGTTGATGAAGGTTCATTGATACCCGATGTTATCACTTGTGATCTCTCTTGATGTTTATTGTCATTCTTGCCGATCTCTTTTAAAACATCATGACTGGAAATGACATCGAACACGCTGTCGAGATTCAACAGGGTTTCTGTTCGGGTGGATTGAACATTCCCAGATGTTTCTTTTCCAAAATTGACTGAAATTTGTGATGTGGGTGCTGGTACATCACTGGGTGCGTTAGATGTTGACGCAACATCTGTTGATTCTCTCTGAATAATTGGAAGTTTAGCGGGGCCGCTCAGTTTGAAAACATCCTCTATCCAAGAATCATCCAGATGAACAGTTGAAGTTGTTACATGGGTTGTTGGCTTCTCTCTATGCATGCCCTCATTCTCGTTCTTCTCGAATTTATCCTTTGACACATCATCTAGATCAACAACCGATTTTGATCTCGTTGGTTGTTTCATAACATCTTCTGGTGTTAGTTCAAGTACCTCATCATTTGGATAAACATGATGATCGGGAAATGCATTGGATGCTGATGGTTGGATGGCTTCATCATATTGATCTACATTTTTTATTAATCCATCCTTGTTTGGTGATGTTGGTTGTCCAGATACTTGTTTTTTCAAGTTGAAGACATCATCAATGGGAATGTTGGAATCTTCCAAATGAATACTCGATGTTGTGACATGGTTGACTGGTTCGTCATGTAGTTTCTTATCCTCTTTGTTCTTCTCGAATTCAGCGATTCCAGTGACTTCAGAGAGTGTCGATGATTCCTTGTTCGGAATCTTGTTCAAGTGGAATCTGATTTCAGACAACGAAAGTGGCACCGCTTCATTGACATCTGTTCTGGTCTCAGCTGGAGATGGAGGTGGTCGATGAATGGTCTCGTCGTGAGTATCATCCAGAGCCACACTTGATGTTGTCACATGTGTCTCTGGTTCTTGATCAATGACAACATGTACTTGTGGAACATCGATGTTTGATTTCACATTGAACACATCATCGATCGGAATATTCGAGTCTTCCAGTTGTGCGCTGGATGTTGTTGAATGAGTTATTGGTTCATCGTGATGTTGTTTATCAGCCTTGTTCTTTTCGAATTCAGCGATTCTTCGTCTCAATTTTTCATCCGAAACATCATCATCATCACGATTAAAACTGACATTGAAAACATCATCGAGGTTCACTGTCGATGTTGGTAGACTTTCAGATTTCACAGTCTCAACAGATGCTGTTTCTGGCAATTTTATCAATTCGTTGTCAAGATTATCCGACGACGTCGATTTGACTTGAATAGTTGGCTCCTCCGATAGATCAACGTCTGCACGTCTGATTTGAACTTGATGGATAGGGATACTCTCCTTCAGATTCACAGTAGATGTTGTGACATGAGTTGGTTCTTTTTGATGTTTTATATCATTGTCTGTGCGAGTACAACTAACATTAAACACATCCTCCAGATCGACAGTCGATGGTGAAGATTGAACTGGTTGTTGATTCTTGCCCAAAAGCACATCTTCAATGTCTTTCACAATTCCACTATCATAAACTTCATCGATAATATCGGTGGCAGTTGAATCAGCAAAATGATCGACAACTTCCAAATTCTCTCGATTAATTGGATGATCAACATTTGAGTTGTCTTCATTGTTGCCAGTATCATCTCTCGATGGGAGAGTGTATTCATCAGAAGGAGAACTGATCACAGGAATTTTCAAATCGAAAACGTCATCGATAGATATTTTCGAATCATCGAGATCAATGTTTGTTGTTGTTGGGGTATTTGTAATCGGTTCATCTTGATACTTCTTATCAGCTTTGTTCTGCTCGAATTCCGCGATTCTTTGCTTCAACTTCTCATCAGAAACATCATCTTCATTATGGTTGAAACTGACATTGAATACATCATCGAGATTAACTTCTGATGTTGACGGGGCTGGTGCAACGGTCGCTGATCTCAGACAAAATATTGGGATCGTTGAGTCATCCAACTTCACGACAGATGTTGTCACATGAGTTGTAGGCTCTTGATTCTGCTGAGAAACGTCCACACATGGAATTACTTGGTTGTTCTCTGGGATAGATTCTAATGAATTAGTTGGCGATGATGATCGAAGATGGTTCGAGCTGTATACGTCATCAATCGATATTGTTGATTCATCCAAGTTACCAGTCGGTGTTGTAACGCGAGAGATGGGATCATTTTGATACTGGCACGCTTCAGTAGTTCCTTCTCGCTCGGGTGGTCCTTCAGCAACCGGTTTTTTCAAGTTGAAGACATCATCAATGGGAATGTTGGAATTTTCCAAATGAATACTCGATGTTGTTAGATGAGTCGGTTTATCATGTAGTTTCTTATCCTCTTTGTTCTTCTCGAATTCAGCAATTCTTCTTTTCAATTTCTCATCGGATACATCATCTTCATTGTGGGTGAAGTTGACATTGAACACATCATCGAGATCGACAGATGTTTGTTGGGGCGATTTTGTCGTGATGTTCTCAGTTGGATGTGATGAAGAACCAGTGACTTCGGAGAGTGTCGATGATTCTTTGTTCGGATTCTTGTTCAAGTGGAATCTGATTTCAGACAATGAAAGTGGCACCGCTTCATTGACTTCTGTTCTGGGCTCAGCTGGAGATGGAGGTGGTCGATGAATGGTCTCGTCGTGAGTATCATCCAGAGTCACACTTGATGTTGTCACATGTGTCTCTGGTTCTTGATCAATGACAACATGTACTTGTGGAACATCGATGTTTGATTTCACATTGAACACATCATCGATCGGAATATTCGAGTCTTCCAGTTGTGCGCTGGATGTTGTTGAATGAGTTATTGGTTCATCGTGATGTTGTTTATCAGCCTTGTTCTTTTCGAATTCAGCGATTCTTCGTCTCAATTTTTCATCCGAAACATCATCATCATCACGGTTAAAACTGACATTGAAAACATCATCGAGGTTCACTGTCGATGTTGGTAGACTTTCAGATTTCACAGTCTCAACAGATGCTGTTTCTGGCAATTTTATCAATTCGTTGTTGAGTTGAATTGTGACTTCAGACATCGATGTTACTTTTGAATCAATGTTGGATGGTTCCTCAGGGGAAGAAGGTGGTCGATGAATAGTTTCGTCATCTTGGCTTCCTTTGTCGTCGACAGTTGAAGGTGTTTCTTCAGCAATGACGTGATCGACGGAAGTTGTAACTTCTGGTTTCATGTCGAACACATCGGGAATGTTCGAGTCCTCAAAACGCACAGTTGATGTTGTGACGTGAGTTGTTGGAATATCTTGATGTTTCTTCCCATCCGTATCATCGTCAAGTGTGCGGTTAACATTCAACACATCATCAGGATATACAGTTTGAGAGGTTCTAGTTTGCTCGACGGTCATATTCATCGTGGAAGTTGTCGTTGGATTTGTTGTTGATGTTTGTCCCACAGGTTTTTCTTTATTCGATTCATTGTTCAGATGAATTGTGATTTCCGATGTAGATGGTTTCGAATTGATCATATCATCTAGATGTACACTCGAAGTTGTTATGTGTGTTTGTTCTTGTCTTGTCGATGTTGTCCCTTTTTTCGATATTGTGGCATCAACGGGTTCAGTTGGAATGATTGGAATAGTTACTTCGATCCGTCTCGAACTTTCCTCGAAATCCAAAGCCTCAACATCTTGTGCTCGCTGCTTTCTTGTCACAATGTATTTCGATGGTTTTCTCGATGTCTGTTCCCAATCTCTTGTCGATTGCAACATCTCATCAACAGCCGATGTCATTTTCAACGTTGTCATTGTTCGAATCTCACCATCCTGTGGTAACAACTCGATCGTTTTATCAGACCCAACATGCGATTTGTTAGTAGTATTGGTCGTGCTTGTTGTTGTTTTGTTGTCACTTCTAACCTTACTCTGATCGATGTGATCTTCTCGATGATTCTCATTGTTGAAAATATCATCCAATCTTTTGCGAGATGTCTGTCGTGCTGGCGGTTTTGGATTGAAAATGTCGTCGAGAACAATGTCAACAGGCGGTGTTGAATGTCGAGTTGGCACTGTTGATGTCTGAAATATGTTGTTTTCTATATGCCCAAAATATCCTACTCCACTTACCGTATACTCGCTGAATGTCCGATTGAACACCCGACTCGATGTTCGTTGTCGTGTTGTTGAACGAGATCGTCGCTCGTTTTTACTTAATCGGATCAGTTGACACGCGTTGCATTGACATTTTTCATCGTCGGATCGTCGGATTTTCGTGCAGATAAACACCTGAAAAAATGCTTAAAAGTATACGTGCGAAAAACAACTGGCTTATGAAAAAAACCCGGAACTGCTCAGCAGGTCGTGCCGTAGCTACACCGTAGGAAGAGGAAAACGTAGCTACTCTCGGACACACGGCGTAGCTACGCAAATTTTTTTATTTTATTTTATCCGCGTAGTTCAACGTGGGTATGACTAAAGAGGGTAAGATTACTCATGAAGGTTCTTCTCGGCTTATATGTTCTAATTCGAACACTTTTATCGAGTTTTTTTCATTTTTTGTCTAAATGTTACTTTTGTTGATTTCTTGAATCAGGTTGTTATTTTTGTTGGAATTTACGAATTGAATTGCCTACAACTGATATTTTTCGTCTAAACCTTTTTTCACCACGAATAGACGCGAAAAAAACAAAAACATCGTTGGAAATTGCGTAGCTAAAAACTCGCTACGGCGTAGCTACGCCACGAGTTGCTGAGTGGTTGATTATTTAGGCCCTTACTTCTATGCCAGTGCTTGCTGAGAATTAGTTCGTACCTGATCAACCTGGACCGGCCTGGCCCGCTGTTTTGCAATTGAAGACCCAGAGAAAATAAGCAAAATTCGGCAGTTTCTGAATGGGTTCTCCTGAATGGGTGCGCACCCATTCAGAATGGGTGCCCAAAATGGGTGCGCGACAAACGTCTGAATGGGTGCGCAGAAAAATGGGTGCCCATTTTGATTGTCTGAATGGGTGTCCAAATAATGGGTGCTAATTTCGGTAGTCTGAATGGGTGCCTAAAAAATGGGTGTCCGTTTTGTGGTCAAAAATAAAACGCATGAAAAACTGCGCATGTAATCGTAAATGCTGTACTCAAAATTCTGCACCAAAATTCACAGCATGTTGTTTCATCGCATGTATTTTTCAAAATTATTTTGTTCACAGATCTAAACCATTCATCAAAAATGCAGACGTTCTAAGCCTATGTTTTTAGATAAATTTTGACCTCGCTCAGTTTTTAAGGGAGAAAAATAATCTGAAACTTTAAAACTTAGTGAAAAAACAACCAAAAAAACCTTAAAACGAATGCCCGTTATTTTTGGACACCCATTCAGACAACTGAAACGGGCACCCATTCAGACTACCGAAATGGGCACCCATTATATGGACACCCATTCAGATAATCAAAATGGGCACCCATTTTTCTGGGCACCCATTCAGACGTTTGTCGCGCACCCATTTTGGGCACCCATTCTGACCCATTCTGAATGGGTGCGCACCCATTCAGGAGAACCCATTCAGAATCTACCCAAAATTCCTGTTCGTAAGGTAACGTTTATTTGAAGAGGGCAACGTGCTCACGTAGGTATTTTTTTCTTCATTTTTTGGTTCATCTATTTTTTTTTCATGTTTCCTTTCCCGTAACAAAAACAAAGTGAAGTCAACTCAACGTAACCCCACACTGCAAAACAACGGATTTCTCTGCTTATTTTTGAATGGCATGAATCACAGTTTAGTCCTTATTTTCATTTTCAAAAGAGGACGGACCTTGAAAAAAAAACTCAAATCGCATACTTGGACTTTCATACTTTTTGAAAGGAAAAACTAACCTGATTCAAATCGATATCGGCTGGTGGAATGGCTATCGATGATTCAGACGCTCTTCTTCGCACTGGAATCTCTCTTCGATCATCGACTGAAAGCCTTGAGGGTTCCTGACAAAAAAATCAGAAGATTATTTCATACGGTTGAATTGACCACCTCAGTTTTCTTTTTCTTTTTTCGCCTAAAAATACTGACAATTTTAGAGAATACCATTTCAAATGGTCATTTGAAAAAACAATAATAGTAATAATAATGAATGGCTAACAAAAAAATCCTCCAAAAGTGTGTTAATCTGTTGGTCGAAACAACAAAAAAAAACAAAACTGGACCTTCATATTGAACGCCGCATACCAATCGATATCGGTTACTGTGGATTTGCGACGTCGTTCGGTTGTCGATAGAATGTCCTGCGATGGTCGACGCGACGTCGGCGTCTGATTCACCACAACAATCGGAGTTCGCGCTGGTGATCTGACAGCGCCGATATTGTTTTCGGTGTCGCTGGCGACAATGTTGATATCAGGAGGTCTTCGACTGATTTTTCGTTCGATTGTTGTCATCGGCGTCGATGTTGCCAACGGTTCGCCAACGTTGTTGTGTTTGGCGCGTCTTGGCGGTTTTGGTGGCGCAGCTTCGGATGACGAACGACGACGGTTTCGTCGTTGTCGTTCTATTTGAATTGAGATGTCTTCGGCTGAGGATGGAGTTGATGACCTTTTAGGTCCAATTACATTAACATGAATATGATGAGTTGAGGTGCGCGGAATTGTTGAGAATCGCGATTCGAAAGATGTGTCCTGGAAAGATAAACAACACTGTGGATTTTCAGCCAACGTTTAGTCTTGAACTTTTATCCAGGATTCACAGCGAAAGAGTATTCCCTATGCCAACTTACCGTGCACGAATCATTGACTGAAACAGTGGTTATACCAGCGGTAATATTCCTATTATCATAACTATCATTAACCGATACCGACGTAACACCATCCCGTTGAACCTCTCCATCTTCACGATAATAATGCAAGCTCTCTTCTCGTCCCAATCTTTTTCTTGGTGGCGGTCGTGGTGGTGTTTTTGTTCTCGGTGTCGGTTCTGCTGATCTACTCCTATCCTCCGTATGATCTACCATACTTCCTTCTTCTTCTTCACCATCCGACTCGTTGTTGGTGTCGATGAACTTTCGATAGTAGAGAGTTCGAACTTCCGGTTGGGTCGCACTGCTACTTCTTTTCCTCGTCGATGTTGTTACTTTCTCGGTTTCGGTCGTTTCGAGTTTTGTTGTTTTTGAGACACGTTGACGACGAAGATCAGCAAATGCGCGAGTTCCAGAAGAATTGGTCTCGATAAGAATCGGATGTGTGAATTCTAAATCTATTATATTGTCACTGGACTTGGTGAACATTGGTGTTCGATGAGACGAGGAAGACGAATGATGACGCGATTTTTCAACCTGGAAACTGAATGGTGTTGGGACGATGTGGCATTTCAGAATGAAAAATTGTGGTCTCATAGATTTCAGAACGCGGAGAAAGATCCCCTTGTCAAAATTTACGAAAGTCTGATGTGGAGCTCAAAAATTGGCTCCGTAGTAGAAAATCACATTGTTTTGAAATTTTGATGAATATTGAAGTACTCTGGGGTTATTTCATACGAGAAGAAATATTACATCATTCATTTTCAAAAAACGCTATCAAGTTTTACCTACATTTTTTGAGTGTTCACGTTTTTATTCAATGTACTTTATTTTTTATCTCATGAGAAATTTTGGAAACCTGACGAGATTTTTCAGAAAATCGAGTTCGTCAGTGGAACTAAGTTTTTGTGCTAAACCTGTGGGACGCGATGTAGATCGTTTGGTTCAATTCCCAATGAAATTCCTTTTTTCTTCACATTTTCCCACCTTGGTTCTTATCGTCTCTTCTTCTCTATATGACGCCGAACTTGATCGTTTCATATTCAAATTCTCTTTTTGTTGTTGATAATATGGTTGATGTGTTTCTTGAATTTGAATAATCGTACCCTTCTCTTCCAATGATTCATTCGATCGCCATTTCTCATTCAAGTGCTGCAAGAAAATTTGAAGAAAAAAAGGTTGGAAAAAGTGAAAACCTTGATGGAAACGTTGATCGGATGCGGACCGGATGGTGCGAAATTGGTCACTTTGACTTGGCAAGATGATGGGTGATTGTCCGGTGCACCGTTGACAACCTGAATTCGAAACACTATAGTGGAGACGCAGAGAAAATAAGAAAAACCATCTAGATACTAATATGAACTTTCCCGAAAAATGTTTGCAATGTTTTTTTTCTCGGACCGGGCCGAACTACGCGGTACCCAGGAATTTCTGCTAAAATCGAAATGGGAAATGAAGTTAAACTTTCTTCGAAAAAAAAATGAAAAATGAAATTGAGACGTTTTACACACAACCAAAAAAACACGATTTGATATGGTAAATATAATAAATCAACAGTGTAATTAATTATTGATTTTTGGTGGTCTGATTGAAAGTTTCCAGGGTTTGGGCGGTTCGAAAAAAAACCAGGAAGAGTAGGTATTTAAAAGTATTGTGACAAAAAAAAACATCGTGATTGGAAATTTCCGGGCCAGCCCCAAAACGATTAACTTCAAACCCAACAGTCCCAAGAGTCCTAACCTCGGTGACAGTGACTGTTTTGACGATTTCGACAAACTTTTCCCGTCGACGCGGCATTATATTCTGATAGTCGTTGGTCAGAATTCTACGCAGAAACTTCTGAAAACAAAAAATTATTATTTTTTCTGTCGTCAAAAGGAAATAAAAGGGGTGTGAGAAACCATGTTTTTTTTCAGCGGGAAAAAACTTTTTTGTTGGTATTCTTCCGGCTGGCTCGATTTTCTCAAAGTTTCAAAGTTTCCAAAGATCGGGACTACCGAATCAGGCTTAATCACCACTTCACTGCATAGGTCTCGAACAAAAACAAATATTTGAGTCAAAAAAAATAAGACCATCGGAAGAGAACCAATATGGCCTAGAACGGGCAGGGCTGAATACAGTACATTTCCGTTGAAGGAACGTGAGAACAAATAAAATGTATAAAATCAACGTGTAGAGAGAAAATGATACTGTACGTGACCATGCCACGTTTCACGTTTTTAAAATATCGTTTTCGGATTTTTTCGCGTTGAATTCAGAAAAACTTTAAAATTATCCAAAAATGGGCGGTTTTTGTGAAGCCCGATTCAGCGGGCCCTGTTTTTGACTTTTGTGTTTGTCGGATTTTTTACTTCGTATCCATCGAAAACTTTGAGAAAAAGATCAGACATCAAAGATAAAGTGTTCGTAAAACTAGTTTATCTCAACGTTGAATGAGGGATCTACATGAAAACATGTGGATCCAAAAAGTTTGTTCTCACCTCAGAAAACGATTCCTGATCGTCAGCAATTCGATGACTCAAAAACGGTCGATCATCCAACTGCTCCTCATCCGAATTTGGTTCTGATTTTTGTGCAAAAAAGTCTCTGTGTGCCGTCTCAACCACGTCGACGTCACCACCTCGATTCGTCGTCTTCTCTTGAACATTCATACGTACGTGGGTCAGTCACACAGAAACAAAAAATCAAATATCGAATGAGAATGAGAAGAATTGGTTTGATATGAGAAAGAAGAATAGGAGGAGAAGCGATTTGTCACACCTATTGAGACCCGAAACAGACCAAAAAAAAAGAAGGGAAGGGTTAAGTTTATCAAGGTTGTTTGATATTTGTTGTGATATTTGCTTGATTTTGAGAGGAATCGGAAAAAAGGGAACACGTAGTTCCGAACATGTTATCGAACTTATTTTTTTCGACTCAAATTCGAGAAAACTGAAACTTTAGTAAAACGGACTTGAACATAAAAAAAGTTAGATGTTCATAAACTTTTGTCGGAACGGACCATCCTGTTGAATCGGTCCCAGAAATCCGGCCGAAAGATAACTTCTTCGAAAAATCGATTTCAGATCTAATCGTTCAATTTTCAGTAAACCCAATTTTTGAGCCCGACCTAGAATTTCTTATCGTAGTTTTCGGCTCTTAAAAATGTGTATTTTTCACTAGTTCGTGAAACGTATTTGAATCAGAACAAATGTATGTTTTCCCTGAAGCTAATAATGATTTTTTTCCAATTCTAGTGTGGCCACTGACCCCACCGGTGCGAATCAACCTAACAAAGTCTCTTAAACCATCAGAATATATTTGAACAGTTATTCAAAACTTTCAGCTGTTCTCCAAGACGAAAAACTTTCCACAAAAAAAACCATTTGAAACGTATGATACTCAAGAAAATAGAGGTTCCGAAAATGTTGACAAACAGTTTTTCATTTTTGATCTATGATAAGAAACAAAGTAACTGGTTTTTCTCGTTTTTTTTCTCCTCGAAAAATGTGAGAAACTGAACAGGTCAGCAATTCCATTGAATAGGGTTTATTCGATGTGAAAAGAAAAAGTGAGTTAGTCATGCAAAAACACTCTTTTCATTGAGAAATATAATCTGACAAATATGGGGTTCGTACATGTTTGCGAAAGAGGGAAACTGAAAAAAAAGGACTATTGCAACATTCTGGAAGTGGGTGTAACCGATTGTCAAGAAATGGTAATAAAAATAGGAAGAAGAATCGAAATTCTTTTTTTTTTATTATTCCGTGTTGACCTCAATAAAACTACTGACAATGAGAATTACACTACATAGTTTGTGTGTCAGATAAAAAACTTGCGCATTTTCAGGGGCCGGGATTATAATTACATTTTATCGGAAAGTCTGAGACAACCTTGGAAACACAAACTCGGAAAAAAAATCTAAATACTATATTTATCTGGTCCCATAGAAACTGTACCCGAAACTCGGACAAACTGGGCAAAGAGCCTGATGACATACATTTTACTGGTCCGATGTCGTGTGGTTTTTTAAAGTTCTGCGACTGGACCTTCAGGTTTTTCCGAAGCTCAGAAAAAGTTGTTACATTTTCGAGTCGGCGAAAAAACTTCGGAAGGCAAAAAAACAAATGTTTGAAACAGCGAGTCGGGAGAATGTGCGAGTTTTTGGGACAAAGGCAGGGCTGTCGTTTTGGGTCGGGCGGGTTGGGTCCCGCCCGCCCAAGCAATGAAATACGGGCTTTTTATGCCCGCGGTGAGAGTGAAATAGGCACCGGCCACTGTTTTCTCGGCCCATTATGAACTACACTATGTAGACATGTATGGGCCACGAAACATTTCAGTCAAATATTTTTCTTGGGCTAATTAAATGTTTATTGAATGTTAAAACGGGCGGCCTGCGGGCCCAAACGACAGCCCTGGGCGAAGGTTAGTCCCGAGCCAAGCTAAACTTTCATGCTCAAAAAAAAACTGAACAAACTAGAAAAACGCAATTCTCGTTTTACGTATGTCAGTTGGGTAAAACAACAGAAACAAAACACACATAGAATCTGTAAACAATGTGTTCATGTGAAAACAAGAGACAACAAAAAAAACAGTAATTGGCGTAGACAACGAGACAGACAGATAGTTTACACTTTTTGTGTTTATTGCGAAAAAGGTGTACTTCCTACCAACAACAGCAAAAAAAACATCGATAAATCCCCCCGTTTTTTTTTCAAAATCACATAATAACTCGATCAAAAACCAGTCATATACAGTGACGGGTGCGGCAAAAATCGAAATGAAATGAAATTGGATTTTTTTGTGACACAGAAGCAATATGATTATTATTATTATTATGATGATGATGACAAAAGAAAATGAAACACAAAAATGCTTTTGTTTTTTTTTGTTGTTTTACAGGAGGAATTTTCGACATGTACGATTTTTTGCGGAAAAACATTGGGGGTCAAAGCTGAACAAAACTAATGAGGGACCAAAAAATAGTTTTTTCTCTGTTCTTTATTCTTTTTCCGAACTGTATTTAGCCCCGCCCATTTCGCTTTCTAGGAAATTTGACCTTATTTTGTTGTACTCGAATGAGAAAATTACATTTTTCTGGTCGTGGAAAAGAATCAGGCATAAGAAATCGAACATAACATTTTTGAAAAAAAATTTAATAAATTTGGTTTTGGTGTTATTTTTGAGGTACTATAAAAACATTTTCTTTTAAAACTAGAAGTTTATTTTGTGTCAAGCCAATGAATACCGGAAATTTTTGAGAGTGTAAAAGACGAACGTGGTTTGTGTTTTTCTGACCTTTTGGATCTGTGTATCTTCACTGTCAAAAATTGCTGCACAGTTTGAATCAACGCTACAGTGGGACAATATAGTAATACGACCCACTTTTTGTAGAGGAAACTTTGATATTTAAGTTTGAAAAGTTTTTCATTTAAAAATATCAGCTGATATTTACATAATCCTTATCTCTTTTTTTATTTCCGAACAAAAATCGGATAAAAATGTATCAATTAATAAATCGCGTGTAATTTGATAAGATAAAAAAAACACGGCAAAAAAAACGGATTTTGGTCATTTTTAGATAAAATGGGAATTCACAAATTATGGAAAGTGAAGCAAAAAGCGAACGATGCTGTCAGCAATTTCGAATTCATAATTAATAACATCCGAAGGTACTGTAGTAAATATCAAGTAAAAAGTACTGTAACATATTTGAAGAGATCGAGGAGGTCAAAATCGAATTCTCACAAAAAATGAGAAACTTCGAAGAAAACTGGGGAAATTCTATCCACCTTGGAAGGAGGCAAAAGAAAACGGGATTTATGATCGGATGTTTATCGATGGAACTAGTGAGCAGAAAGTTGGAATATTGGTTCGGAATATTTTGATGATTGAAGTGTTCGGGATTATTATGTATTTGTTAATGTCTTTCAAATATTCTATGTATCCCGAAATGTGAGTTTTTCTAATCCTGAATATTTTTTTCTTGAAATTGAATCCAAAAAAGCGGCTTTTGTTTAGAATTGGCACCACAATATCAGTCATCATCCATGTTTTTCTGATGTTCACTTTATTTTTTCCAAAACTCATGTCATATTTTATGATATCAGTTCATATAATGTTGGCAACAAAAGTCAAGAGTATTCTACTAATTCTGGTAATTGCGATGGCATTTGAAGGACCCGCTATGAATGTGATTCATAACATGCATCATGTTGCATCAGGAGTAGCATGTATACAGATGGATGTGATGGGATCGAAAGATGATTTAGAATCGAATGTCATGAATAAAGGACAATTATTCGTTGAGAAAATTCGCGTTTTCATGGTCAACATTGCTGAACCGATGAATTCGGCGAAGAAAATGTTGTATGTGGTGAGTCGGCGCGTGGAATTTGTTTCTTTTTCCATTTGCCTGGGTCCAATAATCTGGTTTGCAGCTCGATCAGAAAACTGCGAAATACACTGATTTCATGCGTCAAACATTCGCAGCTGTCTCGGAACTTTCGAACAAATGCAGATCATGGTTCGACAATCCCTATGTAGTTTGTCATAATCAATTCGATGATTCGTATTATTTTTGCAAACGAGTCATTCGTTATTTCGGTTTCAATGCGGCTCGTTGTGATATGATAATGCGAATTCAAGTGGTCTGCGAAAACATTCCAAAACGTGCCGAACTCATATGTTCGATTCCGATGATGGCGGCGAGAGGTGCCAAGGCGGCAACCATCACATTCACCAAACTATACTTCAAATCGTGGGAAATGTTGTTGTCGAAAGTGTTGTTTTTCTATATCGAAGTTGGTCGACAAACGTATAAACGCATCAAACCAATATTGAATGAAATGAAAAAAGCGAGAAATATGAAAATATCATATGTGAATGGCAAAAAGGGTAAAACGGACACGTCGCAAGATTCGACGGCAAATATTAGAAAGAGCATTCAGAAGAATCTGATGCGAATTGTCAACTTCTATGTTCGAATCATCAATGTTGTTTCGTATCTATTGAGATATGCTGTCATGCCAATGCTTCTCATTTGGCCCTTCATCTATGTGAGTCGGGTTTTTCAAATTTCTGCGTTTCCCGATAATTATTTTCCCGAAAAACAAAATATACTGAAAAAGAAATGTTATCAGATCGGATTTCACAGCGTGCTAATATCTTAGGTCTCAAAAAATGTTCGTGATAAGTCAAAATATTTTTCGTGACCGTTTTCTCTGATGGTGCGTCCAAAAGCGAAAAAAAAAAGAAAAAAGTGTGTCCAATTTCAAAAAAGAAAAACCTCGGCCGTTTAAAGGAACAACAATATTTCTCAAAAAAAATTGTTGTGGTAGAAGCTGGATGTCCACCTGATACAATCAAACCATTTTCGGTGAAAAATCATTATGTTCCTTTGAATAATTACGGGTTTTGGGTGTTTTTTGTGTTTGAAACTGGACACACTTTTTCTCTTTTTTTTTCGCTTTTGGACGCACCATGAGTTTCTCATTTTCAGATTATATTTCTTCGGTTTAGGCCACATCGACAAAACTGTGTCAAAAGTACACACTGTGAATTTTTTTAGGCGCTCAGATTCATATATGGTTATAATTATACGGATACCTACAAAAACTCATTTCTTACCGAGGAGTTTATGAAAGTAGATCGAGATTGTATTTTCCGAAATGTTCGCCGATGTCTACCCCTGACCACCGACGAATCAAACATCTACATTCATCGAACAGACTGGAGAATGACCGAAAAAGAGGAACCTATCTATCATTTGGATATTTTCATCACAATCATCACCTGTTTTGCTCCACTTTTCCTTTGTATCGTCGATTTCGGAGTCTATAAAGCGTTGTCGGCTGTAAATCTTCTTATGAACATGACAACCGTTGACAACCCGGCTCATTATGAGCTCAAAGTGGCTGGAAGTGGATTCATGGCCGATATACTCAATCAACTACTCGATGTATTCTCACCGTTCACCGGAAATGTTCAAGAACGCGAATCGCGATGGAAACAGTGCTTCAAACAACCTGATCCGCCCAATTATTTCGAGACTTTTGTCATGTTTTCCATGTTTTGCACCGCAATGTTTTTGTGTCGATTGAAAGTAGGTTTGATGCCAATATCTAGATCAAGTGCTGTTGAACTGATTCGATAAAATTCACCTTCCCTCTTATTTTCAGGCATATCTGGGTCGTCAAACTCTTGCGCTCGCCGACTATTTCTATCCCAATCGAGTTCGTGTTCGAGCGCTCAGTTTGTACAACAAAATTCTTCAAAACCGAAAAAGTCTTTTGGCGGAAATGATGGGTATTTTGAAGTCAGACGGACTCGGAGGAGAAGAGGCTATCGTTCGACAATCAGTGCAGAGTCGAGGACATTTGTGTTCGGATTGTGTCAAGTGTGATAAATATGATATCAGGATCACCGATCAGGAGTCAGTTTGTCAGGGGCTCGGCCTGTGCTTGTTTTGCTCCTGGGGTTCGAGAATCTTCCGATTTTCCGAAATTAGAAATACCGTATTCTCATTGCTAGTGAAAGAGCCGTGCAAGTTTTCAGAAATGTTCGAATATGTATTCAGTGCGGCGCATTCTATTGTATCGATTGCTTCTCGTTCACTCGAGATTGCATCAAATGTGATTTAGACATGCAAATGATCAACGGAGTTGAGTTGTTCTACGAGGATGATAGTGATTACGAAGAGGAAATTCCATCAGGAGAAGAGGAAGACGAAGATGATGAAACGGAGCACAACAAAGAGCAGGAGGAACTCAAACCGACTGAAAAACTATCAGAGACTGAGAGAAACAGTAATATTTTGACATTCTAAAAAAACACAATTCATCTAGTATGTGTAACGATTAACTGATTTTCCACGCCTCTTTTAGTTGATCGAAATATGCTTGTTGACTGGGTCGGGAATCGATTATATCACCTTCAAGGTTTCGGATATTCGGTTCACCGTATTGTTGAATACGAGCACTTTTGAGACCGAAAAATGTGAACAAACGTAGTTTGATTTTCCGATGAGACAGGATTATTGTCAATGGGAAAAGCATGCACAATGTGTTGATTAGCTGGAATTGAAGGATGTTTTTTGAATCTGGATGGAAAAAAAAGGAAAATTAGGGAAAATAAAACCGGGCCGTTTTTGCTTGGCCGATAGACTGAAAGTTTTGATCATCCGATTCAAAATTGAAACCGAACTTTGATGTCACTCACCAAATTCATGATAAAATAAAATTCAGGATTAACATCCGCGCCGAAAACCCCAACAATTTTAAGCCAAATATAGAAAAACACAATAATAACAGCTGAGGTGCTGAAAATTGCTGAAGGTAAAAGGCATTTTGCCAATTCATAGGTCGCTGATAACTGCAAAACATATTTAAGGTGATCAAATTGTTGGTTTTCTATAATTACCTGATACCTCCGACGAAGTGACAATTGTCCACGAGTTTCGAAATACAATGATTTCGATTTGTAAAACAGGACAATTAATATTATCAGATTCATGACTTCAATAATATTTGTCGAACCGAATGCAATCGATAACAACACTTTTCTGCCCGACATTCGGAAATAAACATAAAAAAACACGTAGCCTTGAGAAATCAGAAACAGAAATACAAAAAATGGAAGGAAAAAATTGGAAGAATGGAATTTCGGGTGATAAATCCCAATCATACGTTCTTCAAAATTAACCTCGGGTTTTGACGCGAAAAATTAAACCTACCAAAAGAAGCGATACACTCTGCAATTATCAATGTTGCCTCACCATGCGAATGAATATAGAGCCACAGTTTTCGACGTTCTGAAAAAATACAATTTGTTATTGTATTTTTTGAGAAAAGCACCGGATCCCAATTGGGAAATGTGTCGAACTGTTCCATAGTTCATCGCAAAACGCTGAAAACACGGCTACGAAACATTCCATACTCACAATGCAGCACGGAAGAAAAATACCGTATTTACTCTAATATAAGGACATGCCCCTCTATTTTTCAATCCCTCTCTTCGAGTGCCCTTATAATAGGGGCGCCCTTCAACAAGGGGTGCCCTTATATTGTTCAACCATCACTTTTTTTTTCATCACAAAGTTCACATTAATTGTGCCAAAAAACGGTCTGGAACTCTTGTTTTCGTTGTCATGAGCAATAATAAATGTGGGGGTATGCCTACACTAAAACAATAAGTATGTTTCTCATTCCTTTTGGGGTTAAAATCAGAGTTTTACAAAGAATGGGATTTTTTGTAAAACTCTGATTTTAACCCCAACCCATTCGATATTGGCCGCCCTTCTACGGGGGGTGCCCTTATATTAGAGTAAATACGGTATATTGGTTTTTTTGTTATTTCTGGCTCACTGCCCGGTCACGGTGTGTAAAATAATTATTTTGAGACCGGCAAGAAGTGTTCGCACAACACCGTGGGGGTCAGTGCACACATTTGCACTTACCGTAGTCTGAAATTAATTTTCCCACGTGTTTGTGTGTTGGCCTAAAACATTCTGCAGCGTGTTTTCGAGGTGTATGGCGTACACTCCAACACGCTGCAAAAATATTTTGCCGGTTTCTTTTCATTGTTCAATGTTTTATTTTACACACCGTGTTGACTACGTAAATTGACAATTGACTCCCCCTCTGGACTTAATTTCGATGTTCAAAAACTAAACATGTCTCATCAATTTTCTAGCTGTGCTCATTATCAAAAAAGAAGGTTAATGAATTTCGACGTGACACAGGTTGCCACGTCAATCTTCTGTAACCGAGTATCGAAAAAAATAAAAAATATATTTTCATTTTTGAGAACACTAGGAACAAGTCGGATTAGCCTGATATCATTTCGATCTGTTTTTTTTTGCGTGGGTGACCGATGAAAATGCTTGTTTTCAGTTGAGTTGTAGTGTCAAGAGACATCAATGAAGGAAGAACAAAATGACCTAAGTGAGTTTTGAATACACGGAATTTATAGAATTTACAAATTTTCTTGTGGGCATAGAAAAATAATTTTATCGCTGAAGTTCAGTTCAGGGTCAATTGTACATCACATCACACATTTCACATAGTCGTTTTTCTTACGGCTTACTGTTTTTTGACAAAGTTGATTTTTCACAAGTTACAACATTTTTTCACAAGTTTTATGGTTTTTCACAATTTCCTTTCATTCACAAAAAAATGTTTTATAGACGTAAAAAAAAGTGGCGTCCAAAACAAAAATTTATTTCAAACGAGGTTTTTTGGCACTGCGAGACGATCATATGAGAAAAATGTGTGTGTCTTTAGTTTATTAATCAGAACTGATACGCCGCGCGCGCGCGGCGCGCGCGCTGATTTTTCAAATCGCGTGCACGCCCTGTCCACGCGATAACGCGCCGATGGACCGCGGCAAACGCGCGAGATGAGGGCTGGCGCGCCATCGGCGCGCCGCTGACACGCTGAAATTTTCGATTGCCAGCTGGCTATCGGCCAGTTTAACGTCTCTCGACCGGTTCCAGAAACAATAAAGACCATTATCATCAGTATATTTTATTATTTAACAAAAAATGAAACATTAACAAAAAATAAAACATTAACAAAAAATGAAACAAATCCTTAACATATTAATGAGTGATTTTATGACACGTGAACTCGTTGGCATCAATGCTGAAATTATTCAAATAACTTCATTGAGGTTTTGTTATTCTCCACAAAGGAACTCTGCGATGTGATAATGAGATTCTCACCTTGGCCGCAATGAAATTAGCGGTTCCGTCTTCGAGATCTTCTCCGAATTCACCTCTTCTCAAATCGCTTCTGAAATCAGATTGCAAATTTTAGTAAAAATTAAACTGATAATTTTTCTCACAATTTCTCGGTCAGCTTCTTGTAGTAAACATCTTCAAAGTTTTTTCGTTGCAATCTCATTTCTGCAAACTCTGCATCCCTTGCCTTGTCTTTCGAAGCCAATCCAAGATAAAATCTGAAAATCACAACTTTCTCGATGCAGGTAATCATTTTAAAGCTCACGCATTTTTGTTGAGCTCTTCTCTTGAAACGAATGGATTTGACAAAATCTCGTCTCCCAGTCCAAAAATCGTGAGAATGATTTCTTAATTGGAATAAATAAATGAAAATAGTAATTGTCTAAAACGTACCTTTGTAGAGATTGACCAACGATATTGGTAGTTCTTCAAACTTTGCAGTGTTGAAACTATACTTTTGAATATCTTTTTTTTGCTCGCATGACTGGAAACACTACGTTCTATTTGGACACCTACTAGAAAACCTACATATAAAAGCAAATCGAAAATCAAATGTCCAACATATACGTGCAAAAGAGTTTTTTTTTTGAAAGATCTCAACCGCTTCAAGTAAATTTCTCCCTTCTGGAACGAGAATGTTTTCTTGGCAAAGCTAAATTTCCTTACTCTAAACGGTGGTTCTTCGTTTTGCATGTAGCTTTTGTAGATATTAGAAAGATCCGGTGCTTTTCTCAAAACAATTTCCTGGAACTCTTTATTTTTCTTTGCCAACTTGATAGCAAATTTGCTCTTTTCGAGGGCTATCATTGTCTGAAAAAAGAAATCTTGAATTCGTTAAAAAAATAACAAAATAACATACAGTCATTTCTGTCGCATAATGATAGATATTGAGATTGAATAGTTCATCTGATTCGTAATCACCGACAGTTATATCCGTGATTTTCATACAATGATCTTTGACAAATTCCTGTAAAATTCATGCGTTTATTTTTGACCTAATTTCAGACCAGGGGTATAATTTAGGGTGAGATTTGGGCTCTCTTGGGTCGGCCAGAAGCCCCACTAAAAGCCCGGCCCGGTCCGTTTTCGGGCCGGGATTTACAATCTTACCCCTGATTAAAGGAAATCTTACCCCTGATTACCCCTGATTATAGTCCCTCTTTAAATTGCGTCATACTTTCGACAAAAATACTGACCTCAATAACTTTAGCAACATTTACTCCCATCTCGTTATGTGTTTGTAACATCTTGGCTGCGTCTACTTTATTGATTGAACCAGATGTTGTCACAAGGCCGCTCAAGTTTTCTGAAATGTTTTTTTGAAGCGATTTTTTTTGTTGGTTTGAAAGGAGTTTGTTCTCAAAAGTAGTTTGATTTGTTTTAAAAAATCGGAATCAGGCTTGGGTGGAGACGGAAATTTTCGATCATTTTTTTCCCGAAATATGGTGTTTTTTTTTTTTATTTATCAAAAAAAAAATCCAAAAGTTTATTTAATCCATATCTTACAAGACTAAATCTTTAAAGTAGAAATTATGAGAAAAATATATCATTCTCCATGGTTTGATATATTTGTCTGAATGATGATAATTTGTCTGAATTTTTCAAAATTCCCGGTTTCACTGAAAAGTATTGTCGTAATGATATTGAATTTTTTAAATGATTTATTTTGGGGAAAAAAAGTCGGAAACTTTTTTCTCCGTATTTTTTTGCGCAAATTGTGAGAACTTCGGTTCCGAAAGTTTTTTGTAGAATCGGTTCCGCCCAAACGTGATCCGAATGATATAAAATTAGTCAAAGTTTGTGAATCAAATTCATAACTCACTGTATAACTCGTGCATTCGTTTCGATTTATTTGTGGGCAACAAAGCGAGCATCTCCTCTTCTTGATCCAAAAGCTCATCATCACTAATGTCGAATGACAAATCCTCAGTTTCCAGGCGTTCTTGAGTTGGTGATGGCGATTTGGATTGGGTGTTGGTTGTGTCACTTTCACAAGAATTAGGTTGAGTCGAAACGAGTTTGGGTCGCTTCAATTCCAACAGTTCTTTTTCTATTTCTAAAATTCGTCTCTTCCTCTCGTATTCGTCGTAGTTTTCAGCATCTGCAATGAAAACTAAATTTGCTTCTATAAAACAGGGCGTACCTTTAACATGATATTCATCCCCGAAATTGACGGTTTGAAGTTGTGACAGATTTTTCTCCATTGACTGTAAAACAACTGTTAATTAAGTCTGAAAGTGTTCAAAATAATGAAATTGGAAATACACGTGTACTGTACCAAATATCGAAAAATCAAGATGAGAAACTCTTTCAAAATCATTCATTGAACAGTAGTAACGTAAAAAGAGTTGTTCAATCTAATGAACAAAGATGATTTCACGATGTGCTTAATCGGAGCAATAAAAAAACCATGGCCTTTAACCTCTAAGAATTCTGGATTAAGATCATTGAGGGACCGGAAAATGTCAATCGAAAGTGGGTCATTTGTTGCCTCTAAACTTTTTTCGAAAAGTTCGAATGTTTTCCTGAAGTCGAGATGTTGATATCTTTGAAATAGCGCAAAGTGAACGTTGTTATATGTGAATATCACCTCAACCAGCCCGAAAAATTTTATATTCTGAACTTCATCGTCGTACAAAATTGTGCTTCTTTCGGACTTCTCAAGTTTGTAATAACTGGAAGACGCTATTTTCACATATTTGTTTCTAATCGGAACAGATGCCAGGGAGCTGAATTTTTGAACATTTTTTAATTTTCACAAATTGTATAACTTACAAAAACTTGCATCTTTCATACAGAAATCCTCTAGATGTGAGAAACGATTTATGAGTGTTACGAATTGTTTTGAGTTCCAATTGCACAGATATCTCTTTTCTATTTACATCGGCATCCGTGTGCGTTCTTTCCAACATTGAATAGTACAGAAACCTGAAACGATAGAATATATCATTTTGAAGCGGATATTTTTCAATTTGATCCGCCCTCTCTTTTTCCACTCACAAACCTTTTGCTGAATACAGCGGCTTGTCTGTTATCGTCTGGTACAATTCTTTGAATGTACCTGTGAAATTTCTCGAAAAAAGCGCCTTCCAAATGTTGTCCATGCTTTTTGAGTTGTGTAACGTAATGATAGTACAAATTCTGAAACAATAGATCATATGCTCCAACAATTTCAGTTTAAAACATACGTGAAATTTCATCGGACAATTTTGTTTATCCAAGTCGTGATGAAGACGGCCGCATTTTTGAAGTAACACTTCCAATTTGTCCAAATTTTCAGATTTATACATAAGTTTTGGGAGAAGCGCAACCACCAAATAGAGAAGACCAAAACGAGCGTGAACAAAACTATCATTAGCACAAAGCAATGGAAACGAAACCATTACTAGCTTTAAAAAAATGAACCGATCAATTTTTGTTGAAAATTTACTACATTGTACTACTAAAACCTATTTTTCTAAAAAATTGTTTTTTTTGTCCTGCCCGAAAAACTTCAAAAAAAATCGGAACTTTCGCTTTTCCGGTTTTCCCGATTTTCCGACTTTTGAAAGTCAGTTAGGCCCAAAATGACACGTTTAAATACTAACTTGCCCGATTTGAGAACCTGTGAGTGTTGACTTAGACGCTAATGTTTGAACTGTTGCTCCAGCATCCGTGTTATTCTTCAGGTTTCGGAGAGCTTCTTCAACAGCTTCCAATTTTCCATCTTTAAGCGCAGATAAAATGAATTTTCTTTTGGCGCTCGTCAAATCTGGAATACGATACTTCGAAAAATGTTATATTTGGATATATTACCATTCAAAAAATAAACATATACTCCTTCTTCGAGTAAATGAAGTTTATCGTGCGCAAAATCGAACGGAAATGCAATGTTATAAATTTCAGGCCACTCTGTAAAACAAGTTGACAAATACTGAGAGATCGGGCACGGTATTTCAAAACGTTCAGGAGGCTGCCAAGCGAGAGGAAAGGCTGTTATTTTGAAAATTCGCGCGTGTGATCTACAAAATTTAAACTTGTGGGTCAGAAAGTTCGTCGAAAAACGTAATTCAAAATTTTAGACCCACAATTTTTAGTTTGCGCCTTTAAAGCACCTTTGATCTTTTTCGTCTGCTCTCTCTTTTTTGATGGCAGCCCTGAAACAGCGTGCGGGGCTTTTACAATGGAGGCCAGAAAAGGACATCTGGACTAAAAAATTTCAAGCGTGTTTCTAGAAGTTTGTCTCTTTCTTAGTTTTTTTTTAAATATCTTTTGTAAAACCCTAACGAACCTTCTGTTTCCTCGAACCCAAATATACGTTCACCGATGTGCATAATGACATTTTGTTCTGTCCTTATTGGATGTGAAGTGTCAGCAGAAAAAGAAGTTTTCCGTCCGTATTTTACACTGGGAACAACACATGTCATACATCCGTACTTTTTATGCCAGCTGGGTATAGGACTACATAAACTGAGTGCCTATAAAAAATATCTACAAACTCAACTTTCCTAATTTTTTATGAACATAAGAAGATTTAGACTTTTTCAAAAAACCTTCGCGTTGAGTTTGTTTTTACAAAAATTTCTGACACCATTTTCTCGGAATATAGTTTACTCTTCCAATAGTAAAAAAAGAATTCGGGTTGAAAAAGAAATAAGAATTTAAAAATAAGAAGATTTGGTTAAAATACGCCAGGTACTGTAATTTAGGCCATTTTTTTATGAACTAACCTTGTAATCAGTGATAAACGCCAGACATGTGGGTTTTACAGTCCACTGTTTTCCGTTCAATTTCATCGTGATTCCGGAATGAAAATTGAGCAACATTGGAACCATACTGAAAATCAATTTGTGTAAAGATGCCAATTCTCTAAAAACATACGTTTGCAACAACCGAGAACAGTTCACTTTATTTAATCCTTGTCGAGATCGATTGAGACCAACTAATATCAAGTTGCAATGTCTCTTCACTTCAATATCCGGTAACGACTCTATTCGAAGCACAATGGGAGTTAGTTCAGATCTGTAGAAATGTAGAGTTTTGATAAGATATTTTATTGACTCCTTCGAGTATTATTTGTAGACTTTTACCAATCCGCCTAACAGTTTTTTAAATGCACATCACACATTCATTAGAAAATAGAAAATGTTTTCACAACTTGTTCGAAAATAATCCACTGGGAAACTGAAACTGAAGGTTTGCTCGGGCCAGACCCGGTTTTTTTGTTGCGCGGAAAATGATGTTTCATGAATTTAAAATTTGATGTTGCATTTTTCACGATTTGTTTTCATATTAAAGTTGCGACGAGACTCAGAAAGTACTGTTGTTTTTTGGCATCAATTTGATGAATTTTGGAAGAACTTCATGAGTTTTTAAACATTTTTTCTCAACTGAATATCTGTATTTAAAAAAAACTTTCATAATTCTTCCTTACCTCAAGGTTCTTTTGGGCTTGGCCCCATCCATAAACATAGTATATGGAATATTTATGATTCGATTCTCGAATTCTTGTGTAGTTTCCATACATTTGTGATATCCTAAATTATATTTGGTTGTGTTCGACGGTTCGAATTGCTGAAAAAACAGTGTCAATAACATTTAAACTTATATACAACCCACCGCGAAATCGTGCCGAGATTTGTGAAAACGGACAATATCTTCTAAATGACTGCTAACAATGTCTTGAAATTGCAACTTTACGTCGAAGAAACATGTCTCTGATGCATCCAAATCCAATGACGCTTTCTTATTCATACTGAAAACGTTCAAAATATTATCAACTCGCAAACAAGTTACGAAAATTGGAATTTTGTTTAAAACATACCCGTGTAATTGACACTCCAGATTAAGGCAACTATTTCCTTTTAATAAAGATGAACATGAGGAGCATCGAACATCCGTTTTGCGTAAATATTTTTTGTATTGATTTTCCAAGCCCTCCCACAAGTCTTTACTCTGAAAAACTTTGTTTGTTTTGAATGGAAAAAAATTCCCACCACTTTGAAATGTTTTGATCTCTTAATTTTTTTTTTTTTGATGAGCTGTTTAATGAACAAAATATTAACAACGTTCCCAGTTTTTTTCAATCATCGGAAAAAATCATCATTCTCAACCCAAAATTTTATGACAATCGGAACAGTAAATGTGGCCGTTTAAACTACAGTATAAGATGAGAGATTAAAAACATTTTTTTGAGTGTGAAAATTTAATTCTCTTAAAACAATTACAGCCCTCCCAAATGAAGAATTTCCAAGACTTACTGTGAATAATGATTTTTGCCCGCCAAACGCGTTGATGATATAGGAACGACAAGTTTTCAAAAATTATGGGGTATCGTTTTTTTCCCTCAAAAATGGAAGATAAATCTACAAAATGTGGAAAAAAAACGAAAAGTTCTGAAGCAAAATTTTTCATTGCATTTGTAAAAAAATCTCAAGCTGTCGGAGTACTGTTTTGACTTTTTACATTTCTGTTCTCACCTTCACGTCCGAGCATGAAATCAATTTTTTCTTCTGTAGAATTAAGGAAGAAAATTAATCCTACTGTGGATATAAGGCAGACATTTGTTAATTTGAAAAAGTGAAAATTGGTCATTTTCACTATAATTTAGGAATCATCTTTAACGGAAAGTCATAAGAAATTAATTTTTATTCAAAATAACTATACAACATGAAAAACTAAGCAATACATCACTGTAAAACAATTATTTTCTTGTCCTTCGCGAAAACACTTTCATCACTTTGTTGAATCGACGTAGTACAATCTGGAATAGAAAGTTGATTACTCGATTTAAAAAATTTTAAAAAATGTCGAAAAAACCGACATTCGATTTTTCGACAAATTTTTGAAATTTTTAAAAATGTTGAAAAAACGAACATTCGTTTTTTCTACAATTTTTTGAAATTTTTAAAAATGTCGAAAAAACGAACATTCGATTTTTCGACAAATTTTTGAAATTTTTAAAAATGTCGAAAAAACGAACATTCGTTTTTTCGACAAATTTCATTTTTTTGGGAAAATATTATCTGTTATTGGAAACTGTTGAAATACGGTTAGTACTCACCAACTGATTATTTCCACTGTTCAGAAGCAAACGTTGACCGAGGTAAAGCAGGAAACATCGAGATTTCTGTAAAAAGCTATGGGTTTTTCGAACAAAAGCTAATGGGGGTTTTAGATTCCTGACAAAATTCAATTTAAACGTAAAATATTGCTGATTTAAGCGAATATGGATTTCAACGCCTTGTTTTCTGGAAAGGTTTCTTCTCTTCTCATTACGCGGAGAAAATATCTGAATAGTTCCATAAATAATTTGTGATGGGATGTCCAAAGTTGAAATTTTCAAGAAAAAATTCCCAGATAATCTATTTTTCTCATCAGTTTTCAGTTTTTTTAAGCCTAAACGTCACGGCTACATCTGTATACAGCTTTCCAAAAAATTTAAAATAACTTCGAAACCAAAAAAAAATTCAACTGATCAGAAAATTTCGATATTCCCGAAACCGCTTTGAACGTTTTTTTCTGGAAAAAGTTCAACGTTGGACGCCGCATATATGTTTTTCTTATGTTTGCCAATCAATCGATAGTTATAAGACACTCACTTCAACTTTTGTGTCCCGAATTCGTTCCCGCACACTGGCAGATTGTTGTCTGTAAAAAGTCGGACAATTGTTATGTTATACAAACATTTCATTATCAAAAATTTCCATTTTTACGTAATTACAAAATATTCTATCGAAAAAGTTGTTGAAATGAGTCGTTTTCACTTACTTTTCTCGTTGGACGCAGATGATGTTCTCGAGATGAGCATCTTTTTTATTTATTTTGATGAATTACCTGAAAAATAGCATGTTTTCATCTGGAAAAAGTCAAAAAACAACAAACAGAAAAGAGAAATAAAAATTATATCGATTGATCGTTTAAAGGATTATAAATCAAAATGCCTTTCGTCTCACAGCGAACACGAGAACGTGTACTTCTCTCGGACTATTTTCATTTCTTTTTCTTTTTTTTCGGCGTTTTACGACTACGTTTTTTCAGTGTTTTTCGTTTTTCTGGTAATTAGATCCGACTCATTTTTTATTCCAGATGAACAAAGTATACACAGTGCCGAAGCTGCCCAAGCAACACGCTTTTAAAAGGTATGGTTAGACCTTTTCAAAAACAAGAAACAAACGAATCTCGTGACAAATCTTATGACAATGATTATTTTCCGGATTCTGGTGATTTCGAAATGCAAGAATTTGAAAGCAATGAAATAATCAGTGACAAGAGCTTATATGTATATTTCCAGACGCTCCACCAACACCCAATTAATTTGTCACTGTATCATCTCTATCGTCAAGACTTCCTTCTGAATCGGCAATTTATACAAGCCCGGTTAGAAAGAAATTGGAACAATCGACGTTGGAAAATGTGATGGTTCAACTAAAACCTGTCGGTCAGCTGAAATCTCAGTTATGACTGAACAAGAGTTTGGTGTCCACGAGAGAATTATGGCTGAACAAAACGAGGAACCAATTTCAATTCCAACACCAGTTGCAGAAGTTAAAGTCAACCCATTTGTTCGAACAGTACGAAAACCTATGAAACCAAAGCCTCAAGTTATCCATAGGGTAACGCCAAAAATTATCGAGAAAGAATTTGAAGACGATGATGACATCGAGTCGATTTTAGGTGATTTGCATAGTGGACGACGTTGTCGAACCGTTAAGAGTCGTTGATAATTTATAGACGATGAAGGTTGGTTTTTTGTTGAAAAATCACATTAAACAAATGAACAACCACAATTTTCAGTTGTCCCTGTAAGATGTTAGCTGACAAGTCGAATGTTTTTTGAACAACGCGACATCGAAAGGGTGGATTGGATACACTTGTCAGGAGGCAATTGAAATCGAAAATCAAGTGAAGAAAAGACTGAAAGAGAAGATAGGAAGCGTTGCAGAATCAAGTGAAACGATTAGATTTGATTTTTGAGGTTAGATACTGACTATTTTTCTGCAATTCAAAATACCAAAGATTTCTATTCTTTAAACGTTATTTTCTATGTTAAAAATAAGCTTTAGAAGTTTGTCGAAAAATCGAATGTTCGTTTTTTCGACATTTTTAAAAATTTGTAGAAAAATCGAATGTCGGTTTTTTCGACATTTTTTTATGTTCGAAATTAGTTTTAAAAATTTGTCGAAAAATCGAATGTTCGTTTTTTCGACATTTTGTAAGTTTGAAAAATTTGTCGAAAAATCGAATGTTCGTTTTTTCGACATTTTGTAAGTTTGAAAAATTTGTCGAAAAATCGAATGTTCGTTTTTTCGACATTTTGTAAGTTTGAAAAATTTGTCGAAAAATCGAATGTTCGTTTTTTCGACATTTTTAAAAATTTGTAGAAAAATCGAATGTTCGTTTTTTCGACATTTTCAAAATTCGGGTAATGAAATATTTCTCTTTTTAGGTTTCATCGTAACAATGCGAAGAAAAACTCCTGGTTGGTTGCACTCTCGTGGACACCAAAGTAATAATTTCACCGACAATCGAGTCTACAGTTATAATACTCATATTTTTTGTATTTTATGAATTGTGATAAATAAACTATTTTTGGTGAATGCTATGGCTTTGAGTTCGAAATTGGTGGTAAAGTGAATGTATAACTTAGAAAAGACTGACTGGAATGTTAGAAGCTCGTATATGACGATTTTTATGTGTACCATTACTTATCTCTACCGTTCACAGTGAAAGTGATACTATAATCAAAATTATTACTCCGCAAATGTGTAAAATTTGAACAAAATTTTGAGAGGAAAAAATAAAACAAAAATGTGAAAAAAAAACTACGTTTTTCATGTTTTTTTCGATACCCCAAAATATTCAATTTTTTCGGTTCTTATATCGTCGAGCTCTTCAGATGCTATTTTTGATAGACCATATTTCATAACAAAACTCGAATATTTCAATGCCGGCTCTGTAAGTGTGAACATATCTCTAAGAAACATTGATGTTTATACCGTTATTTCTGAGCGTCGTGTGAATGAACGCCTGGAATGAATGATCTTCACGATCGTCCGCCACGGAACTTTCATCCTCATCTTCATTTTCTGAGTTTTGTGTTGAAAACGATAAATCGACATTTCTCACGTCAGCCAAATCCACCAAATCTTCAGTTGCAGTATGTTCCACACTGTTCACTTGTTGGATAGTGTCGGGAAGAACAGATTGAGTGAACAGACTTTTTCCTGAAGTTTCTGTCCTTTCAATAAGATAATCATCATCATCGGAATCGTCATCGGATTCCTGTGATTTTCGTTTTTTCAACGATAACATTGACACTGAAAAACGAAATTAGTTGTGGTTCTATGGAAAACTTTACTTACTCATTTCTTTTCTGCATCTCAATCTCCGAGGCGTACTCATAATAACAATAGAAAACAGACCAGTTCTCAGAAGTTTACAGATATTCGAAAATTAAATTTAGGAATTAAAAAAATTAAAAAATTATATAAACCACGGCCTAACGGAATGTTGTTTAAAAAATATCGGGCGTGTACGCGGCGCGCAGAAATTCCAATCAGCGTGTGTGCCGCGCGCGCGCGGCGTGCGCGCCGACCTTCAAATCGCGGCAAACGCGCCGGCAGTTTACCGAGTTTATTTATTGTTCATGCTGTAAAAAAGAGAAAAATCACAGAAAGTCAAGCCTAGGCTAAATGAAACCCTATGAGGGTGAAAAAACGCTTATAGGAAATTTGGAAATGGGAGAAAAACTGAAAAAATGAATAAATAAACTAAAGGCACACACATTTTTCTCAGGTTATGGTCTCGCAGTGACACAGTCGCCAAAAAACCTCGTTTGAAATAAATTTTTCTTTTGGACGTCACTTTTTTCACGGTATTTCAAAACCGGGGAGGCTGCCAAGCGAGAGGAAAATCTGATGATTTGAAAATTAGCGCTTCTGATCTACAAAAATTGAACTTGTAGGTCTGGATGTTCGTGCACGAAAAACACATTTCATATGATCCTTTTAAAATCTTCTTTTCACCTCTAAAATTCTAAAATTAGTTGTGGAATATGTTGAGAAGTTTCATGAAAATGAAAAAGAAAAATCTAGTTGAAAAACAAAATTCGAAATTTCAGACCCGCAATTTTTACTCTCCGCCTTGAAAGCACCTTTGATCTTTTTCGTCTGTTCTCTCTTTTTTCGATGGCAGCCCTGAATAACCGTGTTTTTTACGTTTATAATAATTAAAATCATTATCTTGAAAATTAGACGGGTTTTCAAATATTCTAAATTGATCCTGTTTTTTGACGGCAACACTTCGCAAAATTCACCTATTTTTGGTAGTAAATCAGCCATGTTTCACTCACATTGCCATTGCCAGGTTCATTTCTAAGTCTCTATTTTACGCGAATTTTTCTTATGACAAAAACATTCTAAAGGGAAAACACATACATTAAGAATGGCAGATCTTTCTCATTGCCCATTGCAAGAACGTCTCCGGAATATTCCGGCTGCCTGGTGTATGTATAAGCTTATTTAAAGGTGGACTGCGAGATAATTGAGTGTTTCGTCTATAATATAGTTTGTGTGCCCCTGAAAAATGATGCGAAAACCAAAAAAACGCAAAAAAATTGATACAGTGCCAGGAAAAAAACAAACACAAGCAATTCCGCCTTTCCGTCTTCACGACCATGTGCGCTCTATCGAACCATTATAAATTCAAAAAAGTACATACATTTTCGAAGAATTTCACTACACTATAAATGACGCAACATTGCACACCGTCTTTCTCAGATATATCGCAGTCCACCTTTAAGAGTCATTTGTCGAAAGTGACTACCAGAAGGTGACTCACTCAATAAATTAACTTCGCGATCTTCGATTATTTTCCCTTTGAGAATAGCTTCTATAAATGCGAGTCCTGATGTAATACTCATTACGATTTGACTAATCGATAAGATCAATAGATAGAATCTTGAATAAAAACTGAAATAATTAGTACGAATTGCAAAATGATAAAAGACTGAATGTGATAACCATGTTAAGAAAATGACGAAGAATTGGATTATTAAAATGACGAACCAGATTGAGAAAATCATGAACTATGTCTGCAAAAAAGTTGAATTTTTATTGAAAGTACGTTATGAAGAAAGCAATTATGAACATGATTAAAGGAATACGACAAATGTGGAGAGTACATATTTTAAAGTTGAAATCACTTATAAGATCAACTTCCGACATGTGGCAAATTCTCATATTCGGACAACATGTAGAATACGACCCCACCGTATTTCATGACCCCCCAGCGAATTACACGACCCCATAAATGTACTTCGAGACCCCATTTCCATTAGGGTGGGGTTTTGAAATACATGGGGGTCTTGATGTAAAGTGGGGTCATGAAATACATTGATGGGGTCGTGAAGTAACTGGCTTACAAGGGTGTGGGGTCGTATTCTACATCACCCGGACAACATGTAGAAGACGACCCCACGTGAAGTATTTCAACACCCCACAATAGAAGTGTATTTAATGACCCCTACAAATGTAGAACACGACCCCAACAATGTAGAAGACGCCCCCAAAAGTGTAGAACATGGCCCCAAAAGTGTAGAACATGACCCCAACAATTTTGGGGTCTCGAAATACATGGTATGGGGTCGTGTAATACATTTCTATCGCGGGGTCTTCTAATACGTTTTGTGGGGTCGTGTTGTACGTTTTGTCCCTCATATTCTCTTAAAATTGTTACGTTTTTTTCCTTTGATTCATACAAATAGTTTTTCTGTCATTCTAGTTTTGATTTTGGTTTGACAAGACGCGAGAAAAGATTATTGGAGAAAAGTGTCATAAATTGATTTGTAGGCAGAAAATTAGAGGAGAACAGGACAGCTGATTTGTGAAAGAACGATATATTTTTTTGAAACCTTACGTGTATTACAACCAGAATACTCACTGATAAGATAATTCGAAATGACTAAATTTGAATGATAAAATGGGAAGACTAGAAAGCACAAATACTTTGGTTTTGAAAGTGAAACAGGTGATATATTTGGACAAAAATGGGCATGATCTTCAAAATAAACATCATGTCTAACTTCATTTGAGTTATTGAGCTCTTCGCAGAAACGCAGAGCGAAAAAAGTATAATCAAGTTTGAAAATATAAAGTTGGAAATAAATGACAAAAATTAAATCGGAAAACAAGAAACGGGAATAATATTAGATGAGAAAATTACATGCACTGCGCCGCGTTGCGTGCGGTTCATAAGAGACGGAAGAGAAAAAATACACGCGACGCGTTTGAAGACATAATTCTATTAGCGGATATTTTTTTTAAAATTTTTTCCGTCTTGATTCAATTTGATAATACATATTTGAAATGTGGGTATAATTTCGCATGATCGGTCATAATATGTTTTCGATGTTCTACACTTTTGCTCTTCTCGTTAATGAGAAAACAACATGAAAAATTACTCACTAACCAGACGACGTTTTCAACTGTGACTAAAAATCAAATAGCCGAAACACGCTCTAACGAAATAATTAATTTTATCAAATTTGTAATTGTTGAAACTTCGGTATAGTAAAAATATTTTTTTGAGACCGAAAAATAAATTCTCGCAACAGTTGATATTGATTATATGCGTTAGAAAAACAAATTGAAAATATTCGATGTTGAAGTTTTGTAGAGCCGCTCTCTGCACATCAGAGTTGCGCGAAATCAGAATAATTTTTTGTTTTTTCCGGCTAAGGAACGCACGTCTCACGAAAAAATAGGCTAAGTTTAAGCAGAGAAGAAAGATACGAGGTTTCGAGCGATAAAAACTTAAATTTCCAGATGAGTTCGAATGAAATGTCTCCAGAACAGTTGAAAGAGACGTTATAAGTTTCCCATTCAATGTTTGCATTGTATTCATTGCGGGAGTAACTGAAAACGTTTTGCAGAATTTCTTTTGTGAAACGAACATTGATAAAACCAATGAAATGATATAGAAATCCATGAGAATGTGGATAATCGAAAGAGTTATTGCACTGGATTGTTGAGTTGAGAACATGTTAAAGTATTTCACGACAATTATCATTGACACAAATCGAGATAGTTTGGCAATCATCACACTGAGAACCATTGTTTTTGACCAATTGATAACTTGAGATATTTGATATTTCTTTTCTAGTGTTAATTCGCCAAATTGCTTTTGTGTAGTGTTTTTTTGAAACAATTAGAATAAAAACAAAAAGCAGAAAACTGATCAGGTCGATGGAATAGACAGTGTAGATACTGAGAGATCGAAGAAAATCACTTTCTGAAAAAATATGAAATTGTGACGTGGCCTTTATTACTTCAATGGTCTTGAAGATTAGTACGTTCAACTTGATTATATCTCATTTTTACCTGAGAAAATAGTGAAGTATGCAAGAAAGCAGGACAGCCCAATTGTGGCTATAATTGATATTGTGAATATTACATGACCATAGATAGAATTCATAAAACGTTCAGATTTATAAAGTGTTGAAAGTTGAACAAGAGCGAATAATAAAACTGAAACAGACTGGAGATGAGAAGCTACCGTGTTGAAAAAGGCTAGATTCTGTTGATCTGTAACTGGCGATAGATTGCGAATAATAAATCTCACGACAGAGTTACATGACATGTCAAACCAAATCATGTTTTTAACTATTCATACCTTTGATCAGGAAGTAGTGCTCATTGTAAACTCGTCCAAATCGATAAATGAACCAGATCAAATGATGAATATGGGCAAGAGATATAATTATAGACGCCGAAAAAAACAAGAATAATGAAAGTCTGAATCAATTATTTAACATCATGTCTATGAATCACTTTGACTCACCTCCATTTGGAATGTATTTCCTGAGATTTCATGATCACGAATAGAAATAAAAGGCTGGTAGGGGTACCAAGGATTGCGAAAAATAGTTCGATAACTCAAAAATATTCAAACGTGTCTTTTGGTCACTAACAATTATAAGCTTTGTGTAATTCGATGTTTTTCGATACAAATCACAATTTGGATGAGAATGCCTAATAAGAAAGAGTGAGAAATTTGAGAATATCATTGAGCCAGGCACGTTGGAAAACAATAACGTTATCTCAAGGGACTCACAATCGGTAGTCACTTTGTGGTGTGTAATCTTTAATTTTTGATCGAGTTAATCTTATAATTCTATCAATTGTATTTTTTTCAATTGAGAAAGCATGGAATCCGTCATTTTCACGTTGGGGCCAAAAAATTGATAGAAAATTTTCAGAAATTCGAATTTTTTCATAAAAAATAAAATTACCAAAATACGCAAAATGATGAGATTATTTTTTCAAGAAAAATTCAACGAATTTTTCAACCGAACTAAAAACGAAAAGTTCTCCACTTAGATCCGATTCTCGAGATTCTAAAAATTTCGAAAAAATCTTATCACGCTGGGCTCAACCTCAGTACGAGTTTTACCGGTCAAGCTAATTTCTGGATCTAATTATCGGGCCCGTACCTCGAAGTGTACTGGACAATGACACATACCAGCCTAATCCGAAGTATCATTGCGACGCGTCAAAAATTTAGTAAAATTTAGACATTCATTGAAAGTTTCAATTTGAAACGGTTTCTGTGATAACTCCCTTACCCTTAAAAGTGGATTTCGAAACGTTGGGCTAAAAACCCCTTATAATATTATGCAGGGAAAATGGTAAACGTCTCTATTTTTCTCTCGAATATTTTTGGTGTTCATGTTAACAAAAACATTGTTAAAAAATCATAATCATACTAATGACCATAACTTTTCAATGAGATAAAACTAATTAGTCAGATTTTTGTTTTGGTTCGGTGGTAGCAAAAATATGTTTCTACTTTATGTTTTTTAAGTTCCACAGTATCGTATTTCATAATAAAAAATAAATCTTCTTGTCCAAATCACGACTTCGAAGTTCCTTTTGAATTTTATAACTAAATTGTTTACCATATGGTACCAAAATATTTTAGATTTTTTAATATTATTTTTTGATCTACATTCGAAGGCTTATTCATCCTATGTGGCAGGGATGTGGTTCTAGGCCCCAACTGGGAAAAGTGGTGTTGAATATTGAGAAAACTGATCTCAGGAAAGTCAGTGCGCGGTCGCACGCTAGGACGCTGCGTTCGCGCACTGTTCGCGCACTGATCACGCGCGCGCGCGCAGCGTTCGCGCACTGACTTTCTTGAGATGGGACAAATCTAAGTTTTTTTTTTCCATTAGAAAAGAATGTGGGAACATAACAGAAGTTCTGCTTTTGTGAAAACCTCAATTTTTTTCAGAATGAGCTTCTTTTCCAACATCTGGGAAGCCTAATTTTCCCAGGTAAGGCCCAGAAGCACATCCCCGCTATACGGAAGTGGGTTCTCTTTCATTTTATGAATTTATCAAACGCACTTCTAGATCAATTCAATAGTTTCTAGATCAATGCATCCCTGGTTGATAATTCATTTATTGATCACACTTTTCGCTATTTTCCAAAACCTCATTTTTTTGAGATTCATCGTTTTCTCAAAGATTCTCGATATTTACTGCAGGTTTGAAAACACATTCGACACCATAAAACTATGTAGTCAATAACATGATTCTGTAGGTTGTCACTTTCTCTGATCTCACATGGGAAACTATTGATTCTATTGTCTTATACAACGAGCGCAGTGTTTTGCGCCAATCATTATCAAGAATATGAATCGGCTGAATGTCAGAAACCAAGTAAGACCGTGATAGTGTGAGAAAATTTTTTTCGTTTATTTTTCAGATGGACTGAGCACGTTTTTGAACATAGCTCATGCTACTGGTGAATTTTTAAACGTTGGCCCATTGTTTGTTTTGGTGTGCGGTAGGTTTTCAAAAAAAGAGAGCTAAATCCGGGTAGGGTAAACAGCTGAAACCTCCACATTGTTATATTGAACCTAAACATTTGAGAGAGTAAGAGAGCTACTATCAAAAAAACAATAGATCTATCAAAGTAACAATAAAATGAAAACAACCCCATGGTTGTCCGCTTGCTTTGATGTGGATGGTGTTGCTCCACTCACGTTTTTTTCTTCACCCTCATATTTTTCAGAGTCATTCAAGTTCACTTAAAATTTCTCTGCATCTGATGAGAATGTTTCCTTGTTTCAGACAGACTTGCCTCAATTGTTCTTATAAATCGACACAACTCAGACATCTATAATCGTGTATATTTCATTCTCATGATCGTCAATTTCTTTTTTCTGATAGCCTATATTTATTTTGCTGTTTTTTCAAACTCGCCGAGTCTCGAACTTATATCAGCCATTTTTCTACTATTTCTTCTTGTTGTTTCATTAGTTGTATGTTTTCGCAGTTTCAAATTCAACAAATCCGAAATGGTTTTCAGCTGATTTCCTATCTCATTTGTCAATCTCAATCAATCTATTATCGAACTCAAGGAAAGGTTTGTCTCAACACTCGTTTCCGACTTGCCCAATCCTATGAGTTATGTAAAAGTCTTTTCCCGCCAATTCTGGCCGATCTCATTTTCGAAATTCTTCTGGCCATATTCTTTGTTCTATTTCAAACAGAAACTTTCAAATTCACGAATCCCGAAAATTTCTATCAAATATTCAATGGATTTATGAATTTAGGGTGTGTGAATCTCACCACTTTTCTGTATTTACACAAAGCTTTTCGTCAAAAAGTGAGAATCTCGAAGTATTTCGAAAAATCTGTCTAGTTTTTAGGTTCGTAAAATATTGATTTTTGGTCGGAATCGGGTTCGAGTACAATCATCGGCAATTCAAACGTTGAACGGAAAAAAAATCGAATTCTCACAGAACCAGAAACAGCATTTTACTACCTTGGAAAACGCCTGGAAATAGCTACCCCCAATGAAAATGGGATGTGTTCGTGACGAGAGTCGCGAGTTTTGTGATTCACAATACCTTGAGGTCGCATGTTTGCATCTTGTATAATACTCTCCACGTCTCGCACACTCTCTCGCTTGTGTGTGTGTGTCACTTTTTTTTCAGGGGGGAAAAAAAAGTTTCAGTCAATTTTTTTTTTTGAAAAAAAATATTTAAAGAATAAATTTATATCCTTTCGCTTCAGAAAACCTCGCTCTTTCGATTGGTGAAAACTAGAAGTTCTGAAAATGTCACGCCGATTCAAAAAAAACTGTAAACGAAAAATTTCCAGAAATCATAAAAAAAGCGGCATTTTTTCAAACTAGACTGTTTTAAAAAAAAATTAGGTCGAAAATGAAAAATGTGCCGCCCGTGAATCGTTCAGTTTTTCACGCTCTACAAGATGGTATAAGCCATTTTTTACGAAATGTGAAAACCACGGAGGAGATAGGAATCAAAGTTTCGAAATTGAGAAGTTTGTGTGTTTCTCCACATCGAGTATATTGTTTCACTATTTTTTCAGAACCCTAAATATTTTTTTTCATTAGGTATTTATATATGCTTTCGCTTCAGAAAACCTCGCTCTTTCGATTGGTGAAAACTAGAAGTATTGAAAAAATCACACCGATTCAAAAAAAGCTGTAAACGAAAACTTTCCAGAAAAAACTGAAAACAGGCGTTTTTCAAACTATTTTGTAGAGAACTTGGAGCTGATCAAAACGCAATATAACAGATTTCTCAATATCCGAAACTCAAAAATCAGTACTTTTATGGTTCACTTCTGAATTCAGATTTCAAAATACCGTTATGCAGTGTTCACAGGCAAATGCGAACCGGGCGATAATCGGCGCTGCAAGGTAGTAATCCTTACCCGAATCCGACCGGTCATCGACCGGTAATCGTCCGATTTTCATCATTTTAAAGAAAATCGGCCGGCGTTGAAAACTACAACAAGAAATCGGCCAATTGTCGACGCGGAATCGGCCGGCTCGTTTTTTTTTTCGAAAGTCAGCCGATTTTCTGTACGGAATCGGGCTGCATCGCCCTTTTCGGCCGGTACGCATTTGCCTGTGCGTTTTGACCAGCTGGGAATTCTCTACGAAACATGTGTTAGGCCAAGATGACCCGGCTCTCCCGTTTATGAGCTGGCATGGCTTGAAAATACCAAATTTTGTTGCAATCGAGTGCCATTTTGGAAAAATACATTGCAGGAAGTTTCGTTGGTCGTTCAATCTTACCGCAGGCTTGAAGAGCTCGTATTTTCTTGCCTGGGGAAAAAAACGACAGCCGTGTTTTGTAGAGTATTCCCAGCAGAAACAGTTTTTCACAATATCCGGGAGTGAATAAGCCGACCAGAGCGGATTTCAGGCCAGGCCCAAGTGGGTTTGTAGATTTTCCAAAGTTTCTTCAGTAGTGAACATTTTTCGTAGAAAATCCCCAGCTGGTCAAAACACTGCATAACGGTATTTTGAAATCTGAATTCAGAAGTGATTTATATAAGTACTGATTTTTGAACCATTTTTCTGTCGTATATTGAGAAATCTGTTATATTGCGTTTTGATCAGCTCCAAGTTCTCTACAAAATCATATCTCCATTTTTTTTCTGAAAACCGAAAACACTCGAAAAAATACGATGAATCTAAACGGGCCACGAGAAGTTCTTATTTTTTCATTTATTTTTTGGCTGTTTTCAGCATACATGATTTTTTCAACTTGAATGACATATTCGCCGAACTCACCCTTCACCAATCAAAAAATCGAGCCTTTCTGAACCGATAGAATATAAATTTACGTAAAACCTTATCACAGAAACTCAAAATTAGCATGCACAATTTCTCCATTTTTTCAATGTTTTCGAAACTTTGGAGTCTATCTCCTCCGTGGTTTTCACATTTCGTAAAAAATGGCTTATACCATCTTGTAGAGCGTGAAAAACTGAACGATTCACGGGCGGCACATTTTTCATTTTCGACCTAATTTTTTTAAAAACAGTCTAGTTTGAAAAATGCCGCTTTTTTTTATGATTTCTGGAAATTTTTCGTTTACAGCTTTTTTTGAATCGGTGTGATTTTTTCAGTACTTCTAGATTTCACCAATCGAAAGAGCGAGGTTTTCTGAAGCGAAAGGATATAAATTTATTCTTTAAATATTTTTTTTCAAAAAAAAAATTGACTGAAACTTTTTTTTTCCCCCCTGAAAAAAAGTGACACACACACACACAAGCGAGAGAGTGTGCGAGACGTGGAGAGTATTATACAAGATGCAAACATGCGACCTCAAGGTATTGTGTATGATTTGAAATTAATTTTTTGTTCAGCTGCCAGTGCGTGACCGCACCCTAGTGTGGGCGTCATATCGTGAATGAATAATTGTCATATCGTGAAAAAAATAAAAAGGGAACTGAATTGATATTTTATCAAATTTCGAAATTAAGAACAAGTAAAAATAAATTTTGTGACACAGATTTTTTCAGTCCAAAGTTCATCTCACTCGTATTCGTTAACACGAATATACTAAACTAGCGATTCGATTAACATTAGTTAGAACGGTCATTTTTATAGTGATACTTATGCTGTCGCCTTTTTCGGAGGTCCCCATTGATTATGCAAATATTTGATGTAGTCTTGTTGTGTCGCATCCATCTTGATTAGATCCCCATTAATTGTTCTCGGTGTTCGAATATCAGCTGTTGAGAAGAAGCCTTTTCCAAGTTTCTTATTGATAATCATCATCCAAACAACGATAAAAATAATATAAGTATCGAGAAATATTTGAAATATTGATGCAGTTATTGCATCATTCCGGTCAGCTGAGCCAAAATCAAAGAACAACAGTAGATTTATGATCGAGATAAAACGAGATAATTTAGCCAACATTAAACTTGGAATCATAGTTCTTGACCATTTTATAACTTGTGATATTTGAAACTTCTTCTCTAGTGTTACCTCTCCTATTTTTTCATCATACTTTCTTTTTGATACGATTAGTACATAAATCAATGTTAGGAAACTGAAAGTATCAACCAAAAGTACCACAACAGTACCAAAAATTCGAAAACTTGGACCTTCTGAAAATTGAGTTCTCTGATTGTTTTTAGATCGACATACCTGAATATAAGGTGTAATAACCCATTATGTTAGCTATTAGGAAATTGAGAAATGCTAATAAATAGAATAGAATGTTACCGGTTAGAGATTCGATGAAATGCTCGGGTAGATAGATTGTGAAGAACTTCAGAATAGAAAATAGAAAAACTGAAAGAGATTGGAAAACGGTTGCCACTGAATACAAGTAAACAAACATAACATGCTCTGAAGTTCAAAAAAATCGAAAAAGATGTTGAATTGAAGGGCAAACCTCTCATTGACAAATATGAATCACTATAAAGAAGATTGTGTTCATTGATATAACTGATCATTCGAACAAAATGAACCAATGCTAGAGTGATAGAAGAAATGAACACAAAAAAGAGAGCAACTCTGAAAATTAATTTCGCTCAAACTTCTGTGAACAAACCAACCTCCATTTGAATTGAACTTCTCGAGAAACATAGATAACTATGAGAAATAGGACACTGCTAATTGTTGCGAGAATGCTTGTAATGAGTTCAGCGATGAGAAAATATCCGAATCCAATCATTTTCAAACTGAAATAAATGTTTAAAGAGGGCGATTGAGAGCAACGAGTTCGAATCAGAAACCCATCAAGATTCAGACAATGAGAGACATCAGACAATGAGACAATTCGAAATTATTTGAAAGGAATGAACTTCAGAGTTATATTATGACGAAACTGGAGAACACTGTCCGAGATAAATTTCAATTTTTCACGAATCTGACCGGAAGCACGGAACGTCATGAAAGGAAAAGTGAATGAGAAGCAAAGAAAAGTCTGGTTAGTTATTCGTTTTACAAAAACAAATTTGTCTCACTCCGTTCTAATAAAAAATTCACAATTGCTGAGAACAGAATGATCAAATCTCTGACAACGCGTTGTTGTTAAAAAGGTCGGAGTAACACCTGCGAATGTGCAATATGAATGAGTAATATTTTTCTGATTTATTTACTGTTTTTTTTCTGAATACCTCCGAGACATCATTGCAAAAAAAAAAAAAACTCGCGGAAACTCAGGGAAACATAAGCTCCGGACACGCACCAAATCAGCTCAGGGCTGTCGGAATGGAGTGGGTTCCAGGGGGCAGCCCACCTGTAATGGACCTATTCATGACAATTGAAAAAAGAAAAAAATTGAATAAAAAAATAAAAATGCGAGGAAAAAAATTATATTTTTTCTCAAAAAAAAATCACAAAAAATGATCTCTGCATCTTGGAAAATGCCTTGAATTTTTCGATTTTCTCTGTTTGATCTACCCAAAATTCGCATAAATCATCATTTTTCGTGACTTTTTTTGAGAAAAAAATATAATTTTTTTTCCTCGGTGCGCATTGGCATTTTTATTTTTTTATTCAATTTTTTTCTTTTTTTTAATTGTCACGAATAGGTCCATAAGTGGGAAAAGTGGGCTATAATGTCCACTTGGTAATTCCCATTAAAAAGTAGAATATTCCATGGAGGCCCAGGTGGGCTTTGTTTTTCATGAAAGGTGAAAAAAAAACTAGAAATGAAAAAAGAAAACGAGAGATGCCCGATAGGTGGTCAGAGACGGTAGAGAAACAAAGAAACAAATTGTTCCCAGGTGGGATAATCCAGCCCACTCCACGTTTTCCTGTATTTTTTGTAGTGGGCTGGGGTGGGCTGGGCTTTTTTCTAGTTTTCTATTTGGAGCCCACTCTACCCCCCCCCCCCCCCCTCCGGCAGCCCTGGCTCCGGAGCTCGCTCGGAAGAAAATGCGTTTCCGGAGATTAAATTTCCCTGAGAAATGACATTCATGTGCATATAACGAAAAATTAAAAAAAAAAAACCCCCAACAAAAAAGTGAATGGTTTGCCAGCAACCTTGTTGATTTTTGAATTTTGCTATCACATATAGGTGCTAGCAAAATGAAGAACAAACAAGGAAGCAACAAAAATATGAAAATCATCGAAGCAAAATTGATTCAGTGGTTAGAATATTGTTACTTTGATCTTTTAAATTATTTCAAGCAGACTTGGTTCGAACCACCTTTTCTTTAATTAGTCTTGTTTGAAAACACAACGAACTGATCTCATGATTAACAGGTTGAGTTAACAAAAAATGAACTTGATGTACGGGTTGTGAGAATGAGACTGTTGGGAACTTTTGCGAGGCTTTGATTCATAAATTATAGGTTCTTGCCTATTTGACATTTGATGGCTTTGATATTTGAATATAAAAAAAAGCGAGTTTCAGAAATAGTTTTTTCGAGTTCATAAAAATCTCAAAATTGAAAACTTCAATTTCGATGTATTTGGTTCGAAAAACCAAAAAATGTTTGAAAGAAAAAACAAAAACATTTTTTGTCTTGGGTTACTGTACCCGCACACACACACACAAACGGTGTTTGCGGCCGCCAATCTTCCTGAGAACGAATTCAAAAACAGTTTTTTTCTTTTTTTTTCGACCTCACAAAGTACTTTTTTCAATTTTTGAATTTCACACATCGAAAGTTGAAGTCTTCAATATTGAGATTCTGATAAACACGAGAAATTAATTTCTGAGTGACGAGGAGTCTTTAATTGTTTTCTGATTTTAAAGGTTTTGAAAGAACAAAAGTTCGACGAACCGGTTAAAAAGTTTCCTGGTGAATAAGCCACTAAGATTGCAGTATTTGGAGATACATCGAATAACTAACAAGAAAAGCCTCCCAATGTTTCAAAATTCGAAATTATCTGAAATATGAGATGTATAACAGCTAGAAAAATGTTAAGTATTTCAACCCGAGTTTCTTTATGAACTATATAGTAGGTGACACATTGGAAGGCTCGATCTAGTTTTATTTGAAAATTCTCAAACTTCAGAAATTTTTCAACACACACTCTCTAAATCATACTCACTCAAATAATGACATAAATGTGGAAGTGTGATAAACATAATTTGTAACACTTTATTACTCACTCAAATATTCTGACACACATTTTCTCTTTTATCCAAATAATTATATTTTTCAATACCAAAATATCTAGACAGCACCAAGACAAAAAAACGCAGAAAATGATTTCTAATTTACAACAACTGGGGAAATCGAGTTTTTGGAAAAACAAAAAGAGCCTGAGAAAAACAATATTCGCCAGAAAAAAGTAAGGTTTTTGACGTCGTTGCAAAATGTCGGAAACTTTTTCCGAACACACAAAGATCACCCAAGTGACATATTTAGATCTAAATTGTTTTTTGAAAATTGAATAAAGTTTTGACGCAAGTAAGAACTTTTAAAAAAGATGCGAGACAGGATCAGTTAACCTAATATAGGTAAATCGGGCTCACTCACCGGCCCGGACGTGACTTAAATCAGGGCAGAGCAGGAGACATCACCCAGACGCAGAAATGGTTTAGAAACTTCATGATCCGCACTGCTTCGCATTTAAAAATCCCTTTTACTTTTTAAAACAAGCTCAGCCGTTTCAAAACCCCTTTAAGTATTTATCCCCTCTCACCTGTATACCTTTCAAAATAGTGAGCAAAGACCACACCAAAAGTTGACATTCATAAAATTCCTGTGGGTATTCATTGACGTGTGTTACAGACAACGGTTGATTTTAAAAATAGCATCCAAAAACATAAACTGGTGGGTGTTGTAGCATCGTCAAACTGTATTTTGATGATGGGTGTATTTTGATGTCAAGGTTTTCTTTTCTGAGATCATATTTCTGTGTATTTATGAGATCTCCTATCAGTAACCCGAAATCTCCTGGTACCCATTAAAAACTTTGTAACGAGAATAACAAATTTTCAAACTGACGCACACTTCCGAGTCGATGCGAGACAACTACCGAAGGAACACGTAAAAGGTTGTGGTTACGGAAAGACAAGTAATTCAAAGACATTTATTCCATGTGTTAATTTTGAAGGAACTTCTTCACTATTAAAAATTAACACCCTTGGTTGTTTTCAGTTCCATTGTTTTTCAAATAGTTCATATAATCTTGTTGTGTTGCATCCATTTTAATATTTTTTCCATCGATCGTTGTTGGGATTGCCATCTGCGATGTTGAGAAAAAGCCTTTTCTCCATTTTTTGTGAATAATAACTATCCAAAGAACTAGAAAAATAATATAGGCATCCATGAAAATTCGAAAAATAGACAGAGGAATTTCATCGATCTCTTCCGGAGTATCGAAATCGAAGAAAACTAGGATAGTCATCAATGACGCCACTCTGAACAATTTGGCAATCATTATACTTGGTATCATTGTTCTGGACCACGTATAAACTTGAGATGTTTGGTATTTTCTTTCGAGTGTCACTTCTCCCAACTTTTTCTCGTATTGTTTTTTGGAAATTTTGCACACGAATGCAAAAATCGTGAAGCTTGTAACATCTAATAAAAGAGTTGAATAAACGCCGATACAGTTGAAAAATGTGCTATCTGTGAAAAAAAAACCCAATTCATTCCAATTGAGAAATGATTTTTGATTACCTGAAAATACTATTTGTTGGGCTAATAGATTGGCTAGAAGGAAAGACACAGCGGTTGCTGAATAAAATAAAATATCAGCAATAAGTGACTCAAGAAAATTCTCCGACAGAAAGATAGTAAGAACTTGCATGACGGAAAATATGAAAACTGCCAAGGTTTGTGTATAAACAGCGACAACGTAGACAAACAGAATCAAATCGGGATCTCAACATCATCATTTTTATCTATGAAAACCTTTTTCACTCACCTGCAATGTTTATGTATGCTTTATTGTAAATTGGTCTGAATCTATAAATAAAAATGACAACTCGGATGAAATGATTATTCGATACTGTATTAGACGAGCAGAAAACAAGGAACAGTGCAACTCTGAAAGTTTCAGAAAACATCGAACTTCTGAAACATTAATTCAACTCACCTCCACTTTGAATGCACTTCTCGTGACTTACTCCGAGATTAGATCGCCATCACTATGAAAAATAAAATACTCGCCGGAATAGCTATGATACTAACTGCGAGTTCGGTTAGAATGAGATAAGAGAAAATCATAGTTCCTCAAAGGTGTGTCGGTTTTGATAAAGTTTCACAGTTTACAGTTGTATCTGATCGATTATGAAAAAATAGAAATGACTGAAATTAATAGTATTCCCATGGGGTTGGAAAACAATATAGATTTACTGAAAACTGGAAAGTGATATTGTAGAGATCAATTCAAAAAAAAGGACAGTGTTTTTCTCAAAGCAACAGAATAGTTTTGTTTCACCAGACTAGACTATTTCAACACTTTTATTCGTCTAGAAAAAGTATTATTCTTGAAGTGCCTATTTTCGGATATATTTGAGGGGACTTTTTTCTGGTCTTCATAAGAAAAGCCCGGTCGGTCAGGGGCTTTCGGTCGGCCCAATAACACCCAAATTTCATCCCTGCCTCTGAGAAGCCTCTTCTTTTACCAAGCGAAAAATGAGTTTTCCCAAAGGTCACGTATTATATTTTATAAATAATAATTTTTTAAATATATTATTTTTACTTTCGTTTTTTTTTTTCGTTTGAAGGAAAAATATTCTCGAAACTAAGCTAGGAAAATTTGTAGATTTTTATTCATTTCCACTGTTGATTCAAATAATGAATATATTGGTCGGTAGTTGATCGCGTTTCCAATCGTTTCACATCAATAGTACTTGGCCAAATCGATGTTTTTTCCAACATATTATTTTTCGAACTTTTATACCTCGCCGCTATTCCGCAGACTAATGAAATCACGAATATATCAAGTAACATGTTGAAAATCGAAAAGGACGCAGCCATGAACTCATCCGGCATATCTTGGTTTAGAGCTATTCCGATCACAAAAAACGAAACGAATCGGAAAAGTGTGGCACTGAGGATACTGGGAATAATACTTCGAGACCAACTATACACCTGATATACTTGAAATTTTTTCTCGAGTGTAACCTCGCCAATGAGTTTCATATAATTTTTCTTTGATAGATAGTATGTGAAAATAAGAATGATAAGAGTACAGACATCCGAAATTATCAGGCTACTCACAATATAGTCATCAACCAAGTCAGAATCTGAAACATAACATTTTACAAACAAACATTTGGGGCCATTTCAACGTACCTACGATGTACAACAGATGGGAAGTGTAAAATGAGATGAAAATTATCAGCGAAGATATAAAATAAAATAATATATTCAACATTGATGAATCTAAAAGTCGATCAGACAGAATTATAGTGAGCATTTGGACAATTGCAAAAAACAAAAGACACAACGATTCGACAAACAGTCCAGTTTCATGAAGAAAAGTGACATAAGGCATGTCTGGAATTAAATCCGAACAAATATTCAAAATTTGTAGAGTGTAGAGAAACTACCTGTCTTACTGATATGAACAGGCCCATAAGCTAGACCAGTATTTTGAAAAATAATAAATAATCGGATAAAATGTGTGATAGTCATTAATGTTGATGATGAACATATCACAAACAGAATTATTCTGAAAAATCGAACAATTAGAAACAAATAGGAAGGAGTTCCAAAATAGCTTCGTCTTTTCAAAAGCTCTGAATTCTAAAGTCAGAATTCCGAAAACTGAAAATTGACAACAAGTTTCATCTTCAGTGTTAGCAACTAACCTCCATTTAAAGTGAATCGATGTTGACAATTTGACAATAATGAGAAACAATAGATTTGCAGGAATCGATAAAATACAAAAAGAGATTTCGAGAACTATCAAAAACTCAAAAATCATGCTTCGAATTGATCAATCACTTTTCGTTTCCTGAAATGTCAAATTTGTTTTAAATTATGAAAAACATTCATTTCAAAAAAATTTTGCACACGTGGAAAAACGTTTTAACTCAAATTGGCCAGAAAAAAACTATTTTTATAGTATCATAAAGGGGACCGTAGAAAACATTACAAAACGTTCAAATTTTGAGTATCCAGGTATCCTGAAATCTCAAGAAATTTAACAGGTCTAAATAGTTTTCGAAATCATTTCATTGAATGAATCCTATTATCTTTTTTTCTTTAGTTTGAGCCAGAAAAAAAACCAAATAAAAATATGGATCTGTACTCTGACTGATTACACAGCAAAAAAAAAGAAACGAAATTTTCTTCACGCGGTGTATGCACACAAATAATTGTGTGTGCGGGAATTCATTATTTATTTTTCTTTTTATTCTTTCCAAAACGGAAAAAACTGTGTTTACAGCAAAAACAATGTTTTGAGAGAGTAATAAGACTATTGGAAAGGAGAACAGTATGTTTTATGGCCTTTTACGACCTTTCACAATGAGCAGAGAAGGTGTTAGAGGATATTGGCATGAATAACGATTGATTTGTCTTTTGCAGTAGCTCATATGTCTACTAAGCTACTCACTGATTCTTAATATAACATATTTGAACATTGTCGAGTAGAACCGCAAGAAAAACATAGTAAATTTAACAAAAATACTAAATATTCACAATTTTTAGCCATTTTTCCTATTTGAAAAACTACTTTTCTTCTAACTTTATGATATATTCATCAAATCTAGCTTATCCTGTTGCTGTTTTGTCGATTTACGAGTGATTTTCATGAGATTTTGAAAGAAAAACTGGAATACTGGTTTTTGCTCTTTTATTGGCAGTTATGTCCACTCTATCGATGATTGACACATTGTAAATGATTTACAATGGGTTGTTCTTTCTTCTTACTACTCTAACTCGTGAAAATATGCTCAGTTTTTCGGAAATGCTTGGGTCTTTGATGATTTTCGAGCTAGAACCGTGGAAAAGTGTCATTTGTCAGCGCAACCAGAGAATAGCTCACGACGACCAAAAAAAGCGGGGTGTGCACTTCCTCGTTAGGCGATTGAATGAATGGGATTTAGCACACAACAAAAACAGATTTACATTGCCGGAAAAGCATAATAATGGGGCAAAAACAAGCTCAAAGTAGCGTTCAATGCACACAACAAACTAGCATTTGCAAATTATGTTATCTTTGGTACTTTTCGTAGTCATTCACCAATTGCTACCACGCGGTTACTGTAGATCGAAATTTCAGCAGCGAAAATATCCAGAGCAAGATTCTTCAAAAGTGTGACAATTATAATTTTAGACTTTTTAGACACGTAGAATCAGATTCTTATAATAAAAAACGCTGAAAATCACTTCTGAATCGAATAGACATAATAACATTAATATAGCGCGGGTTACCGATGTGGGAATGGCTAATATAGCCAAAAAACAATCCTTCTCTTGCTCTCATCATGCCTTATCTTAACCAACACATTTCACAATTTTCCACAAAAAAAGTTTACAGAAAAAAATTATCCGGATGATGTAATAATGTATTTCTGATTTGTGATTCGGAATATTCCAATTTATTTATAAACATTTTTATGCAGTATTGTAGTACTCGTAACTCCAAAAACTTTTTCATGAATGTTCGATGCTAGTTCACTTCCATTGTTGATTCAAATAATTAATATATTGGTCGGATGTTGATCGCATTTCCAACTGTTTTCCATCAATGGTTTGCGTTCCGATCGACGTTTTATCCAAAAACAGATTTCTCCTCAATCTTTTCTGCCTTTTAGCCATCCCGAAAACCAAAAAAATGACGAATAAATCGAGAAACAAATCGAAAATTACAAAGGAAACAGCTTTGAACTCGGCTGAGACGTTTTTATTAAATGCCAATCCGATGACTACAAAAGATATAAATCGGAAGAGTTTGGCTCCAAGAATACTTGGAATAAAACTCTTTGTCCATGTATAAACCTGATATACTTGGAATTTTTTCTCAAGAGTGACTTCACCAATTTGTTGTACATATTTCTTTCTCGACAAATAGTACGATGAGATTAGAAGAAAGATATTGCAAGTATCCATCATAATCAAAAACCCCACAATATTATCATTGAACCATTTAGATTCTGAAACTGTTATGACAGTCAAGTCAAAAACCATCACTTACCAACAACATACAAGAGGTATGAAAAATAATAAGAAGTGTATAAAATAGATATGATGATGAAATAAAATAGGACATTAAAAATAAGTGATCCTAAAACCCTTTCAGATAAGAATAAGGTTAGAGTTTGTACAATGGCAAAAAATATTAGTGAGAGTGATTCGGCAAACAGGCCAGTTTCGTGAAGAAATGTCACTGATGGCATTGCTGAACGGTTTGAAAAATTAGGAAAGAAACTAAAAACACGAACGAAGTGAAACTTTTATAACCCGGCTATTCTTAAAGATCGCCAAATTTCTCCAAGGTTATGAAAGTAGCCAATGATAAAATCATACTCTCCCCGTTTTTTTCTGATTTATAAACTTAGAAAATAAACTTCTGAGTCGAGATTTTCAGACAAAAAAACTATGAACGAAAAAAGGTGATCCGGATTTTTTTTCAATCTCACCAGTTTCACTAGTATATATTGGATCAAATGATAGTCCAGCTTGTCGAACAATCATGAAAAGTCGAATGAAATGAGTCGAAGACATTAACGTCGAAGAGGAACAAATTGTGAATAGAATCGCCCTGAAATAAGTATTTGAGAAGATTCAGAACACTAGGTTTTTCGGATACTGACCAACACTTTTTTTTTTAAATTAAAACGTGAACTTGTAAAAAAAAATGAATTGCCAGACTGAGAAATTGTAAAGCCTCCCTCTTTAGAGGGGTGAAATGAAAAACTAACCTCCATTTAAAGTGAATCGCAGTTGATATTTTGATAATGATGAAAAATAGTATATTGGCAGGAATTGACAAAAGACAAAAAATTATCTCGAAAAACACCAAACACTCAAAAATCATACTTTCCGTTTTGGCTCAACTAATCATTAGTTCTGAAAAGAAATTTTACATTTATATTGTGATTCGAACAAAAAAATTAAAAAAAAAGAAGGAAAAACTCACAAAACATGATCAAGCTTTATCGGGAGAATTGGACTTACGTTTTTTTTCCTGTAATTTTACTGTATGAACAGAGCAGGCTTGGTCGGAATCGGGAATCGGAATTTCCGCTTTTCCGGTTGTTCCGATATTTTTCGGAAATTTTTTAACGGCGGAAAGTTTCCGAAAACCAAACACCTATTTTTAGAAAAATGAAAGCTGACTTTCTTGATGAAAATGAAATTTTGGACAGATTTATTCGATTTATTGGTCATAATGTATTTTTTTCATACATTTTGACTCGATCGGTCTCTTTTGACGAGAGAAATCTCGGGGAAAGATCCGCCAGCGTGCAGTCATGTTTTCGCAAGCGTGCAGTCATGTTTTCGCAAGCGTGCAGTCATGTTTCTGCACGCGTGCATAACTTTTCGCCGCACGGCTTGCACAAGTTTCTGCATGCTTGCGCCCAGCTTGCATTGCTTGCCGCATCGCTTGCAGAATGCTTGCGGAAACACTCTGCAAGCCTTGCTTCGAGCATGCGACATTAGTCTGCAACCCTTGCGAAACGGTTGCATAAATAGGCTGGAACGTGCTCGTTGATTGCACCTCAGTAAAAATCAATTGGTTTAAAACATTTATTAGCTCTATTTAAAAGAAAGCACAAAAAATACAGTAGAAAAATGAAAAATATAAGTTATGCTCATCGCATTTACGAAAGTTCTTATCGTCGAATATCAAAAAACATCCATGCTGCCTTACTTGTTATACAATTGTTAGACATTTTCACCCACATGCCATTGAAATGCGCATCATTGACCGTTCCACGAATACATAAATACCATCACTTGTAGAATATCACTAGAAAAAAATCTGATTTTCGCCCAGTATTTCATTACTATCAACTCACCGATTACATAGCAATGATGAATAATGATTGTTGAACCATAAAGCTCAATCCGGCACTCGTTGCGTCTGTAATTTTCATATACAATTTATAATATTGAACTTAGGCATACTCATTGGGTCGACCTCGAGCCGCGTTGTTTCAATTTTTGGTCGGCCAGGCCCGGCCCAACATTTTAAAGTACCTATTCCGTACAGTAGATTTCGGAAATTACATTACTAGAGCTTACTGAAAACTCTCCTTCATGCAAAACACTCCATCAAAAAATTTGCAGAACTCAGTTTTTCGATTCAAACTCACCTGAACTATACTCACCTGAACTAGCTATCGACTGAAACATCACACATCCCATGAATAATTCTCAGTTGTTGCGGAACACAGTGTTCATAACCAGTTATTGACTCCGATTGAGGAATCTTCTCGAACTGTTGAAGTTCTGAAATTGTTTTCATTTGTTTACTGATATTTATATGAGCTTACCCTTTCTCACTCGAAGCTTTGATTTTTCTCGGATACGATGGTTAAAACATAATTGATTCGATTCATCTGTAATGGCAAAAACTTATAGAAATCAAAGAGAAAAAAGAAAAAAAAAAGAAAATGAATTTTCGAAAATATTGGCGGAAGATGCGTCTGCTCATCTGATCATTGACGCTTTATTCGTGGCTGTAAGCCTTGCGACGAGCGTGCAGCGAAAAAAACGAAATTGAATTTTGTCGCACGGCGTGCGTCATTCTCATTCACAGTTGCAGTCTTTCAAAAATCGATATTTTCATGACGCACGCTTGCAGAAACGGCCGATTTTACTGCACGCCTTGCGTCGCGCTAGCGGATCTTCTCCCAAGATGTGACGCCTTATTTTCGAAATTCAAACTTCCATTTTTCCGAATTCCCGGAGAAAGGACGATCTGAATCTGGGTCGGAAAAATGCACGAACATACAAGTTATATTTTTTCAGAAAATTTTTGAAGTGGCTGCCATGTTGCAAAGAGTAGACGAACTCTACAGAAAATCGAGAGAACAATCAAGTAAAAAATTGTGCTCAAAATCAAAAATCGGAGAAAAATAAATGTGATTGTCTATCTAAAGTCAAATGGAAAACGACTTTTTTGTATTTGTGTGGGCCTAATAACAACAAATAATTGTACTCGTGTCTGATTTTCAGTAGGAAATAAAAAGATACCATCAAACTTTCGAAATAAAAAGTGTTAATGATAACTTGTAATTTTCTCTAATGAAGCACTGCGTTTTCAGCAAATATCACGTTTTATGTATGTAGTTTTTTTTTTTGAACGGCAACCAAGGTCCGATTTTTTGGGCCTGTTCCAGCCACATCTTGAAAACTCCGGTATGTCGGGATTCTGGAATATCTGAGATTTGAAACATTCTTCTGATCCGTTTCGGAAACGTTTTCTATGTGTAGGTCCAATTCAGATCTATATTTTTGACTATTTACTTTGTTACTGGTAACACTTAACAAAGCATTTCAACTTCATTGCCATTGTCTGTTCAAATAGTTAACATATTGATCATACGTTGATCGCATTTCCAAACGCTTCCCATCTATAGTCCGTGGTGCCATCGCCGGGTTCTCTAAAGATAGATTTTTCCGCAATCTCCTATGTCTTGCAGCCATTCCGATAACCAAAACAATGACGAATAAATCGAGGAGAAGATTGAAAATTGCGAAAGAAGCTGCCCTGAACTCAGCCGGACCATTCCTGTCGAATGCCAAACCGACAATTACCAACGAAATAAATCGAAATAGTTTGGCTCCAAGAATACTTGGAATAAAACTTTTTGTCCATGTATAAACTTGGTAGACTTGGAACTTCTTTTCGAGAGTAACCTCGCCAATTTGTTTCACATATTTCTTTCTTGATAGATGATACGTTGACGCTAGTATGCAAACATTACAAATATCTAGCAAGATCAGAAATCCGACAATATTATCATTGAACCATTCAGATTCTGAAACCAACATGGGATGCATTTAATTGGTTTCGCTTAGCTTACCAATGACATATAACAAATATGAGAAAAAATAGGAAATGTACAAGATAGAGATAATGATAAAATAGAATACAATTTTGAATATCGCTAAATCTAGGGCACCGTCTGATAGAAATAGAGTGAGCATTTGTACAATAACAAAGAAAATAAGTGAGAGTGACTCGGCAAACAAACCAGTTTCGTGGAGAAATGTGACAGATGGCATTGCTGAATTAGTTGAAAGATTAGGATTACTCAAGTCGGAACTATTTTGGGGCAGATCTCCACGCGGACCGCAGGGTCTAGTCATGACGTCAAAAAAAGAACCTAACTCACCAGTCTCACTAGTGTATATTGGGTCAAACGAAAGGCCAGCTTGTTGAATTATGATGAAAAGTCGAACAGAATGAGTCGTAGACATTAAACTAGATGATGAACAAATAACAAAAAGAATAGTTCTGAAATTTGTTTGAACTTCGATATTAACATAGCTACAACTCGGGGGAAGTTTTCGTTAAATTATTAAAGGTGAACTGAGATACATTTGAGAAAGAAGGCGTGCAAAGTTGCCCAAAAAATAACAAACTCACCTCCATTTGCAATGAATCGCAGTTGATATTTTGATGATAACAAAAAACAGTATATTAGCGGGAAACGACAGAAAACAAATCGTGATCTCGAGAAGAATCAGACACTCGAAAAGCATAATAAACTAATTCAACAGCGCCACTCTTTTCGCTAAGAAATAAAGTTAGAAGTCAGAAAAATGTATAAGTATCTATAGAAACGAAGTTGATCTCTGTCACAGAAATCAGTTTATCTCAATTCCACCAGAAAATGAATAACGGGTCTAACAAGATTGATACCGAAATGATTCGGTTTACACAAACATTGATTGAATCAGATATCAGGCCGAATGTTTAGGAACGCGGCCTTCTCTGAAAGAGTGTGAGCTGCCAGTTCGTCCTAATAGTGTTGTTCTCGTAGGCTTGAGAGCACAACTATGGCTCAAATAACCGGGGACGGCCCCGGTCGGATGTTTTAAAGACACCCTGTCACTCAGAAATGGTTTTTTCATGCTCGTTAAAATCTTAATAATGAAACCTCCAACTTTCGGTGTATGTGATTCAAAAAACCAAACATATTTGAAAGAAAAAACTAAACAATGTTTTTGTCGTGGGTTACTGTACCCTCAGACACACACACAAACGGTGTTTGCGGACGACAATATTCCAGAGAATGAATTCAAAAACAGTTTTTTAAAATTTTTTTTGACCTAAGAAATTCGTTTTTTCTTATTCTGAATTCCACACACTGAGTCTTGAATAAAAAGATTTTGATGAACACAAATAACTTAATTCTGAATGATAAGGTTCAAGAAAGAATGGTCTCGATTATGAACACTGACGGAATCCGGAATTTTTTCATTGTTACATTCATAAATTTTGCGAAATACACTAATCGCAAATTTTTTTTAAAAGAAAACACGAAAAAACTCAAAAATCAACTAACCTGACGAGAAAGTAATTTAGAAAAAAAAGAAACGCTGAGCCCAAAATCAAGAATAAATCAATTACATTTTCGATTTCCTTTCCATAGTCAAAACACTTTGTTTTTTGAGAAAGGAATTACAATAGAACATTGCACTTTTCGTTTGTATTTAGAACACATTGTCTTTGAAATGGGAAATACATAGTCAATCGAAAATCAGAAAAAAATTAACAAAATAAAATAAAGAATTCGGTGTTTTGGTCTAACAACAACAATCAGCTTTGGTCGATCTGAATAACTTTGTTTTCGTTGTAAAAATCAATAATTTATTGGAATTTTTTGGAACAGGAAGTGACTGCGTGCATCCAATTGTCAACTATCTCAACATTATATGAGGTGACGAATTTGACTCGTCGATGATCTGTTTCTTTCTCTTGATTTTTCCATAATTGTTCGAGCCAATCAACAACAACTTGCCCTCTGGAAGAAAAATTGAACAAAATTTGATGTCTCAAACTACAATTTTAGATAGAGTACGAGACGCAGAGTTTGTCACGTGTCACGTTTTAATTCCGATTATTTATATAAAATGTGTTTGATATAAACGTGACCTGACAAGGGAACTACAAGTAGGTGTTAACGGACTTTAAGAAGAGACATGTGTCACCCGATGGAGTTTTTCATGCTGATCATCATCCCGTAGCTAACTTTTGCAAAGCTCCACACAGAAAGCTGAAAATCGAGCTCAAAGTTTGAGCTCAAAAATTTAAATATCTTGTTCAATTTGAATTATTTTAGTGATGAGAGACTACTAAAGGGTTATTTGGCGTGCCAGGAACGATAGGAGCACTTAAAAACCTCGAAATTGTAGTTGTAACGCTGAAAAAATGCGCCCGGAACTTTTTATAAAAAAGGTAGATCAAAAAAACGTGAAAAATATAAAAAAAATTGCATTGAAAAACGTGAAAATGACTAAATTTTGAAGATTGTTTTCTGATTTTTCATGTTTTTTCGAAAAATCACACCTTTTTCATTATTTTTTCGGAACTTCAAAATCACCATCAAGTTCACATCAGATCAATTAGTTTATTTTTGTAAATGTATAATTTTGAAAAAGTTAGGAGGAAATTAAAAATTTCAAATTTATCACAAAAATGTGATTTTCAACTTTCTACCTGGAGCTTTGCAAAAGTTAGCTACGGGATGATGTTCAGCATGAAAAACTCTATCGGGTCACATATATCCCATCTCAAAGTCCGTTAACATCTATATGTAGTTCCCTTGTGAGTTTGTTTGTGTTTTTTCTCTGGATTTCGTTTACTTTCAACATTCGCGTCTTTCGAAACGTATGTATCTGCTCACCTCGTTTTGTTTCCAGTCAACTCAACATCAACAAATAATTCCTTGCTCTCTTTGGCAATTCGATGTTCGTCGATCGCGGTTGCGACGGCGATTTCATCGCAATATGAATATTGACGTCCGTTTTTCTCACATTTTTCGCGGCCTGTAATAAGAAACAAGTTTTGATGAGATCATTCGGGTCATTTTTAAGTCGAAACTTCACTAGTTTTTGAATATCTCAAAATTTGAGAGAAAAAAACGGTGTTTTCGAATTTGTTTGCTGCGCGATCTGTGCGTGGACATGAGCTTATCGCGCTGTCGCACACTGACTTTTCTGAGTCTACTGACTCGCGCCCGAAAATCAGTTTTCAATAAATATGGCCCAAACCAAAATTGTGCCTAGACCGATTTTTTGGAAACTGACCAATACTTGTGACCAACGACAAATATCCAGCCAACGGTGTTTTATATCTCAAATGAGCCGAAAAATCGATTGATTTCTCATGAAGTTCCGATTCAAAATGAAACGCCTCCCACGGCACAATAGTGATTGGGCATTGCATTCGTCTCAAAACAATACTCGCCGCTTCGGGATCACCGTGAAAATTGTACTCGGCCGACGAACTACCATCAACATTCCCCACCGCATAATAATTTCCTCCCATGATGACCAATTTGGCGGGTAAACTGGCAAATGATTCATCGAGTTGCAGAGCGATTGCAATATTTGTGAGAGGTCCGATTGTGACAAGTGTCGCATCTTTGTTTCGTCGAAATGTATCGATCAATGCCAACGCGGCATGTGTTCCAGAATATTCAAAATCTGAAGGTGTGACTTCTGGAAATTGTTGCGGTTGATCTCCAATTCCATCGATTCCAAAGAAATCCGAAACTGTCTCATCTTTTGCCAAACCCAATATAGATTTCTGGGCTCCCTTATAAACGGGTATATTGTCGCCCATTTTCCCGTTCGCCCGAATTGTCCTTTTGATATTTGCGTATGCTTGATCTACAGTAACACATCCATGAACCGCAGTTATTGCGACAACTTCAACGTTTGGATGTTGAAGAGCCAACGAAATGGCACGAATGTCATCACTGACACCGTCAGAATCTGGAGAAACACTGAATCAGTTTTCGAAAATGGGAAAAAAACTCACCAATAACAAGTTTGACAGTCATCGAAACTAGAAATGGAACAGGTTGGAGGAGTGTCTTATCTATTTGTTATCAATGCACAAAAGTGTTAATCGGACACTATTCTTATCATTGTACGTGCTTAACTATACTTAAAGGTTCTTTTTTGTTGTTGGTTGGATTGAAGAATTAAAACAAAACTTGAGAAAAATTAGTATATCTGTATCTTGGATTCACACCGAATTCTGAAAAAAAAACAACCTGATCCATAGAAAAATCATTTGTTTCGTCGTTTCGAAAAAAAAACGATAACATCTTTTACAAAAAATATCACAAGCGTGAAACGTGGAGAAACTATTTTAGAGATATTTCTGGTTCGGGCCTCCGGGCGTGTTCGTTCATTTTCGGACTGAAAAACGGATAAATTCCAAACAACAATTCCAAGTTAATCTAATGTGATCTGAAATTTCTGTCTTTCTCGTGTCTGGAGTTATGCCAACCTGATATAGGCAATCGATTGAGATGTAATTAACTCGAAGGGCATTAAAAAACGATTTATGTCCAAAAAGATCCAAAAAATAGAATAGGCAATTTGGTCAAAGTGGGAAGATATGTTTCAAAAACGATTATTCAAAAAAAAATTTCGTGGAAGGGTGTTTTTTGTTTTACATAGACATAAAAGGGACGATCACAAAGGGTATAATTGTTGTTTTTATTATTATAGTTATAATATTGCTAGAGACCAGACAAATCACCGGTTGTATTATTAGTATTGTTAGATGACAAAAAAGGAGATCAAAACACAGAAACTGGGAAGTTGAAAAAAAAAGAAGACTGTCACAATCACAAATGACCCGAGACATTTACATATTATGATAAACAAGAAGAATGAGATGGGCTAGACTTCTTCGAAATTGGTGATGAGTGGTGTGGTGACAGTTGCATACATTCCACCAGTCGGACAATTCGATATTTGATCAACAGTGCATTGTGGTAGAATACCATTTGCCGACGATGCTCCGGATGACGTGCTACCACCACTATGTGTTGTCGCAACAGATATACGTGGAATAGATGATGATGAACTAGGGACAACAACATCAGACGATGGTCGATTCACTTGAAGTGGTTCACGATGTGATTGAGAACAATGTAACATGGGTGATTGAGTGGGAAGAGGTGGTTGGCCGAGAGTTGTCGAAGTTGTCGAATAGTAGGCATTCGATGATGTTGGAGTTGTATGAGTTGGTGGAGGACAGCATGGTGGTCGCATGTTCAGCGTGTTTTGAAGTTCGACAATTTTCTGTGTGAGAATATCGATTTGCGAGATGAAGTGGTCTTGTGTTCGATGCATCTCCCATAGTGTTTCGTGCATGTCCGAATGCAATTTGCCGACATCGAGCAACGAGTTTCCTTTTTCTTGAAGTTTTCTCTGATCCCATTTGATTCGTCGGAATTCGTTGATCGAGTGAAGGAAACGACGTTGATGATGACGAAGTCGCAGATCGTCGCCTTTGTGAAGTGCTTTTTTGTATTTGTGGATGAACCTGAAAACAGAACAAAAAATACTAAATCAAGACTGACTGAATCGAACAGGGTCTCTAAAATTTTAATTGAATCAGGTCCCAACCTGGCCCGCCCCGGTACATCTCAAAGCTCTTTTTCTGAACCGTGCCTAAATCCGAATTAAAGCTAATATGGGCTAACGTAAGCGACCGACATTTCCCGCGTTACGCGCAATGTTATAATTCCTACTGCGATGTGCAACGTAGAAAGAAATGCAAAAAATTTGCAAAAAAAACTGTGCAACATGACCTTATTTTTTCCAAAAAATTTGCAACATTTTTCATTGAAAAAAAAGTGAAAAATAAATCGAAATGAAAAAAGGTCAAAAATCAATGAAAAATGTTGCATTTTTTTTGGAAAAAATGAGGTCACGTTGCACAGTTTTTTTGCAAATTTTTTGCATTTTTTTCTACTTTGCACATCGCATACGTCACGAAAATAGATAGTTTTCAAAAATAAATTCTCAATTTCAATGGATCAAAAAACCTATTGCAACGTACCATGTTTCCTGAAGTACACTTGCCGCCGCATTCTTTCTCTGATTAGTCAATTTCGAATCAGCCATAAAGTTGTTGACATGTTTTTCGGCTCGCGACAATTCCAACTTTCGCGAAATGATGGCAATCAGTGCCGACGATACACCGGCTCCAACAATTCCAGTTGTGATCGACAAACATCGACCACAATAGGTGTTCGGAACAATATCACCATAACCGATTGACATAAATGTGACCATTATAAACCACATCGAATTGAGATAATAGTGTTGGACATCCAATTGGCCATCATATCTTTCGCATTGAGTGAACATCCATGACATGCAGATCCAGTAAGAAAGAGTGAAGACGATGAGAACACGAAGCGGATGATCGGCCATCATTGTTTTGATCACAAATCGGAAATCCATTGAAATACGGTTGAGTGCTGCGATTGATCGAGTAGCGGCATCCTAGGAAAAAAAAGAAGATATGGTAGATCAAAAATGTTTTTCCCCCACTTCTTTAAAATAATTTGAAGTTTCCGTTTTTGGGAAAAACCATACGTGTGTATTTTTGTACATTAATGATTTTTCCCATTTTTCTAGATCAGACATAGTTTTGTGGAGGTGGCCTAAACTGACAAAATATAATTTTAAAATGAGAAATTTAGAGAAAAGGTCACGGAAGTTATTTCATCGACACTTTTCTCTTTATGGAATTTGAGTTTTATTTTCAGACATAACTTGACTTTAACTTCGAAAATAAACAGGAGGGTTTTGGTGAAGCCCAGTAAAATGAAAATACCTGAAACTGTTTGCTATGAAGAACCATGAATCGACAAACAAGATAAGATCGCAAAAACATCGGAACCGACAACAGAACATCGACCGGTATACTTTTGAAAGTAACCTGTCGATTACTCGAATTAATATAAGGCATCTCCATTTGTCCCGACCCTAAAAAACTTCGGATCATGACAAAACTGTTTGATGTGTTTTAGAATAACAAACCTGGAAAAGGGCAAATAATACAAATGAATATTTCGATGGCCAATTTGATCATTCGATCTGTCGAAAGAGCAACTCTCCAATCATCGGCTCCGCTGTCTATCAGTGCTATTTTGACTTCAATCGCATGATAATGTATAAGACAGATGATGAGCAATAGTGTTGAGAAGACGCAAACCGAACGGAGAAGAATGGAAATTGGTTGACTCTGCAACAATTGATTTGTGATTGCCAAAAAACAATGTTTTCAAATATTCCAGCTGTTCAAAAATTGAAACAGTATAGCTAAACATTATCAATGAAACTTTCAATATAGTACGAGTTGAAAAGTATTTCACGTATCAATGAGAAAAAATACTTCAAATAAAAACGTGACTTTCTCTCCATCTCGTACACTCTCAAAAATTGATTGTTGTTTCGTGTGAGAAAACTCAAAAAGTGGAAACTGGCGGTTGAGAATTGGGAAAAGTCAGAGAATTTATTCAAACGTATTTTCAAAATACTGAAGTTTATAACAATCCGAACCGGAAAAATTGTATTTCAAAAAGTTTAGGATAAAACGTCCAGACCTCTAGGTCTGGTCCGAGAAAACCACTGGCCATTTTTTTAAATATTCAAAACGTTGGAGGTTCCAATTCTCAGAGAATGAGAGTTGTAGCAATTTCTGGGTGATTTCTCAAGACCCCGCCAGATCCGAGTTTCATCTGAATCTCAATTCTTGATTTTCAACTATTTTGTTTTTTTTTTCGAGAATAAAAATCATTGTGATCATCCGAACCGCATTGTCTCATCTAATCCTTCATTTCAATGTTCAGATTATCAATTCTTTTGTTCATTCAGCAGAAAAAAAAGATAGAGAATTACTGTGGATTCATAATTTGTAGTGAAATGAAAATCTCTCGCGCACAATTCCGAACACAATTTTGAATGATACTGTGGCTACATCATTCGACTATTGTTTTTTTTTTGCGGAATCCGGTTGGGTTTATCGTTTCAAGAATGTTCAGACAAGCCTCTTTGGCATGTCAGATCAGATGTCCTTTTCTAGTACCTTTGATCCCATCGGATTTCCTGATAGAACAGTCATCTCCGAATCAATGATGATGAGAAAAATTCCGACCAACGCCAAAAAGAGTGAGACATCGCAAACCTGCAGAAAATCAAATTAAAATTATCCAAACCAGAAAGTACTTTTAATCAAAAACTCAGAATTCGATGGGTTGCCTAGGAACGGGCAAAACAATTTCCGCCCGTTTTTTTTTCGTTCGATGATCTTACCTTGTTTCGCCGAATGAACAATTGTTTGCGAAGTCGGCATCGCATTTTGGCAGTGCTGTCACTGGAAAAAAATAAAGATTTTTTTGAGTTGGAAACATAGTAGCCAGAGGAGACCCAAACTCACTCGAAGAAGAAAAAAATCGTGTCAACGATAGTTTTTCGTATGTAAATCCTCATCTATATTTTCGTGTATTTTCCCACCCACCGTCTCAATCGAAAAAAAATATGAGGAAGGAGGGAGGGAGAGAGACAACAACAAAAAAAACAACAATTCTCTCCTCCTACTTCTTACTCTCCTCCTCACATCTAATAATTAGTTCTCAATTTCACCTAGTCTCCCTCTCTGTCAGACTCCGCCCCTTTTTCTGTGCACAACAAACCACCATTTCGATCCAACATAATCGTCGTAGATCATACAATTAGATGATGAGATGATGAAAGTACTGTAAGTTGGCAAGAAAAAGAGAGAAAAGTTCGAGAAAATGTGTGAAAACAAAAAGGCAACGAGATACTTGTCAGAAATTCGATTTGTCTCGAAAAAAATCGAATTGCATTACCTTAAACACTAGTTTTGCGCGCGAAAACACAAGCTCCGCCCACTTTTTTTCAAATCGATTCTCAAAATTTGATTATTATTATTTATATTTTTTGCACACCTGTTTGAACAACCTACAGTATACTTTGCAGTTCTTGACGTAAGAACCACAATGGCATGACAATTGTGGGTATACGGTAGACAAGTGTTCGAAATACCAGCATTCTTTCAAATATTCATATAGCCAACAATAAAAAGGTATAGGTATAGAAAATTATAAAGAGTAGCAGGTTGTTTAGGGCGAAAAGTGTGGGGCGCTCGAAAAGTGGGCGGAGCTTGGGAAAACGAAAAAATGCGAAATTATGTGTTTTTTGTATTCATTACTATTTTTTCCAGCGGCTGAACAATTTTGTAGTTGTATAGAAATTTTGATGAAATTCTCTCAGTGCGTGAGAAAAGATTACGGTAGTTTGTGCAAAAAAAAGTGCATGAGTAAGAAAGGAAAAAACATCCGATCACGTGTTTATTACTAGCACTTTTGTTTTGCATTAAAATAATTCAAGTTCACGTGTGACACGTACCAAACTCTGCGTCTCATGATCTTTTCACCAAAATTTCTGAATCAGACATGAAGCGAAATTTTACTGGAAAACTTTGAGGTCTGAAAACACTTGAGAAAATTGGACCGCTTCAGCAAAAGTTCATTTTGGGTCCGAGTAAAACACTAAAAAAATAGTGTGGTCCGATTCAGTATGATCGATTTTTGATTCAGAGATTGTTTTTCAGCAAAAAAATGAATTTTGTATGAAACAACACTGAAGTACTCTTACTACAACCAAACATTTCGATTTGGTGGAGCGAGACACACATAAAAAGTTCTGGGTATTTCTTTTAACGAGGCCAATCATACTTTTTTCTCGCGAAATAATTTGGTAATCGAATATTTTCGGTGACGCAAATCACCTTTTTCTCTGATTTTTTTCCAAGGGACAAACAAGAAACCAACAGAAAAAAATGTGTCTTGAAAAATCAAAAACCGCACACAATAACTCATTTTTTTTGACAAAGGTCATTTCGAGAAATTGGAAAATGTCAAAATTCGAAGAGAAAAAATGGAAGAAAATCAGAAATTCATGGCATTTTCATAATTGAAGATTTAAAATTTACAGCTCATTGAGTTTCCGAACAAAAAAACAGAGAGGAATTTTCCTTCTCGATGGTGTTGGGCACAAAAATCGGCTCAGTCCGAAAATCTGAAAATATAAAAAACAAGAGCTCGGCAAGGTTCCAATAAAATGTACTGCCTTTCGGGCCCAAAAATGTCGGGCCAAATCTTAAAATGGGTTTTTGTCACGAAACTTATTTGAGGGATCCGGAAAAATCGGGAATACCACCCAGTCACGAAACAAAAACAACAAGCAAAAATAGTTTGGTGAGAAAATGGAGAAATTCGAGATTTCGATGAATGAATGAGACAAGAAGCAATGTGGCGGGAAAAAAGTGGCTCATGTTTTTGACATGTGTGTGTGTGTGTGTGTGTGTGTGTGTGTGTGTGTGCGTGTGTGTGTGTGTGTGTGTGTGTGTGTGCAAAGAAAACTTTTCCTATGTTGAAAAGTACATGTGGGTTTTGTTTTTCGATCAAAATATTCCGAGATCAGGTTCAAAAACACATTTTTTGATTTTTTTTCTCTCCGAGTCATAAAAAAGTTGAGGCGTTGAAACTAAAGGTTGAGAACTCAGAACTCTGAACTCAAGACTGAAATCGAAAACGGGAATGAGCAGATATTTCAAAACTACGATCAACACATTTTCGGGCCGGACAGGGTCTAATTTCAGATTTTTTGGACCAAGAGAAAGATGAGATTTTGCTCAACTTTCAACCAACTAAAAAGATCCAGACTGAGAAATCAGTTTTCAGAAAACTTGTAAATTGTGGTGAGAATTTGATTATTTGTCAGATATTGCTTATTTTGAGATCGGAAAAATCAGGTTTTACTCAGAAGTTCAAACTACAGACATTCCAATTTTCATTCCGAAAAATATAAAAACATTTTCAGAGATTCGACAACATATGTGTGTCAATTCTCGGAGTTTTCCGAGAAAGTTGCGGCAAACATTTTCCGGGTTTCGATCACTGGTGTCCTTCTGTGTGTCGTTGCCTCAATAACTGCCTCCAATAGTTTTTCAGTTGAAATTTTAGTCTATTCACTCTGCGTCTCTTCATCTATCATTTTTTGGTTTTTCAACTGGTCCACTCAAAAGAGGCGCAAACAAGAGTTGCAAAAACTTTTGAACATTCCAAATATTTTCCGAATCCCCGAAAAATATCCAAACTCACATCAACGATCAAAATGTGACACCAAACGGCAACAAAAAAGGAGAAAGTGAATAACACAAAGAGGGCATGCTCTTCAATTCAAATTAATTGAATTTTTCAACAAAAATTTCAAATTGATTTCATTTTGCAACAACACCCGCAAAAAAAAAGAAGTGGAATCGGAAAGATGAAACAAAACAACACACATAAGGGGCCCGAGTTAGTTTTTGGGACAAATTTATGGGTGAGTGGGGGATTATAAAATGGAAAGAGACAAAAAGAAGAAAAAGAAGAAATTGATCTGATCATGATGATAACAATGAAAAATACTAGGGAACGAGACTGGAAACACCAAAATGTGGTTTTGGAAAAAAATCGAGCCACCCACATTTTTCTGACCAAAACTCAGGAAATTTTTGTACCCATTGAGGAATTTCGCCCAACAATAGACACAGTGGGCTTCAAATAATCGCCAGAATTTTTTGGATTTGATCATTTTTCAAACAAAAATCTAACAAGGGAGGTTCAACTTGTCCCCATCTCAACTTTTGGCGAGATTTTTTTGCCGACTAAATCGGACACGCTGATTCACGTCCTGCTTTTAACTTTTTTCTTTGAGCACTTTGAGAAAAACTTCGTAATTTCAGTGCTTTTATCACAACTAAAATCTCCACAGACAAAAATAGAAAGTTCACGTTTTTATTAATTCAAAATTTCATCTTTTTTGCAAGGGAAATTTTGCATTGTTTTGAACTTTTTCAGGTGTTATTTTTTCTCACAGACTCGAAAGAAAAAAGTTATTTACACGTTTTTGATCAGGAGGATCGGTTTAGTAATCTTACCAAATATCGTCGAAAGTTGAGATCGGGACAAGTTGAACCTCCCTTGTAAAAAGGATGTTTCTAATCCCGATTCATAAGTTCAGTTCAGTTTCAAGAATGTTTACCCGAAAATTAGTGTCCTGCAAAACTCGAAATTGTCGAACCCCGCAATTTTGAGATAGTACGAGACGCAGAGTATGCTACGTGTCACACGTGAACTCGAATAATTTAAATGGAAAACGAGTCGGAATTCTTTGTAAATCACGGCTTCTCTCTGCGTCTCGTTCACTCTCGAACTTTGATTTTTTCCCGATTTCCGACGAGACAGTGAGTGGAAGTGAGCGGTAACTGAAGTTGAAAAAGAATGCAAACCTGGAAATGGCGATACCGTATCCACTTTGTCTTCTGCGTATTCCGGGTTTTCCATTTGGTGCACTTCCATTTCCTCCGTTTCCCACAGTTACACCCAATTGATCACCAGTTGTTGACTCCTCAATAATCTCATTATCGAAACGAACACTTCCATTAACATAGCGATCATCTGAAAAAAAGAATACTGTACTTTTTGTTTTTGTTGACATGATTTGTGTGATGAAATAGAATCATCTAATCCTTTTTTCTGATTTACGCGAGCACTAGATCATGATCTAGATCCAGCTTAGGATTATGAAAAGAGAGGGAAAAAACTAGTACTTTCTCTCATGAAATATATCATGTTACATGTTTGATCTCCTCTGTTTTTTACTCGTTTTTTTTCGGAACACTACAAAAAATGGCGCGAAATGTGACCCAAGGGACTCAGTCAGTTTGTCACTCATCTCATCTACCCAACAACCAACAAGAAAAAAAAAACCGCGAATTCCAACACAAACACCAAATTTTTGAGTCTGTTTTTTTCCCATAAATCTACTATTTCCTTCCTTGTTTGTCCGGCGGTCGAGTAAAAGATATGTGTGGAGAGAAAATAATAACAATATCATATATATTTTTGCTGTTGTGAAAGAATATAATCAACCTAATTTACACAAGGGACCTCAACCGAGAGACAGCAAAAACTCACCTTTATCGATCAAAATTTTCGCTTCTCTACAAAGTCCGAAAAATATTCGGCTGAATTTTTGCATTCTTTTCCTTTAAAATATTTTGAAACTATTTGAAAAGTGATAAACAAAAACGAAAGAAAAATGAAAAAAAAGAGCGAAATCACTTACTAGATCTTATTTCAGCAGAGAATACGACATACATGACTTGATGTTTTTTGAAAAATGAGGCAAAATCTATCAACAGACGATAATATTTGGAGATAAGAACATGTCCTTTACTTTTAGTTATCCCTAGGTGGAATGGTTCGAAAAACAAAGATAAACTACGTCAGAGAAAAAATCGAAATCTCAAAACCTGCGCGAAAAATCTAACTCGAAGTTGTGAAGATTACCGACTAAACAATGTGAACAGAAAAAAAGGAAATGTTATTTTATCTATGACTCGAAATGACTAATTTAAAAATGCGCATGATTGCCCAATCAATCAGTTTTTGTTGTCATGACAAAAACCACGACAGAGAAAAAAAACAGAGTTTCAATAATATATGAAATCAGCCGGTCGGTCTTTTGGCCAGTCGAGCATAGAGAAACGCGAGAGAAAATGAGCTGAAAAGTGGGCGGAGTCTGATTCAGAGTTGATCTGGTCTCGGCTTAGGAAAAAAAATGAGGAAAAAAAGAGAGCAGGTATTAGAAATGCATTATAAAACCCTATTGAAAGTATATTTGCATTTTAATAATTGAGTAATATTAAAGGGACATGGGGTGAAAACTGAAAAGATCAAATTGGTGACTCTGCTGCTCCGCCCACTGTTCTTGTTTTTCATTTTCGTCCCATTATGTTTGTTGTTGTTTTGGAATGAATAACAATCAGTAATAAAGTATAATCAAACTTATTTTTAGGCTCTTTTCTGTTTGGTGTTTGATTCTTTTCGAGTGACACGTTTTCTCAGAAAACGCCAAACTCAAACTCCAAAGGGCATCGATGTCAAAAACTGAAATTTTTCGTTCACAAAGAACATAGTTCTCTACCACTGAAATGTAAACAAGATTGAGATAAGATCTGTTCCGAGACTGTCTTTTCGGGCGGCTTGAGTCGGACCGAATTATGGAAAAAAAACAAAGTTCAGATCGACTCAACCAGACATTGAAATACCATGTTCTGAAGTTCCACAAAAAAACTCGTGGGAGATTATACTGGAACTATGTGAATATTAAAATTGTGACCGGCTAGGTTTTTCGTTTTTTTTTACGTGAACTTCTAGCACAAAAACTATGTGGGAGACATTTTCAACTACTGAGAAAAACTTATTTCCATTTGTGATGAATGTTGAAATTTCGTCCTGAAAAATTTTGATGTCGAATTTCAGTTTTTCTCTCTCGAAAAACTTCGGATTTCTTTCCGAAGAACTTTGAGGGTAGTTTTTTACAGTCTCAGAATTCGACAAAATGTTTCGTACCCAACAAGAATGAGTGAGATTTGAAAATCACAGAGCGCATCGGGAAACCGTCCGCATCTCCCCGCAACCATTTTCATTATTCGAAAAAATCACAGTTTGACACCGATATTTTAAAGTACAAACAAATTTTTCGAAACAAGTCATATCAAAATGGAGTCTCTCTAGACAGACAAAAAAATCTGATTCACATAAATCAGCCAACAAAAAAAAACATGTGGTTTGAATTTCTCGACGTCGCCGCCTGCAAGATTTTATGATTTTATTGTGACTATTCCGATTGCGGAAGAAAACGATGAAAATGTAATACAATTAGATGACTCTTGTTCTCCTCGTGCAAAATGAAAAAAAAAAAGATCTTTCAAGGTGATTGTTATGCACTTCCTCCTCGATTCGAAAAGATTTTTGATTTCTACTTTGAAGAGGGAATCCAGATTTTCCCTGATTCTATTCTTGTTCAAATTCCACTTTTTTCTAGACACAACTTCTCATCTCCAAGGACATTTTTCAGTCAATAAAAACCCCTCCGTTTTTCATATAAAAAACCAAAAGCCTACTGTACCTCTAGATACTCCAGAAATAACATTTTTCAAGATTGTCGCATGTCACGCAAAGAAATCTGTCTGACATGACGACAACAACTCAAATCTCAGTACGACAAACAACAACTCACACCAACCACACATTCAGAGACCGATATGATCAGAAAAAAACACTATAAATTATTCAAAGACATCTCTGTCAGGTGCATCAAAAACATTTTTCCGATAACTCGAGATTTGACTTTTCCCGGCAGTTGTTTTCAATGAGCTTAAAGCAGAGAAAAATTCGAAATATTTTTCAAGAACTTGAACAGTTTAGATTTTGACTCTCTAAAAACTTGTTTTAAAAAATCATGAACGAAGAAAACGACATAAAGAGTACTCGGTTTTTCCTGAAAGATGTTCTCAATACAACAACCTTTTTTCTCAAATTCTTCAAGGCCTACATATTGCAAACATCAGCCGGGAGAAGCCTCATGATATCTTCTCTACGTGTCCTTTGTTTCTAGTGTTTCTCTGCGTCTCTCAAACTATCAACATTTTTCGAGATTTTTCTCATCCGCCAAAACAAAAAATGTTGCGTCGGCTGCCAACACAAACACATCATCGAGGCTATTCTCATTTTTCCAGTTATACATATATTTCTTTTTTTTTGTTTTTTTTGGCGTTCTCAAATTTTCGCTCATAAACCTCTCATATTTCACTCGGGAGAAGGCCCTCCTCACATCACATCACTTAAAGACCCCACCAAACACACACACACACACACAAAATGGCTATTATAAGGGGAGAAAATTGGCAAAATCTAAGAGCGAGAGAGAGAGAGACGCAGATGGTAAGAGATAAGGGGCACGTGAGGCAGATGTGTTGCACTTTCTTGTTGCTTTGAAAAATTGCAGTAAAACGTAGAATTTCAAAGTCACTTCAGAATACTTTGACGAACATCACCCGAAATGGTGATAGTTAACGGAACCCGTGAATTGTTTGCAATTTCTGCTGTCATGTATAAGTGAGAAATAAAAGAAACTCACAAGGATTGGTGAAAATATTGATAATCTGTTTAGGGTCATTTATCATTTTCGAGCTTCTCCTTCTTTTTCCAGCAAACCCATTCGAACCATCAATTGCGCTGAATCGTCTAGCCGAATTGTTGAAATGTGATACAGCCATGAATGCGGCATTCGAAGTCGGACTCATTGTCAGAGTCGATCTTCGACTACCAAACTGTTCGACTGATGTTTTCCGTCGGGCTGCCAATGACATTGACTTTGTCGTATCATCTCGATATTTTCGCCTTTTTTCGCTCATAGTTCTTCTTCCACCACCTGCTTCTTCTTCTTCTTCTTCTCTTCTTCGACTTCTTCTTCTGCTGCTTGTTCTTCTCGATGATTGTGATGATTCGACCTCATTGTTGCATGATTCTAGATACGTTATGATGAAATCCGAAAAAGGAGTCACATCACAAAAAAAACGAGGATTTGTGGTGGATCAGGCAAAAAATTGTTGTGTCGGATTAAACCGCCACCGATTCATTTTCCGAGAAAAACGTGACGATGCGAGTTTTTTTTCGTCTCATCATTCTTCAACGGTATGCATTTTAAGAGAAAAAAATGTGAGATTTCAGGCAAAAAACACCGGAAATTTGTCAAGAAATGTGTCTGCCCTATCGATTATAGTTGTAGTAGTAGATTTCATATTTGGAGAAGTCTTTGGGGAAATGAGAAAAAATCGGGCACTAAAATTATTTTTGAATGGAACCTGTTTTCTGTTCGGGCCAGATTTAAAATCTCCCGTTTCAGTTCATTTTCGCCGGGCCCGGGAAAAATTGAGAAAGTTTCCAAATGTGGCTGAGAAATAACATTCGTCGAAGTAGTTGTTTTGAAGAGAAAATTTGAGAAGACAAAAAACTTTTCAACGTGGTTCAAAAAGTATGGCTGTAAATCATGTTAAGACCCTAACCCCAGATTCTGAACAACATGCTGAAAAAACATCCTGTGCAACCAATAAAAAAACATAAACACGGTAAAAAATTAGCTTTTTCCGACCAAAAAACCTCTTAAAAACCTCACATTTTCCAACCGACTAACCTTCTGAATATTTGTTTTTCTTCACCGCCAAACAAAAAAAACATGCACAAAATCCTAAGTATTTACTCCCATTCATAAATGAGCGAAAAGAAAAAGAAAAGAATGAGTGGGAAAAACTTTGAGGACTTCTCCAAACCTTTGAAATCTACTACAAAACAAAAAAATAAAGAAAATGGATACCTCTGAAAATAAGCCAACATTCCGGGCAGAGATTCTTGTCAGGTTCTTTTTTGCGCCCCAAAATTTTCACGGAAAATGGAAAGAAATTAGAAACGGGGCCAAGAATATTTTTGAAAAGAACTCGGAAAATTACCCGCAAACTTTTGTGGCTTACCCGCAATTTTGCGGGCCTGCCCGCAGTTTTGCAGGTGAAAATGTGCAGCAAACGACCCGCAAATAACCCGCAACTGTTGCGGGTGTACCCGCAAGCGACCCGCAAGTGTTGCGGGTGTACCCGCAAACGACCCGCAAGTTTTGCGGCTATCCCCGCAAACGAGCCGCACCATTTTGCGGCTGAAATTACCCGCAAAACTGCGGGCAGGCCCGCAAAATTGCGGGTAAGCCGCAAAAGTTTGCGGGTAATTTTCCGAGAACATCATCAAAAAATTTTCCAGCTATTTTTCACAATTTTTTTTGGTCAAAAAAAACTTTCTGATAGTTTCAAAACATCCGAAATACTGAATTGGACCAGAACTGGTGAATGCGGCACAAAAAAAACGAGCACAATCTGAAGTTTTCGAAATTTTCCGACCGGTTGATTTTAGAAAATGTTTCTTGTTCTGTCAAGTTTTTCGGGATTTTATAAAAGTTATGATAACATCAGCTCAGGTCCGTTTTTCTTCCGGCCCAATTCAGAATCTTACAGGATCTACCACAAATCGTCGAAAAAAAAGTTCACAAAACATTTTCGAATCGGTTCACCTTGCGAGAAATCGAGACGATCCAAGCGATTCGGCGGCAGCTTTTCAACTTCCTAAAAACTGAGCAAAAAATAGCAGCAGCAACAACAAAAAATAATAATAATAATAATAATAATAACAGAAAAATGAAGCGATTAAATGGAGGTGTGTTAGTATGTAGAGTGCCCCTTCTGGGGGGTGTTCTTTTTCCCTCTTCTTTTTTTCTTCTTCTCCTCATCTTCTTCTTCTCAAATATCAGCTCCGCCCATTTTTCTCGCGCACACGCAAATGCTGCCTAATCTCCTGGTTGACACAGCAAAAAAAAATGAGAAGAAGAAGAAGAAAAAAAAAAGTATGAGGCTCTCTTATCGATAATAAATGAGCATAAAAAGTGCACAAATGTTCTGTTATTGTCTACATTTCACGTCATTCGATGAAGTGAAGATAATGTAAATTTGATGAATCACAAGTAAACACAAAAAGAAGGAAAAAACAAACAAACAATCAACATAGCATGATAAGACAGAAAAAAAAAGTGTGGATTATCCTCGGGGATTCGAAACCGAAAATAGGATTCATGTTATGGTTTACTACTGTAGCTTATCATTATTATTATTATTAATAATTCTATTATTATTGTTTTTATTGTAGATTAGAGAAAAAAGAATGGAACAAAACAGAAAAAATAGCAAATCATAAAAAAAGAACAAAAGTTGGTCTTGGGAAAAACACGTCTATTAGATGAGCCCGACCCAACATTTGGCGGATGCCCGCGGGCAGATCCCAAACGAAAGGCTATTGCAAACAATTCACGAGTTATGCTAACTGCCATCATTCAGTGTTTCATGTTCTTCCTCTTGAAATTATAGATTTTTCTCAAACCTTGTAGAGTACGAAATAGCATTCGCAAATGAGAGATTTAGAGAAAAACGTATTTCTGTTCAGTTAGTGAAGAATTCGAAATTTTGAACATCTCAGCGACAAACATTTTTAAATTTTCGGTCCATATAGGCCGCACTCCAACGTGGCCTAGAAAACCAAGCTGGCCTAAAAATCAGAAGTTTCAAGAGTGAAATCAAAAAGTAGCTCTGAACAGCCTAAACTCAAAACCACATAAAATATTTTTGCAATTTCAAAGGCGTGTGTTTTCGTGTAATCTTGTAATTCTACGTGGCAACTTCAAAATAACCCCTCTCGATAAAATCATAATCTTTTAGCCCAAACAGTTGCATTTTTTCCCTCGTTTCTCTTCAAACCTGTTTGTCTGCGTCTCTCCCTCTTTTGTCTGTCTGCGTCTCTCCCTCTTTTCTCTCCAGGTGATTTTTAGAGTAATCAACAATCACCGACTTCCTTGGGTGGTGTATCTCACGTCATCTCATCTGCTATCCAATTCAAACTCTTCCAAACTAACCTCCAGTCAATTTTTGATTTTCGTCGATTGCCTCAATGTTGACATTGGGTGTTGATTCGCGTCTCGGCGAAAAACGAGCGGTCAAAAGACTTCGGAATTGTTGAGTATAGCCAGAGACGCGTAGAATGTCAGATGAGACCTGGCAAAAAAACAATGTTGAGAAAAGTTGTGCAATTTGAAAATCTGAATTTGGCTCACTGATGGACCTAGAAAACCTAGAAAACCAATATGACCTAAAATATTCGGATTTTTTTAACAGCCGTTTTGAATTTCAAAAAGAAAATAATGATTTTTCATTTTGTTTAATGATACAAGACTAAGGTGGACTCTGAATAAGATGAAAAATCGAAACACTGAATAGAGCCTGGCCCGAAAATCAGAGAGATGGTTTCTCACTTTCAGCGTCTCACCGAAAACATAGACAATGCTCGATCTCTGGATCGATTCGTAGTGGTTAATGTACCATGAGTCAATGACGGATATCGATTCGCATGATGATAGTCTCGTCGTTTTGGTTCTGTTCGTCGACGATTCAAAGAAATCGACATTTACTAGAAAACAAAAAAGGCCAAAATCTCAGATGAAAAATGGAAAAAAGGATGAACTTGACGACAAATAATCAAGTTTTTTTCTGAGCAGAGAATGAGAAAAACGAGAAGAAGAAGAAGAAGAAGAAGTCAAAACCAAATTGGTCATCAACAACAACTACAACTACTAATTGGATCGTTTTAAGGGCACAATTGAAGACCAACCAAAAACAACAGAGTCGAACAAAAAACGACATTGACCCGAATTGAACACGCGACCACCCCCCAAAAATAACGTTTGCCTTAATTTTGACACGATGAAAAGTTTTTTTTGTAAATACTCAAATGTTTTCTGGTACGGGTCCCAACAAAAAATCAGGCAAACCCCGAAAAAACGGATCAGGTCTGTTTCGAAAATGTGTTCCGTCCCGATTCAGCATCTCACTTTTTGGCCCTGATCACATTTTTCACTTTTCAAACTAGTGTTCAATTTTTATTTCTTACGTTATATCAGAGTTTCAGAGTTCGGAAAGAGCCGAGAATTCCGAAAATCCACGTGTCAAAAAAAGGTCATTTGTTTTGCATCATCATGTCAGTTCGTAAAAGAGAAAAAAGTCCAAGAATTGTACTAAAACGAGGACGATGAGAGTGACATAACGTGTCACGTCCATTTGGAAAACGACCAATTGAAGAGATTGAAAAGAGGACATTTTTTGGAATTTCAAATTTTTCGAGCAAACTTTACAGGTAACCAAATCCACAAATATATTTCAGCTGTTCGACACGTGTTTTTTTTTCGATTTTTCCAGAATTACAAGAAAATTGAAAACAGGATGGTTTTTTTCTTTCTTTGGTCAGGATCGACAATTTCCAACTTCCGAAAGTCTCAATAAAAAAAAACAATTATTTCAAAAAGTGCCAATTGTTCTGGTATTGCACAAACATTAAAGGAACTCGTTCATCCAAATATGACAAAGTATGAAAAATTAATGGAAAACGGCTTTTTTTGGTCGGCGAAAAAACACGAGAATTTAAAATGATAAATTGTTTGAAACAATGAGAAATATTTGCATAGAAACGGCGAATAAAATAGACAATTTGTTGAGGAACTTTGTCCGAAAAAATAATACATTCTTGGTTTTTTGCAGAAAATTGTTCCGTTTCAAAAAAGCTGAGATTTTCATCAAATTAAAAATGAAAAAACCAGAAAAATGAGATGATCGGGCTGAAATAAGAAAACAGGCCCTGTTTCAAATTTTGATACATTTTCAGTGAACAGAATATAATCGCTTCTTTGTCAGCAAAAAACCCGCGACATAATCAAATTTTCGAAAAAGCTGACTTTTGTTCTCGAAACTTATTTTCACACCCTAAAAAAACAAAACATTTTCGATTCAGCAACTTTTTTTTGAAAAGGCTTGTATTGTTAGTCCAATTTCAAGGAGAACAAAACTATACACTCTGCTCGAAAAACAGATCTGCACAAGAAAAACAAAATGAAGTTTTAGTGGCGCCTTTGTCGTCGTCGTTTTCGAAGACAAGAAAATAGAATAAAATAAAAATTCCCGAGTTATTCTTTTTTTTCCGTGCGGCTTCCTTTTTGCGTGTGCAAAAGAAAATGACGGAAGTCAAAAAAAGAAGAAGACGAAAAAGAGAAAGGTCGAGATGTGGGTTTTTTGGAAATCCGAAACGTGACCCAATTGTTTGACAGAAAAAAAAAAACGAAGAAGAGGTTGAATTTCTATCGAAATCAAACAACATTATGACAAATTTGGTTCTGATCTATTTAAATGAGTGAAAATAATGTTGCAGCTCGACAAGTTCGACCAAATCGGCTCGATCCAACTTTTTTAGTTTCAGGTTGTGGATAAACTTTTCTATGTTTTAAACGTTGAAAAATCTCAAACCTCGTGTTTTTTTTTTCAAAACTAACCTGCGCAATCGGATTGTCGTATCGATCGTGTCGATCTCGATCATCGTCCGAAGTGTGGAATTCGCAACTTCGTCCCTGTCTTCGATCCAACGGAGCCGGAATTGATGTTGATCTGAAAACTTGTTTCATTTTTTTCAAGTTGACATTTCAAATCATGTTCTGTTCATTTATTTTCTCCTCTGCTCCATTTAGGAAACTAGAAAACATCTCAACCCGTACCACTACAAAAAAGTAACTTTTGAAATTTTAAGTTGCTTAGATTTCCTGGGAACATGTTTGTGGGACGTCTTTCATGATAACACATCTAGTTCTTCTATGAAAGTTTAAGTATTGATTGAAGTTTTCCATCTCGACTAAAGTTTGGTAAGTCGACGTTGGCTACATCGAATTTCGACATCTCAATTCTTCTCAAATACTTAAATCTTCGTAATACCATTATATTCCGGTTTCTAGGTTACCAGAACATTTTGCGCTCATAAAACTAAACGTTTGAAAATGAAAAAAAAAATAGTTTCCACTACGAAATACGTTTCAGGGGCTCTTAAAATAGATAGAAAATGTCAGAAAAATTGATAGTACAGGCAGATAAGATTATGAGAAGTAGATGAAACGGTTGTTTGTAAAAACTATCGGGCCAAGAAACGGCAAGTCATCTACGAGTTTAGAAAACCGCAATCCCGTCTCAAAACCTGATTCGTTTTTTGCGATCCGGTCGATCAGCACTTCGATTCTTTTTGAACAATCTCATTGTGACGATAGGAGGCAATGTCGAGTCGAGAATGGCGAAATGAGTTTTGCGATTTTCTCGCGCTTTCTCAACCTACTTTACCTCTTGTAATTGCATTTTATATGTTAGTCAGAGGGCTCCGCCGGAAATTGGTAATTTGGTTAGAAACAGCAGCAGCAACAGCAGCCGCGCAACAAAAAACCGCAACATATCGGAAGTCTATTTTTGGTTTCCTTTTCTATGATATCACACGATGTTCTCCGAACTTATTGTTTCTCATAACACATCACATCACTTTTTTTCGCCCCACAATGAAAAATTAATGAGAGGAACTTGAAGGACACATCATTGTGTTTGCATAGATCTAATCAACAACAACTTGAGTATGTATTAATCAGACTGAAAGGTGCCACCTAGTCAGGTTACATACACACAATATTCGATCAGGTTTCAGTCCCAATTTGTTATAAATTACTAAAGGTGAAACAAACTTGAACTATTGAACAAATTCCCAAGATCTTTGGAAACTTGGACAAAATCAAATGATCAAGCATCACAAGATTTTCTCACAAAATATCAAATTTTGCATTTTGCTTTTTGAAAAAATCTAGCGAAAATGTGACGAAGATACTGTGTTTGAGAAAAAAATGAAATTACTCTTAATCCTGGCCAAAAGTGTTCAAAATAAATTTCATGAGGAAAAATAGAGATTTGGGTCGTTTTGGTCCGACGGGAATCCCGCTCTGACCGACGTGGCGTTGACCGGGAATTTTTGTTGAAAGCGAGAAAATACTCGGTCGGAAACGTGTTTCATTGGTATCTTCAGATACATACATTTTTGGCATAGAATTGATTTTCCCAGTTTTTTCAAACTACTTTCAAGAAGATGACCTTCAAAAGCCTAGGCCCGCAATTGTTCGGCCAGGCTCTCATCTTTCCGGCCTACAAGTTGTTCTTCTTTGATGTTTCAAATACAAAAATGAGAGAGTTTGCGAGTCTATTCAAATTTTCAAAAAGAATATTTTCATTTTTCGACATCTCGATTTTCGGAGAAGGCTGATTTGTTTTCTCTGCGTCTAGTTCACTCTCAAAAATTGCTCATCGATACGTGGTGATCAGTCGACAAACATCACTCACATTTTTCTACATGAATGGCTATACAAAATAGTATCAGAATATTTGGGCATTCTCGGTGATTTCTTTCTGTATTGTCGAAACGAATTAGTCGGTAATGGTCGAACATAATCATCGGACGAATCGCCTTCAGATGAACCGAATGACTTCCACATCTAGATTGGAACAGTTTTGAAGAAAAACTAGAAAATGTGTGAGAGAGAGAGAGAGATATAGAAACGATGAGAAGAAATTTGACACTTTTGGTGCATTCGAAGACGAAACACAGCCTGAGAAAAACAACCTGAATCATCGTTGTTGAAAAGTTTGATCTACCAAAATCAGCGTAAATTTTCTCTCTCAATTGAGTTCAAACTACATTCTATTTTCTCTACCCCACACTATTTCTCCCAAAATAAGTGTGCGGCAGTTGCAAATGAAACCGCACCCCCTCTTTCAGAGGGCATTGCAATGATAAAATAAAAAAAGAAACGACGAATTTTTTGTGAAGAGAATGTTGGATTTCTCAGGCTGTGCGAAAAAAAACAATTCTAGACGTTTTTTTCTTTGCTAATGCTGAAAAGAGCAACAAGAAAATGGCACAATAAATGAGCCTAATCAAAAAAACACATTAAATAGTGAATTTGAAGTACACAACCCATTTTCACATCGTCTCTATGACAATATCTGACTAATATGTATACTTGAATGAAATGAGAAAAGAAACCCTTTTTATGATATTTTCGAGTTGTTTTCTATCAAAAATGAATCGAGCCAAAACAAAAAGATGAAATAGATGTTTATTTGAAATTCAAGAAGAGGATGAATGCCCTTGAAAAGAAGAAATGAAAATAAAAAAAGACCAAATGAATTTGGGGGAAAAAAGAAGGGACAGCTGAAAATATGCTCGAAATTGGGCTGGAAAAAAAAACTAATAGGTTCACCAGTGACATTTTGAGAAAACAACTTCTAATCAGAAAAACTGCAACTTTTCCAGACCGGCCCGAAAGTTTCCTACTTTTCGGGAAAATCAATCTTACCATTTTTATCACAACAAAGGAGAAAATTTGAGGCGGTTTTGATTTTTCAATTTGGCAAAGGAAATGTTTACCATCTCTCAGGGTTGATTGAAAATTGTAAGAGAAAAATCTCCGAATTAAATTAAACCTTTCTGAAAATTTGAAGAATTCCCGGTCGGCCCGATAGCTAACAGGTCTAGATACATTTTGACGAATCAAAAACTGAAAATTGTTAGGAATTTGTCTCTGTAATCTAAGGATCTACACCGAAAAATGCACTTGATGTTTGTTGAATTTGTATGTGAAAACCTCCAATTTTCGGCTCGAGAAACAACTTCGAAACTCCTAATTTCGTTTCTCGAATTTCTTCGCACAGAAAAATAATTCAGAAGTGTTAGAAACTAAAAAAAACTAAATTCAAAAATGTTCAGGGTTCAGAAAACTCTTCTGAACAAATGAGAAAAGTATTTTAAAAAATCTGCGATAATCTCGAAAAAATCTGAGACGAAGAAATTCGTGGAAAAAACAGTTTTCGACGTAGAAAACATCGATGAAAGAACAATTTGGTCGAGTAAAAAAAAGACAAAAATAATATTGTCAATCAAGCCAAATCATTTAACGTAAAAATGATCTACGAACAAAAACCGAGAAGGGAGCACAACAAAATGAGAGACTTAGACAGTAGATCAAACTTGCGTTGAATGATCTGGCTGGATTGACAATAAGAGTCGAAACATAGACGCCCTCCCGTTATTTTTTCCGATCCTTCCGAGTTTTGTTTTTTTTTCTCTGTCATGAAATTGAGAGAATAACATGTTTGGTGTTCCAAAAACAAAAATTGAGAAAAATTTGACCAGAAACACTGAAAAAACGAACTAAATTTAGGTTTTGTTTCTGCTTTTTTTTTGTTTTGTGGGGTTTTTTTGATTTTCGATTCACTGAGCGAGACAGTTGTGAAAAAGAGAGAAAAATGCATTTGTTTTGAAAAACTTTGAGCCTTCAACTGTTTAATTTTTGAACAACATAAAAATCTACCTATATTATGTTAAATATTCTTTCAATAGTTCGTTCAACTCGAAACTAACACTAATTAGCATGCCACCAGGTGCCATTTCACATTATGAAATACGTTTCAAAAAAATCAAAAAATGAGAATGAAAAAAGGCCGACAACGAGGTGCCTTTGGGAATCATTATTTCAAACTTTGATCAATGTGTGTTTTTTTTTCGCAGACCAGACACATAAGTGCATTTTTCAGAAGCGGTGTAAAAATTCTATCTAATATTTTCGAAATAATTAAACTCAGGCTATTCAAAATTGGGAATTTACACATCACTAAAAAAAGAAAACTAACCCAATTTCTCCATGTCAAAAAAAAATAAACTAACCCGAATCTGGGCGTACAATTTCCAACAGTATGTCCTTTGACAAGTTGTCGATTGTTTTGTAGACTTCTGAAACTTTCGAACATTGAGAAAATCTCAAAACTATCTGAAAACTCACGATGAAACAGGAATTGTAGACAATGAGCTCGACATGTTGTTACCTGAAAAAATGAAAAATATTTTGAAAAAGCAAAAAATGTGTGGGGAAATGGCAGTCGTTTGACCCGAATGAACCCTATAATTTTGCTCTTTTCACGACATCTCATCTCGATTTTTGATGATTTGGAGTACTGTAGAAAATGTTGTTTATGAACAATTTTTGGTTTTTTTTGAAGAATGTGTGCTTTGACTCAATTCAAAGACGAATTTGAGTTTTTACAAGGGAGGTTCAACGTGTCCCCATCTCAACTTTTAGTGATAGTTTACAAGTTTACTGAACCGAACCTCCTGATCAAAAACGTGTCAATAACTTTTTTCTTTCGAGTCTGTGAGAAAAGATAAAACCTGAAAAAGTTGAAAACAATGAAAAATTTCCTTTGCAAAAAAAGATGAAACTTTGAATTAATAAAAACGTGAACTTTCTATTTTTGTCTGTGGAGATTTCAGTAGTGACGAAACCACTGAATACAGGAAGTTTTTCTTGAAGTGCTCGAAAAAAAAGTTAAAAACAGGACATTGATCAGCGTGTCTAATTCAGTCAGCAAAAAAATCACGTCAAAAGTTGAGATGGGGACAAGTTGAACCTCCCTTGTTAGCATGACTGATATTTTTCTACAAAATTTGAGAAAATTCAAATGGAACTAGCTGTATCATAAACTATATCGGGCCTAGCCCGATTGAACCGTTGATAAAATCCGAGGGCACAGTGTGTATTCTAATCTAAATGTTTTTGCACATTTCCTAGATCAGGCACAGTTTCGTGAGTGTGGCTTGAGAAATATTTTGAAAATAAAAAATTCAGAGATAAGGTCACGAGAAAACTAATTTTACCAACCGTGAGAAAATGTTCAAAATTTTTCAGGACCTAAAAGTTTAGCTACTAAAATACACACTGTGAGGATTGAAAATAACACAAGACCCCGTCAAGTTTTCGGAACGATGCCGAAAAATATACATGTTGACAATCCGACAAACTGAGGAAAAGGTCAGAATATTTGTTCGGCTTCTGTCAGCATGAAGTTTTTGAGAAATTGACCGAAATCGAAAATGTGTTTACGAACTATTGGTTCTCCAATTTTTTCGGAAAAAAAATTCCGAAGAGTTTTCTCACAACTTTTCAAATGTGGACACTTGTTTTCAGAGATCATGATTGTACAAAGAACCCGTTTTACAAATAAATAAATATACAAATCTGTGACTACATAGTTGTCTGACAAAAGAGAAGTTCGAAAACTACAGTAACCTCTGACATAATGCCTCTTTTTTCTCGGATCCTCATCAACTTCCAATTGATAATTACTTCTTTTCGTTTCAGACTGAATACATTTTGCTCGTATCAATCGACTTCTTTTTCTTCTCGCATTCGATGATTGCTCATTACTGCTCAAACTTCTTGCAACCATTTCAAGTTTTGGTCTTTCGATTCCACGTGGTCTTGCACCATCCGATGAACATTTCATCATCAATGGTCGAACCATCTATTGAGCAAAAAAAGGGGGAAAAGTTGGAAGAAGAAAAGAAAACGACAAAGAAATGAGTAATACACATACATATATTGAAGCGGCAAAATGAACAAGAAAAGTGATTATACATGATATATGTACATTTTTCTCCTTTTTTTCTGCATCCATTTGGGTGGTAGGATAAGAAGAATAAAAAAAACGACCCGAACAGATGTCTTGTGTTTTTGTGTTTCTCAAAAAAAACCAATCAACATGTGTGAACTTTTGAAATGAATGAGAATTCGAAGAAGAAAAAGTTGAGTCACAAAAGGATTAACATGAGGACATTCAGACAACACAACGCGTGATGATGACATTTATTCATAGAGATACTCGAAATACGCAAATGAGTTGAGTAATTTATATTTTGGTGAAACCAATGATCTCAGAGAAGGGGTCTGACATGAAAATCAGACCCGACCCGACCCTATTTTTTTTAGAAGTTTATATCTCAATAAAGTAGTTCTAGATTCGAGAATTTGAAATGTCCGTGGGAATTTTGGACAACACAAAAACACTTTTCTAATGAAAAACCATAAAAATCTGATTATCAGATCAAAATTTCAATTTCCGAACCCCAATCTATAAAGATATACATACTCAAAAACCGAGACTAATGTGATAACAAAAATTCTCATTCTCTGAATCACTTTGTTTTTCCACCACAATTCAAAACTATAAAAAACACAATTTTAATTTGTGCGCCCAAAAAAATGAATAAAACCGATCGGGGCTCTATGAATAAAATGTGTCTATATTTTGAGCAAAAAAAATAACTTGAAAAGTGTTCTGATAATTATAGAGCAAAAATTGGTGATTATTCGATAGTCATGTTCTCACGAAAAATAAAAAATAGCCGAGACTTGGGAAAATGTGCATGTCTCGTACCAGGAAACTACTTTCGACAGAGAGAAGCACACCAAACAAAAAGATTTGTTCGTCACGGTTTTTTTTTAGAAAAAACGTGTCATTCAACAATGGAAATGCTTATTTCATCGAAAAAATGAGCCTTCCAGCCAATTTTTAAGAATTTTTTGTTTGGGTCCGAATCGGTGAACATTTTTATGGACAGGCCCGATTCTGCAGCCCTTTCTGGTCACTCCTGACAGACGAGAAAAAGCGGGTCTTGCCTCAAAAACTTTTGTGACGATTTTTCGCTTTTCACAGCGAGGAAAGTATTTTCATTTTTTCTATTTTCAACAAAGAAATGGATAAAGAATCGGACCAGGTACGTTTTTTTTGGAAGATTTTTGCTGAATCGGACCACTAAATTGGACCAGGAACATTTACTGCTCAAACGGCCCGGGTAGTTCAAAAAAAATGGTTAAAACGAATCCAGAAAAAAATCAGACCCGGTCAGTTTTTTTAAAGGATTTTAGCTGAATCAGAGCGGATGAACAAGCTGGTTGAATCTTCTGTAAGAATTTGACAAAAATCCATTCCTGACACTATTTTCTTCCGATTCACGTTGAGAAAAAGCGGGCCAGGTCCGATTTTTATCTGGGTCCATTTCAGCCAAATTCTGAAAAACCCTGTAAAAAAATGTGTCTGGTCCTATTCAGAAAAATCTTGGAAAAAAACAGGCCGGTCCGATTCAGATTTGGGTGAACTCAGGTCCGATAAAATCGGGCATGGTTCGATTCAGACAATCCGATTCAGTATTTGCCTGTTGGCTTTTTTGGCCCGTTCAACACGGGACAGACGGGCCCGGACTGGGCCCGCGTGGGGAAAAAAATGTAGAGAAAAATGAGCCACAAAAGCTGAACTTTTTTCAATCTCTATTGAACAAAAAGAGCAAAATTCTCATTTCGAAAGATGTTTTTGGAGATATCTCAAATCTCGATGACGTTCTTTTCTCCACCAAAATTTCACAAAAACAACACTATCTATAGCCAAAAAAGTTAATTATTATTTATGAATCGAAAAGAGGGTGTGAACTTCATTTCCCAAAATAAAAAACGCCTAAACGTTGTACCAATTTTGCGAATCGTGTTCGTCTCCCAAAAAAAACCTGGCGGAAATTTGATATTACATAAAAATCTCGGAAATTATATCATTTTTCCAATTTTTCTCGCTCTCTCAACAGAAAATCTCAAATTTCAACATGCTATCATGACAAAGAGAAAAAAGCAGAAAGAACAGAAAAAGTAATATACATGTAGAGTTTCGCACATTTTATTGGAATAGGCTCCGCCCACTTTTTCGCGCTTTCAGATGAAGAAACTGCAGAAAAAGTTCGCGAGAATCTAGAATGAGAACGGGTAGAAAAAAAATGTAGCCCTACTGGATAACAACGAAATAGAGTAGAAGAGAAAGAGACGCAGAGAAAATGAAACTACAAATTTTTCCGTTTTGTTTTTTTTTCTAATTTTCGCTACCGACGGACAACACAAAAACACCCTACTTTTCAATGGAATTTTCGTGCCATAATCCTCGAGAACTCCAAGGTCATTCAATTATTTCGAAGAAAAAAATGTGTTTATAGAGAAGATACGCGAACCGGGCCCGATGAAATGGGACCCGCCACCGAGCTTCCCGTATATTTTTCTAGATTTTTAAGATCTCCCTTTCAAAAAATAAATAAAAATTAGATGATCACGAACACACTAAAACCTTTGATCTAATTCTGACTTGAAAACGCACTTCAGCCAATTCTTCGAAAAACCAGGTGATAATCTCGGGAAAACCCAAATCCGACAAGCTTCGGATTTGATTTGAATACAAAAACAGATCTCAAAACGATCACCTGTTGACATTTACAGGTGAAAACTTTATTGTGTTCTAAATTTGTTCTGAAACATTTGCAAATGTAATTGTGTCAATTTTGCGAATCACCTGCCCCGTTTGAGCTACCGTATACTTTTTGATTCAGAATTAATAAGAACGGAAATTTCAACTCAGAAACTATTTAGTTGATGACAAAACGACTGGTCCGTTGGGCGGTAGGAAGGCCGTCAAAACGACAGCTCTGCCGCAGACTACGAGAAACTTGAATTTAAAACAGAAAAATTAGATTTTTCAAAAATTTCGAAAAAACAAAAGAAGGTAGTTTTTGGTTTTAGATCAACCATGTGTTTAGGAATCTAAGAATAAAAATATAACTTTTCAAATCATACACAAATACAAGTTTGGATACGTTTCAAGTCATGTTCTAAAAAACTTCACAATTTTACAAATTTTTTATAAATGCGATGATATGTGAAAAAAATTGAAATGAAAAAAATCGAACGTTGTAAATACCTCGCAAAAACGAAAGTACAGTAATGACGACATTTCGACAATTTTCACAAAGAACGATCCGCACAAAAGCTTCAACTTGTTTTGGAACGGAATGGTTCATATCGAGTTACTCCCTGATTTTCCCAAATCAAAAAGCGAAAACTCACCGCTACTCATCATGTGAATTGATGGCACAAGTCGATTTGTCGAATTGGATCTTGTCGATATATTGTGTATCGACTGATTTTGATTATTATTATTATTATTTTCGGGAAACGACGACAATGATAGAAAAGGTATTCGATCGTCGATTTGACAATATGATGCGGCTCGAACACGCATAACCCTAGAAGAAAAAACATGAATAACAACAACTGCCTACTCGTCGTTTCTGTTTTTTTTTGGTTGTTGTTGTTGAATGGAACAATGATTACTACTCATCTTGCGGAAGGAACGCGGAAACCGGAAACCGGAAACCGGGTACACTCGACGAGGAGGTGATGTCTGAGCGAATGAATGAGCAAATGAATGAGCGAAGTGTTCGCAGCGCGAGACAAAACTAAATTATTTCTCAAAATATACTTACTACTTCTATTTAATATGAAGTAATATTAATGTGATTTAGGTGACTTGGTTGTTTAGTTGCATAGATGAAATTGGTTTTTTTTCTGTAAACCCGCAACTAAACAACCAATTCTCCTTTTATGAGATGAAAATAAACCGATCCAATTCGATCACCTGACGTAAAAATTAAGTATTTTCTAGAGTTTTATGGAAAAGCTTCCAGGACCCGATGAAAGTTACGAAAAATGGGTCGCCCATGATTTTTTAGAACTTCGAACTTGCTACAGTAAAACGACCAAGTTTGTTTTGGTTCTCCCACCAGTGTCAGAAAAAAAGTTCGAAAGCTCAAAAATCTTATGTTTTCTATTTCCTGTTTCTATTCATAATCTATGCCTAAACTAATAAAATAAAGTAGCTCCGAAAAAAAACGTAACACTATTATTCATATTGGAATTTCTGTTGTTAGGAACATCGTATCAGACAGACAAATTCCCCTGATGATATGATACTAAAAACAAACGCCCCAAAATTCGAAGAATCAGAGAGAAAATCGAAGAACAAACCTCTTTCGACCGACCACTTTTTGATGATTTTGTGATGGTTGTTCGATTGGAAAAGCACCTGAAATAAAAAAAAAGAAGGTTATCGATGTGTTTTGAGAGGTTCAAGACTAATGGACTATACTTCGAATCATAAAAAATTGGAAAGAGGTTTTAGAAGAAAAAAAGATAAGAAGAAGCTCGCATTAATATATTTCACAAGCAACCGGTCCGTTTTTTTCCTCCGAGATTTTTGCTGAATCGTACCACAAAATCGGATGAGACACAATTTTTGCCTAAACGGACCGAGTTATTCAAAATATGAATCCATCCGTTTTTTGTGAAAAAATGTGTGTAAATTTGAAACGCAAGTTTCAAACTTTGAAAATTAGAATTTTCAAAAAAAAACATTCCGATTTTCCCAATTCTGTCGATTTGAAGTCAACCCGAGAAGAGCGGTTTTTTTTTCAAAAAGGACATTTTTTTCTGAAAATGTAAATAGGAAAGACACCAAATCTAGCAACAAAAAAAACCACGAGCACGTGAATAAATATTACATTCATTTAATTATCCGGCAGTATTTTCGCCCAACAAAATTATTTGTCCAACCCAGAAAAGGTGTCCGATTTGAGGACAAAAAATATGTGTGCAAAAAAACTGCAAAACTTCTGCGAAGAAAAAAATGTGAAACAACATATGTCCCGTTGAATTTTATTGCTTTTTGATATATTTTTTGAAGATGAAGTCACTTTTCTTTTTTATTGTCATTTGAAAAAAAAAAAAGGAAAATGGATTATAAGATCGAAAAATTGGACACATGCCCGTTCGGTTAACTAGTACTACCAGAGAACAAAAGTACAACAATTTTGAAATTTTCCATTTTTCTCACATTTACTAATTTCAGACAAAAACACTGAAAAATTAATAGCTTCTTCTCTCACTCACACGTTTGTACTTCTCTCGGACAACTCAAAAAAAAAGACCAGAAAAGATCTGAAATTTCGAGTAAATTTGGCAATTAAAATTCGATGAAAAAATAGGCGAGAAATTTGAATATTTTCCCGAAAATTGAAGAACAAAGTTCCGTCTACGAGACGAGACTCGTTATGACATTTTGATGTCAAGCGGAAGAAAATGCGGAGAAACAAAATTGTGAGCCTATTTTTTGTTCAATTTTAGTAGACATGTCATTTTGCACACATTGAAGTGTTGATTGATGAAGAGTGATTGCACTTTTTGCTCTGATTTTTGATATTTTGAAACAAGAAATATCTTCAGAGAGTATTTTTTTTTTGGTTGGTAGTGTGAAACCTTTTTTTTCGAAAAAACTCGAAATACGATCAAAAATATTTTAGTTTTCATTATAAATATAATTTTTTGAGACAGGAAACAAAACAAACCTGTATTTCATCCTATTTCTGTTCCTATCGCAGAACATTTGTAGATCAAAACTTTTCAACACGATGGGAATAGAAAATTGGAATAGACAACAGTAATGTTTTGGGGTTACTGTAGTTATTGTTTGCTCACCATTTGATCAATCTCGATTTTCATTCATCGTTTGTTTTGTGTTTGATAAAAAACTAAAATAAAATGTGTTCATGAATAAAAATCAAACTCAATCGGACACGTTTAATATTTAATAAAACGTGTTCTTTTTTCCGGAAATTTGTTAAAAAATTTGGAACGCTTCACGAATTTGCGTGTCATCCTTGCGCAGGGGCCATGCTAATCTTCTCTGTATTGTTCCAATTTTAGTATATGTTCTCGGAAGAACAAAAACACTGATGAACACCGCGAATATATACCCCTATTAAAATATGTGACCGACAACCAAACGGGTTGAGAAGGGTGGTATAGAGATGGCCAAGGTGTCAATTGCATTCACACCTTCAATCATTCTACCCAAACACACCAATTGTTCAAAAATCCGATACACTCGGGAAAACTACAGTACTTTGGTATGCAATATTTATTTCAAGATGGGAAAGATGTTCAATTATTATTTTCCATGGATTGTTCTTCTTCCAACGAAAGCTGTGATTGAAACGACGAGAAGAGCGAGGATGACGAGAACAGATTTCATATTTGAAATGATGACAAAATGGGAATTCGACTGGGTTTATATACGACAAATAGAGCACATCAATGTGTGGGATGATTCGATTATCAATTCGATGTTTATGGTCTGTTCTATTGTTTGATGATTATCGATCAGTTTCATGAGATATTCGTAATATTCTGAACAATACGTGTCGTGTTATAGTTTTTAATCGAGTTATCGAATCATCCCACACATTGATGTGCTCTATTTGTCGTATATAAACCCAGTCGAATTCCCATTTTGTCATCATTTCAAATATGAAATCTGTTCTCGTCATCCTCGCTCTTCTCGTCGTTTCAATCACAGCTTGGCCAATATCGAATGGGTTCACCCGAATGGGTCTTGACCCTTACCGAATGGGGCTAATGGGGCAAATTTTCGAAAGGGGTAAAAGGGTCAAAAAGTTTGACTGAAAGGGGCAATTAACCGAATGGGTCAAACCTTCATTTTCAAAATTTCCCGAATGGGGCAAAAAATCAGAAAGGGTCAAAATTGTTTTCTCTAATGGGGCAACTCGATTTTTTTTGCAAAAAAAGAGTTATTTTAATTATTTAAAGGTGAATTGCGAGATAATTGAGTGTGTTTACATATTTCGTAATTTTAATGTTTCTCCCAAATTTCAATTTTCCAAGAGATTCTAAAAAAACTAAATTTAATGAAGCTGAAAAAACTTCCCAGATTTCGAAAACTACAGTATTTTACCTCCTCGGCTAAGCCTAAATGTAAGAAAATCGCTTTTTAAATAATTAAATTACTCTTTTTTGGCAAAAAAAATCGAGTTGCCCCATTAGAGAAAACAATTTTGACCCTTTCGGATTTTTTGCCCCATTCGGAAAATTTTGAAAATGAAGGTTTGACCCATTCGGTTAATTGCCCCTTTCAGTCAAACTTTTTGACCCTTTTACCCCTTTTGGAAATTTGCCCCATTAGCCCCATTCGGAAAGGGTCAAGACCCATTCGGGTGAACCCATTCGATAATTGCCTTCTCAACCCGTTCGGTTGTCGGTCACATATTTTAATAGGGGTATATATTCGCGGTGTTCATTGATGTTTTTGTTCTTCCGAGAACATATACTAAAATTGGAACAATACAGAGAAGATTAGCATGGCCCCTGCGCAAGGATGACACGCAAATTCGTGAAGCGTTCCAAATTTTTTGACAAAATTCTAAATCAATTTTTGACCACATTTTCTTACTGTGTTTCGTTGGCTCTCAACTTTTTCGACTTTAGTGAAGCAATCTTCTCTGAAACTGAAAAATAGATTTAAAAATAAACAAAATCCAAGAAATCCGGCCCTATCTATTTTACCAATTTATTTCGGTCACAGTGTGGCTTTTTTGAATTTCAAAGCTTTCGTACACGTTTCTAGATAACACACAGTTTTGCGGCGTAACTTAAACAAAAGAAATATTATTAAAAAATGAGTAATTCGGAGAAGAAGTCACGAAGTTTAATTTGATAATATGAACGCAGATAATAATCGTTTCCGGTCCGCTTTTTTCTTTTTCTTGACTCTGTCTCTATGCAGTAGCTCGGCCAAAACGTGAAATTTCACGGAGCACAATTTCAAAACAAACTATGAATGAGGATTTCCACATTTTTGACCGAGCTATGATTTGGTCAAATTTTTGTTGCTTTTTTGGGTACAATTCAGATCTTGTTTATTTCGTATCCGTTTTTATCTATACCGGCCCGATTCAGAGTTTACTTATGAAAATGAAGTTTCAGAGAAACCCATGTAAAAAAATAGAAAAACAGCTACAACATTTGTGAAAAAGTTCAATTCCGAAAAAGTGAGTGAAATTGAAAATCTAATTTCATGGCCGATAAAAACGTTTATTTTCACATCGGACATTGCAAAATATAGTTTCATTGAAAATTTCGAGAAAACGAAAACTCAGAAATTCATCATCATTTGAACTCGCAATTTACTGTTCAAAGAAACCCGAAAAAAATCATCAAAATGCGCACATTTGAAATGAAAATCTGAGAATTGCTCGTAATATTGAAAGAAGGCGTCGAGATATCAAATTTCTCGCATTTCTCTTCTTTTTAACCAAAAATACGCTCAAAAAAGAAGTACAAACATACACATCATCTGAGTGTCTTATTGGTTGGGTGCAACCGAAACAAAAAAGAAACCAAAAAAGGAAAAATGTTTGTATTTCGGTGTGAAAACATAAGGCTGAGAAGACACAAAAAATCATAGGCAAAAGGCAAAATAAAATAATCATGAAACCTGTAAAAAATATCAAAATTTGAAACCTAGAACAGGGGTCAAATAAAGAGTGAAAGGGAGAAATGAATGAAGACAAAAATGAGGGGCAGAAGCACACACATATATATATATAGTCAAGGGAACTACTGGATGAGCACTGGTTGTCCAAGAAGATCGCTGAGAATACGACTAGCTGTCATTTGATTGATCTGAAACAATAAGAAACGTGAAATTAGAGCATTGTTTGGAAAAATGTTATCTATGAAATTTCGTTTTTTTTCATAAAACGTTTTTGTCGGGGTAATATATTCAACTCACTCTGATAATTTCAGTTTGACTTGATGAATCCTTTGTCGTTTTAACCTCAGTTTCTGTTGAAACACTTGTCATTTGTGGACCTTGGAAATGGTTGGCCTAAAACATACATTTTTTTTATTAGTTTCAAAACAGTTTCAAAATCTGAAACTCACTGCACGCTGTGTGAGACCAAGTTCAGCAAACCATGTATTTGTTTGTTTTTGTCTGTTGTTATTGTTAGGCTTATCATTCGGGCGAAGCTGCAAAACGTTAACAATAATCACATGTTAAATGACCCGGCGACTCTTCTATAGTATTCGGTTATTTTGAAAGTATTCGCCATTTTAAGACATATGTGAGTGAAGAAACAGTCTAAAACAACGTATAGCAAAAACTACAGCACAAAAAAGAACAGAAAATAAATCATAGAGTTGGATTAATCGCGCAAACGCGCTCTACTGCTTCATTAGGATTTGAAATTTTGATCCAACTTTATTTTTATTTAGTGTTTTTTTTTGTCGTCTAACTTTTGTTTCTTATGTTTTTGAACTGTGTTTTAACTCGTATATGCCTTAAAATGATGAATACTTTCAATTTAAACGAATACTCTCGATGAGTCGCCGGGTCATTTAAATTGTGCTAAGATAAAAATGATTAACTTTCACAGGCAAACATACCTCGGCGAAAACGTGGAATTCCACGTGACACAGTTTCAAAACTCAAAATTCATTAATTAATTCGGACAGCACAAAATTTTTCAAAAAGTTTTGTGTGAAAAAACACGAGGGACACTTTGAAATAAAGAATTTCCACGTTTTTGCCGAGGTATGAAAGGCAAATTCTGAAACGTCGGCAATCGGTCGGGTTAAGGCATTATTCCCGTATCTAATCGTAATCGAACGGTTCCGGTTGAAAACCGATGGTGACGAATACCGATAGGTTTTTGATCTGTTATCAGCGGGGTCTCGGTGTGTTTCCCGCCGTTAATCGGCCGTTCGGTTTTCTTCCTGTTTTCGGTCGAAAACGGGCCGGTTTTTAAATCCCGGTCTGTTTCCGGCCTGTCGGTATTTTTCTCTTTCTTTTTTTTTTAGAAAAGGCTTGATGAAAAATGTGTGCAACGATTCAGTTCAGTATATTTACTTTCTGCTGAAACGTCTAACGATGTCTCTCTAAATGAGATTAGTACAGTTGGTATTCAGAGCGCAAATTTGAAAAAAAAAGAAAAATTATACGTCATTCCAGACTGCAAACAAAAATGTGTACGTTTCTCATTTTTAGACTTAAAAAAAACAACCTACGTCATTTTCAGAGTCTGGTGTGTGTGACAAACTTCCATCAATTGGCTCTGAAGGTGGTTGAGAATGCAATTGATGAAGAGTTTGTTGGCCATTCGTTGCTCCGTGATGCATAATCGGTGCCATAGGCATGAAATGAGGATACCGGATTTGTGGTGGTGGATATGGTGGAGCAATTCCTGGCGGCATAATCATCATTTGTGGTTGTGCTGGACGAATTTGGTGAATTTGGTTCACGAGTGATTCCATCGAGTAAATTGGAACGTTGAATGGATGCTGAAAATGATATGTTTTATGATCAAAAAAATTTTAAAAACAGTCACAAGATTATTTATTTCAAAATGCTTCCGGTAAATAATATTCTATGTCACGTTTCGATATTTGATATTGTTTTCGACCTCCCAAATATCTTTCAATTTTTGGAAGAAAAAAAAAATAATTCCCTGTGTGAAGGATCAAAAATCCGGGCGCTACAAACTTACACTTCCTAATAAACTGTTCCATTCGCCAAGCGAATGATATTGTGTCTCATTGTCAGTCCTCAATTGCAACGTTTCTGAGAAGTAACCCGATTGTAACCAAAATAACATGTCTTTCGATGTGTATGGTCCTGAAAAGTTATTTATTGGATTAACAAAAATCATGAACTCATTATCAAACTCACCATACATCTCGTTGTCCGGGCCCAAATAATGCCAACGTGTTTCTTGAGATTGTGAGCCATTTGTTTGTTTATTGATCATATTTAATTTAGTTCTAAAATGATTCAAGCCCTGAAATAAATTAATTAAAATTTAGTTTTGAACAAAAAAAACATGAGAGATATGATATTGGAGCAACAACCAGTAATGAACAATTGAAAATTATTATGACAATATTTTTATTCAAAGTTTAACCCGTCAGTCTTCATCGAACCATTTTTCTTCAATGTCACGATCTTGAACTGGATCGCTAAAAATCTCACACGTTGAATAGTCAAAAAACCTGAAATATAAATTATTGTCAAATTTTTTTAAGGAAAATGACTCACTCTTTATCTTTTCCAGCGAGAAATCGTTGTCTCATATAATTTTCGAACTCGTGTCTAAGAAGTTGCGGTGTTTCATTTTCATCTAAATCATTATACTGATCAGCTTCCAGTTTCGATAATCGTTCCATTTCTTTTCGCAATTTTTCAATTTCATCTTCTCTATCTTCTTCGTCATCCTCTTCAGGTACAAACTGTTCACCATCTAATCGATTAGAAACATGCGCTAATAATCTATTTGAAGGGTTCTGCAATGAAACTAACTGATAAAATCAGAGTTCGTTGATGATGACTCACATTTTCTTCTTTTGTGTACTCGCGTTCTTGAACGTTTCTGCGTTGCGCAATTTCGCTACTATCCGCAAATCTATCCAACATGTCGGACCAAACACATTCACCATCTTTTCGCGATACTGTGGGACGAAGTTCAATTCGTTCTGGAAATAGTTGTTTACAATCAAATACTTTTCCCGAAACTATTTACCGTCTTCATTCAAAAATTGGCCAATCATCGCATCAAACAAATATGGTTCTCTTTGTCTCATTTTAATATCTGAAAAATAATCTCCATTTTCCATTAACTTTTGCATCATTACAAATCGCTGATTCCTTGTGCTCGACGGTTTTTCTGATTCAATTTTTCGCAACATCAACTTGACGAATGAGTTATCACATTTTTCAAATAATTTGCAATCTTGGGGCGATAGATATTTTTCAAATCTGCAAAAAACGTCATTGCTGGTTAAAACATGAAATGAAGAATCAATTTTCACAATAGTGTAACATGGGAGGAACTCAACAAAAAAAACGGACAAACCTCGTTAGAAATAGCGAAACATTGTTTTCTGCCAGGTCTTTCAATATCGCAGTTTTTTCTTCGTCCGTCAGATCCTCTTCCTCCATTTTCAGATGTTTGTAAAACACATTAGGAGTGTCTAGAATCCTCGAAAAAAGCGAATCCATTCAAAATATGGCGCGAAAAATTCGAAAAAAAAAGGAAATTAAAAATGACTCCGCCCACCGACATCTGTGCACACGCGTTGTGCAGTGTTGCGGCACAGATAATTTTTATTTTTTTTTTATTCATTTTTTTTCGGTTTTTTCAAAATTTCAGTTTTTTGAAATGACGTGTTTCGTGACTGTCGGTACAACTTTATTCGAAGAATTAATTAATAAAGTTCTAACAGATGTAAATATTGAAAACTTGAAAAGTCTTGGTATACACAAAATCATTCTGCAAATCGGTAAGTTTTCAAAAAGTAATTTTTTATTGAAAAAATGTCAATTTAGGAAAGGGAAACTTTCGAAATGAGGTGATCGATAGAGTATTCAAAGAAACAACATCTGATGAAGGAGGAAAAACAATTTACAAAGAAGTTGAAATTGAATTTTATCGCTATAAACCTTCGCTGTCCGCTGACATGGAAAATTCTACAGTACGTTGAAATTTTCCAGTGAAATAGCTCATTTTACAAGCATATTTCTTAGGTCATTATCAGTCATGCCGGTGCCGGAACGTGTCTCGAAGCATTAAAACTTCGAAAGTCATTCATAGTCGTTATCAATGAAAATCTCATGGATAATCATCAATCCGAGCTCGCTGTTGCTCTTGCCGACAATGCACATTTGCTCTATTGCACAGTTTTCAACCTATCAGAAACCATTCGAAATCCAGGCCTGTTCACTTTGATTCCTTTCGAACCATTACCACAAAACCGAGTGGCCCGTTTCATAGACAAACGAATGGGTGTATAAGAAAAAGCTTTATTTTTATATAAAAAACGTGTAAAAATAAATAAATAAATTATAAAAATCCTATCTTGAACTTGAGCTAGAACTGGAACTCGCACTGGAAGATGAGCTTGATTTAGAGCTATTCGAGTTCGAGTTGGAACGAGAACTCTGTGAAGATGATGACGAAGAAGAAGAACCTCTCGATGAAGAAGACGAAGCCGATACATATTCCTGCTCCAATTCGCGATCATCATCGTCGTTGCGAGCAATCACAAATGTACCTGAAGAGTTCTGCGAACTTCTTCGTGCATCGAATTTCTTTGACTCGGCTCTCATCTCAGTCATTCGCTGATCATATTTTCTTTGTAGACGATGTTCTTGAGCTAACGCCGATTGTTTTTCCATGATCAGTGGGCCATTAAGGACACGTTGTTTCATTTCGGACAGTTGACGTAAATAATCTCGACGTGTTTCTTGCTGTTGTTGACTGCAAAATTTCAATGTTTTTCTCTCCGACTTACAGTTCAATTTTTTGTTGAAAAATACCGTAATACATCTGATAAACTTACATTTTAATCTTAGTTCTAACAGCGATATCCTCATCAGTTTTACTTCGATTCGCTAAAAACGAATCGATCTTTTTTCGATTGTCCTCTTTCCAATAATCTGCTCCATTTGTGTGCGAACTGGTCGATTTCATCATTTTCGATCTGAAAAAATTTCATACTTTTTTATTCTGAAATTTTGCCTCGGTTCTTCCCGGAAGTACATGGCTTTATGTGAATGGATTTCGAGCATTGAGAAAAGCCCGAATTTCGGCGAACACGGAATCGAACCGGGCCCGAAAAAGTCAAGAAATTGTGCGCGGTACGCTTTTTTCAAAAATTATCGCTGAATCGGGCCACAAAATCGGACTAGAAGTATTTTTTGAACATCGAGTTTCATGGTAGTTTGAACCAGAAAATGTTTCTGGGCCGATTCAGTTGAAATCTCAACAACAAAAAACCGACCGGTCTGATATGCCGATTCAGAATCCACCTATTTTTCAGGCTTACAAGTTTATGTCGTGACCTGAGCAAATCAAAGTGCCGTCTCTCAAGTAGCATGAAAAGGCTCGGCCGCATTTTTTCACTGTGAACTGTTCAGGAAAATGAAAAAAAGTTTCAATAACTTCTCAGATAAATGTCTCACTTTCATTTCCTCTCACGAACAAACAACCTGCCAAAATCCAGACTTTTTAGAACGGCCCGAAAAATTGAGCCCGACCCGAATTTCGAGCTTCAATCAGCCTTGTCCACCGATCAAACTTTTCATCAAAAATGTCATCGAAATTTTGAAGGTGAAAGTCAGGAGGAGTTCAAATCTGAACTTCCGATAAAATGGTCACTCACCTGATCGATTGATCTCGAAGAACAGTTGCATGATTAGTTGGAATATTGGAAACAACTGGAATTCGGCTCAAATTTGAAGTTGATCTGCGATATTTTGCAACATTCTGTTGGTTACAATTCGCATGTCGAAAGGTGGAAGTTTGCGGTCTCGAATCAAACGAAAATGGCTGTGGAACAGTGGCCGGTTTCGGTGATACTCCACTTCTTTTGTTGTTAATTTTGGCGTGAAGTTTTCCAAAATTCGGAGGATCTGTTCGTCCAATCAATTCGACTGTCGGCTTTTCGACTTTACATTTACTATGTCTCAATTGAAAAGTAATGTTCGATGTTGCCTGATGAGTCTTGATTCCTTTCGGTGTTTCTGCCTCTTCGATCATCTTCGTCGCTCTTCGAACTGCACTTCGACTTCGTTCATTTTGTCGAACCGGTATGGGCGAAATATAAGTGGTCGGAGGTATATAACCGGTTGGTTTGGCGAATAGATTGCCCTCACTTTTCGATCTTCGCATCGTCTCCTGATGTTGTTCGAACTTTTTCTTTGCTGCTGCCATCACTTTTCTTCTCATCGACGCAATATATTTTTCATCCAACAAATAGTTATTTTGCGGTTCATAAGTTGTCACTGGCACTGGTTTCGCCTTGAACTTCTGGGTGTTCAGCTCACTTTCCTCGGCCATTTCCTTTTTCTTTTTCTCGTCAATAAGGTCTTCCATAAATTTCTTTGCATAAGTATTCTCTATAGATTTTCGAACTGTTAATTGAAATGGCTTCGGAACTGTGAGTTTAGCAACAAATGTCTCCTTTCTAGCAGGTCGAATGACATTATCAATGTGAACCACATTGGCAATCTTCTTTCTTGGAGCAGATTGAGCTCTTCTTTGTTTCACTGGCTCTTTTATCACAGATGTACTAGTATTCTTGTTTTCTATAGAATGTAGTCTGGTGATAGTTTTTCGATTTTTCACCTGAACATGATCTTGACTGATGTTCCTACTCGGTGGAGCACTTTCGTCATAATAGCTCTCTTCTACAACATGAGAACTTGTCGCGAAATTATTATCGATAAGAACTTGAGCCGCCAGGTAGTTTGTGGTCTCCTCATGTTTTCGTCGAAGAGCTGATAATTTGTGGATGAAATTGCAATCAGAAAGAAGACCGGGGTCCTGCAAAAAATAATCGAATCGTGAGAAACAGAGAAACATGGGATTGAACCGAAATGGGAGAATGAGTGCAGTCTTTTTGGCCCCGATTTTTTGGACCGAAAAACTTCTAGTCATTCAGATTCGGTTTCATTGTTTTGGGTCCGATTCGAAACTCTTTGTCGACCTTTTCAATGAACCTCCCTTCCAAAAACCGCGGGCCGGACTGAAACCCTCATCTTACCTTATCCAAAGCGTTCAACAAATTCTCGGTTGCTTCCAAGTTTCGTTGAATAGAATCCATGTCAACTACTTCTACAATTCATTCCTAGTACTAAATACTCGTGAAAAACAGCAGGAAGAAAAAGTGGACAATTTTCGAATATATATTAGCAGCACTGAACGATGGGGTTACCCTGGAAACGTAGTGCATTTTAGAAGCAAAACATGTGGAGAGGACGGAGAGAGAGGGAGAGAAAAGAAGGTGGATGTAATTAGAACATGAACGGGAAAAGGTGAGCGGATTAAAAACTCAGGGAAACTTTGGCTGAGTTGAAGCTGCGCAGCCTCTTTTCAGCCTATTTTCTCCAGCTGATCAGCCATATTTCAGCCAAGACGTTTTTTTGCTCCGCTAATCAGCCGCTGATCAGCCATTTCTACGCTGAGTCTCTGGCTCAAAAACGGCTGATCAGCCTGTAAGCGAATCAGCGAAAAAAACGCCTGGCTAAGCTTTTCGCGAAATTTTCGCCACGGTTTCCCTGAGAATGTTCGTTTTGGGAAGAGAAAGAAATGAGAGATTTCTCAATGTGAGAGAAGCTCAAGATCAAGATTCTTTAGTGTGTTTTCGATAGGGTTGGAAAAATAGTGCTTTAGTGTGCCCGAAAACACCTTTTTCAATCGCCCGAAAACACTTTTTCCATTATTTTTTGAAGAATTAGTGCTTTCGGGGAGAGTGTTTCCGGGCGAAAACGTGATTTGGAAATGACCGGACATGAAAAGCGGGCCCGTTTTTTCGGTAGATTCTGAATCGGACCTTCTGAATCGGACCAGGTCCGATTTTATCGGACCCGAAAATGACCAAATCTGAATCGGATCAAAACATGAAAAATGTGTCTGAATCGGACCAGAGTCAAGAAATCGGACCCGGTCCGTTTTTATCAAGATTTTTGCTGAATCGGACCACAAAATCGGACCAGGTCCGTTTTTTTTGGTTGAAATTTCAGCTGAATCCGACTAAAATCGGAAAAATATCAACCAAAAAAACGGACCTGGTCCGATTTTGTGGTCCGATTCGGAAAAGGTTTCGAAAAAAACGGACCGGGTCCGATTTCTTGACTCTGGTCCGATTCAGACACATTTTTTAGGTTTGGGTCCGATTCAGATTCGGGTATTTTCGGGTCCGATAAAATCGGACCTGGTCCGATTCAGAAGGTCCAATTCAGTAATTGCCGTTTTTTCAACCCTAGTTTTCGAACATCTAAATTTTTAGGTCTCAAAAAATGATTTCCGTGTTTTCAGATTATCAAACAAAAGCAGGCACAGCTGATGTTTTCCTTGTTAGGATCGAATTTCTGCTCTTGCGCACATCTCCATTATGCATTCGAAATACTGTATCTTCACACAATCTGTTTCTAACAAGATGACAATCGCGAATTCTCGAGATGGCAGATTGTTTGACAATACAATTTTCATGAGATAAAAATCTTTTCGCTCAAATCTTGCTTACATAAATCCATCATTTGTAAATGTATATTGTTATGGTTTCTTTTGAAATTCCTCTAATTTATTATTGGGCAGCAGCATAATGAGATAAGTAACCAGTTGGATGCTTTTCGCATGATACAATAAACAAAACATTTCGAGAAGCGAAAGTGATAAGACCAAGTAGTAAATGATGATGAGAGAGTGGGTTGGGCTATGCTAACTAACCGGAAAAACAAGACTTTTTGGGTCACTGCCCATAGTCCAAACACTTCTATATAACATTATACATATTCTATTCAACTCCTCATTTCTCTCTTCATTGCAAACAAAAACAAAATGAAACTTTTAATCATTTTTACAAGTTTCTTATTTATTCAACAAGTCAACAGTCTTTTCTTCCCAATGGGAGGTGGTGGCGGCGGAGGCGGATGTTGTTGCGGGTGCGGAACACCGCAACCACCAAGTTGTGGGTGTCAACAGGCAGCTCCCGCGTGTGCTCAACCATCGTGTCCGTCGTGTCCACCACCTCCCCCATGTCCACCTCCACCAACTGCCTATTGTCCACAAGTTGAACCTGTCTACATTCCGGCCAGCAGTGGATGCGGTAAGAGTTTTCTTATTGAACATGGAATATCACAAAAAGTCAAGTCTCTCATTTTTCACACTATTCCGTTTCAGTTTTTAGCTTCGGGAATGTTCCGAAACTCATTTTATAAACTATTCCGGAAGAAAATCATTGAAAATAAATTTGGTATTTTCTTGAAGAAATTTCGTGTAAAACTCTGCGTCTCCTAGTCTCTCAACAATTATCGTTTATTCATTTAGGTGGTGGTTGCGGTGGCGGTGGCGGAGGTTCGTACGGTGGTCCTGTTTCATACGGAGGTGTTGGCGGTGGCGGTGGGTATGCTACCGGTCCAGCTGCTATTCCACAAGCTCCGATTGCCGGCGGATACTCGAGCGGAGGTGGAGGCGGCGGAGGAGGAGGCTACTCGACCGGAGGACGACACGCGGCAGCCGGAGCAGTCGGAGCACAGGTTGACGAAGAATCCGGAACAGAACCAGTCGATTCGCAAGTATTCCGATCGCCAAAACCAAACGACCCACAATGCAAAGTCAAATACGTCATGTTGAGAGCAAGAAAGATTGCGGGCACCGAGAACAGCGAAGTACTCGAGGAAGAGTTGGAAGAAGTCGAGAATTTGCCGCACATCGAGGCAACCGCTTCGCCATTAGATGCACAATTAGGCGAAGAAATTGCGGCACAAGAAAATGGAGGAGAAGAGGAATTGGAAGATGGGACACCGGAAGGTGGAGAGTTCAAGGCAAGAGCTGCCAAGACAGCTACTACTGATGAAAAGTGTAACAGCAAACAATTGCAAACATTGGTTTTGACGGTGAGTTCAAAATTTTTGGCAGTTTTGAGAGTTTTTCTCTCTTGACATGGAAGTTTCTCAATTCTTCCATCTCTGATAGCCTCACAAATCATCTTGATCAGGAAATGTGAAATGACCAAAAAACGGTACACTCAAGTTGTCCGGCATAACATTATTCCACACTTCTCAGCAACTCGTGGCGTAGCTACGCCGTAGCGAGTTTTTTGCTACGCAATTTCCAACGATGTTTTTGTTTTTTTCGCGTCTATTCGTGGTGAAAAAAGGTTTAGACGAAAAATATCAGTTGTAGGCAATTCAATTCGTAAATTCCAACAAAAATAACAACCTGATTCAAGAAATCAACAAAAGTAACATTTAGACAAAAAATGAAAAAAACTCGATAAAAGTGTTCGAATTAGAACATATAAGCCGAGAAGAACCTTCATGAGTAATCTTACCCTCTTTAGTCATACCCACGTTGAACTACGCGGATAAAATAAAATAAAAAAATTTGCGTAGCTACGCCGTGTGTTCGAGAGTAGCTACGTTTTCCTCTTCCTACGGTGTAGCTACGGCACGACCTGCTGAGTTCATAGAAATTTCAATCGACCCGAAAACCACAGACGGTCGCGGCCCGGCTTGGCCCGGCCTGGACCGTGTGAGCGGATCGTAAAGCTCCGAACTTTTCAGTTCATCTACATGGCTTCTACGACGTATCACTTCTCTATGAAACCCCAAATTTTCATTCAAAAACTCCAAACTTTTTCAAACCCATCTATATTTTTGTCTGGGCTTGGTTTTTCTGTTGTTTTTCCCGTCCCCGAAAGATGACCCGTAAAACAAGCTATCGAAAAACATTGGCATTTTGTTGTTTTTCAGAATATTGTTCCAAACGATGCTCTTGGATCGAAAAAGATCATCCACGAAAATGCAATTGCCCAATTCCCAGACAGTAGTGTTGATGTTATTTGTTCAACAACCGGTTTCACATACCTTGTCAGCACAACAGAACATTGTGAAGCTCAGAAAGACGGTGTTATTTGTTTCGTCTACAAACGTCCATTATAATCAATCGATACATCTCTCTTGGTCCCCCAAAAATGACAAAAACCCTAATAACAATAATAAAACATTTCTTTTTGTTGAACATTGTCATTTTGCAAAATGCTCATTTTGCTCGTGATCGAGACGTTCCGAACAACTGTTAGCACATTTGCTTTTGTGTATAATTTGGATATTTTGCGGTGTACCAATCGTCCCAGTTGCCAGTTTTTGGCTCGTTCCGGCGATATCTGAACTGCAAATTTAGTTGTGTTACAATGTTAGTTTTCGAGGTTAGCGCAAGCGCATTCAACTCACTTTCGATTCACAACAATTGGTGGTCGTTGAGCCATTTCGGATGGAGTTTCGTTGGATAAAAGAGCCATTCGAAGATTCCAAATTTGACCGCGAACAACTCTCAGTTGACTATTGACAAGCATGTAATTGGAATTACCCATTCCGTGTCGAAATAGTTTCTTCAAATCCACACAAAGTCGATGAACAAATGAAGGAGTTAGAAGGGAGAGAACGTGTTGTTTGAGAATTGGATCGAATTCGCATTGAGCCCATGGAAGATTTGACCAGCGGAACGGAAATGTTCTGCAATTCTCATTGGAAACATCGCAGAGAAAGAAGAGTTATTCGGGTCGGCTCGGGATCGAAAATGCTTTGGTTTCTGATCATAATTGGAAAGTGTCTGACTCACCTGAACCTTGAAATACATTCAGGATGTCGAACAGGAAATGCGAGACCATTATCAATGGCTGCCAAATTGATCTCTTGTCCCGGAACATGTCGTACCAACAGATTATCCATATGTCGATCAGTATTCCGGATCACATAATCGACAATGCACATTTTCTGGAACAAAATTCGAAATTTGTGATCTTCCTCCTCCGTCAACAATGTCTTATCATAGTTCCAACGCGCGAAAACAGTGTTTCCACTCTCATAACCCTTCACAAACAACTGCAAAAACTACTTTGTCTGAAAAACAAAAAGCGAAAATTGATACCTGAAAACTGCCCTCCTTGGGTCGAACATCGTATTGTCCAAAGAATCTCGAATAGAAAAACGAGGGCGAAGCGAGTTTGACAATTCGAGTCGTCGGAACAACATCCAACTGTAACATCTCGTTGACAATACTTGCTGCTGCTTCGGAAAGATATCCGGTATTCGGAATGAGACACGCTCGACCAAAACAACAAAAACAAAGCATTCTGAAACAAAAACACTGTTTTTTTCCCGAATGAATTTTCATGATATTTTCTCTAAATCTCTCAATTTTCAACTACATATTTTTCTATCAAAAATGTGGAAAATGGGCGAAATTATCGAGTTACAAACATAAATACCTAACAATTGAAATTTCGGCCCCAAACATTTTTACTTGAAATTCTAGAGAGAGAGAGAGAGAAAGAGAGAGATCTAGTTTTTGTCCTGTAAATATAATTTGGAGTGTCTGACAAACCTTTGAAAAAACTTGGGCCATTTCGGGTTGAGAGATGCGAATGGTTCCTCATCTTTCGGTTTGAAAACACCCAGAACTTCACCTTCCAAACCATACACAAAATAAGAACCTATAAACATGAATCATTTGATTTGCACAAAAATCGATTGATACCTGAACTTCCTTCTGGAATCAAACTCGGTTGAATACCCTGATTAATTGCCTCTTGAGCACATCTGAATATTTTTTGGAATTCTTCATCAACTTTTTGTCGATATTCGATCGATGAAGATGGATCGATTGTTGTTGATGAATAGGTTGGTGGACTGACTAATGTTGATTGTCGAGACATTTTTGAGAAACACAAAACAGTTTTTCGAATGAAATCACAATTTTTCTGTAACAATAAAAAAGTTGTAGAGGAGTACTGTAGTTGTGAAACCTTCCGAAGAAGAAGAAACTGTTCCTCTAGGCAACAGAAGATAGAAATACTCGAAAAAATGATCGAAAAATATTATGTAGACCACGTGGGTGAAAAGCAAGAAGGTCTCATTGAATTTTTCAAAATTAGCATTCTATGAAATAATTTCATAATACGGAAAAATAGGCGGAAAATTCTTTCAAAAATTTCAGACCAGGTTTGCATTAAATATCCTGTCAAAAAATATCGGGAAGAATTTTCTCAACCTACAGTACTCAAATACCCAACTTACCTTTTCAACTGCACGTGGAAAAGAAAAATCGACCAACGAAAATATAGAAATGAGACAACTTTCCATGCCAACAACATTTTTCTTCTTCACGTCACGTTGAATTTTTTATTATTTTTATTTTTACCAACTGTTTTTGCTTTCTTTTTCCGGTTTTTTTCGTGATAAAAATCTCAATGCACAATTGAGGTCAAATAGTAAAAGTAGATGAAAGTATTCGATAAATTTGGCTATTTAAAATGTCCCAAACTTTGCCTCTTTACACATTGAAAATGAGTCGACTTGCAGTCGAAAATTATGTGGTTTTCGGTGTTATAGTGGTTACTGTAACAGTCACTTTTCAAATTATATCGTTGCCTTTTATTTTCTCTGAAATTAATGCGATTCGTGAAGAGTTTGACGGTGAGATTCATGATAGTTTGGTGAGTTTTCATCAGAAAAATTGGGAAAAATTAGATTGTGTGAATTGCAGAAAATATTCGAAGAATCTTATGAAAATTTGGCTGAAATTCGGCCAACTTCAATGAGAAGGGAACGCGATCTGGCTGTTCAGTGAGTTACTTTCCAACAGTTTTTTTTCACTGGAACAACCTCTTTTAAAAAATTGTCATTTTGAAGTTGAAACCAGGAGCCTGGTCTAACCTAACATAATCTCTTCTATCTCTTCAGGATGGTTGGAGCAACATCAACCGGTCCAGCTGATCATCCCGAACAACTTCGAAGTCCTAGATCACCTTCGAAAGCATTCCTCCAATCTGCCAAATCTCTACACACTGCCTCATTCCAAAGACCCTCTCCAAGATCCACAACAAGACTCCCATTCTACGATGATGATGAAGACGACTACGAAGAAGAACCCGATGTTCTTGTTGAACTATCAAAAAGTCTGCCGAGACGAGAATCTCCGCATCCACCAGCACCAGTTCGGGCTTCGGCTCCAGCTCCACCTCCAACTCGAGTAGTACAGTCACAGCCACCAAAACAACTACCAAGTGAGGAACAAAATAATAATAGAGAAAACTCAATCATTTTTTGCAGTTTGTCCGATTGAAGAGAATCGTTGTCCTATTGGTCCACCGGGTCCTCAAGGTATTCGAGGAGTTTCGGGAGTCAATGGAGAAGACGGTAATGACGGTGGGCCGGGAATGGATGCCACCGATGAGCTCACTCCAACATTTGCCCAATTCTGCACATCTTGTCCAGCCGGACCCGATGGTAAACCGGGTCTAAATGGTCAACCCGGAGTTCCCGGATTGGTTGGAGCACCGGGTATTCCGGGACCCAACGGGAAAAATGGTCAACCGGGTGCACCGGGAGGCTACGGGCCACCCGGAAAACAAGGAAATATGGGAATTCGAGGAACAGTGGGAGCGAATGGGTTTGATGGAGTTGCGATGGCATCACAACGGGGACCAAGAGGACCGGTTGGAAAGGCCGGACCACCCGGACAGACCGGAGAAGATGGTACAAACAATAATGTCGAAGGACCGAGAGGTATTGTTGGGTATCCGGGATTACAAGGTGCTGCCGGAGCGCCAGGATTGAAGGGAAAACGAGGAGATTTTGGAGACCAAGGACCAAATGGAATCAGTGAAAAGGAGGTGGGTTGAGCATTTTCGGAAATGTTTGGATTTTTGAATAATCGAGAGATCGAAAGATTTATGCAGTGATAATCGAGTCATATGAATTGGGCCCGACGATCTCAGGAAAAAACTGCAAGTTTGCGCAAATTGGCGCAACCTTTGCAACACACTTGCGCCACGTGTCGTAAGCTGGGAACCACAGAAAAAAGTGGCGCAAAGCTTGCGACAACTTGCAGTTTTTTCCCCCGAGATAATGAACCGCAAAATAACAAGATTTGAACTAGGACATCGAAGAAAAAAAAATTTAGATCTCAAGAATCTTGAAAATTTTCGGTCACAAAGCAAATTAATTATCGTGACCTTCTCTCTAAATTCCTCATTTTTGAACTGTTGTTATTTTAAATTTTCCCAATCAAAAAATTTATGATTTTTTTCCAGGAATGCAAATGTGATGACATGGTGAAAAGAGCGATTCAACTTGCTGAGAACTCTGCGTATGTTGCTGTCGAAGCACTTACCGCACACGTTCCACGAGCAACTTCAAAAAAATCGGAAATTCGTCGAACACCTGTTAAACCGAGTCACATTTCCCCTTTACCAACACTTGAAGATGTTCGAAGAGATCAGTTGAATCCGGAAAAATCGAAAAATGAGGAACTCGGAGAAGTCAAGGAAATTGAGAAGAAAAGCGCTGTCGAACAAAAAGTTACTCTTCCTAAAGTTGACACATTTATAAAATCAATCAAAGAGACATCGAGAACAAACCCATCAGCTGGAAGTATGATTCAAGAGAAGACCAACATCAACACTGCCACGAAAACATTGCCGATAAGATTGTTAGAAACTGTCGATGAAGAGTCTTCTACTCAAACACCAGAATCAAACAAAAGTATAAAATCGGCTAAATTGGTCGATTCGAAATATCCAAAATGGAGAAAGGAAGAAGAGGGAAGTGTTCATGTTAGAAAAATTCGAAGAAAAATTCGAAAAATCAATCGAAGAAGACTACCATCGAGATTCGAAATGGATAAAGTATTTGAAATTGAAAAAGAAATAACAAGAGACAGTGATAAGAAAATCAAAATAGGAAAAGATGAAAAAAATAAGAAACTGAAAAGAGTTGCATTGAAACCATCGAGAAGTCTTATCGAGCAAAACAGAAAAAATACAAATATTCTGGAAGAAATTGCAAAGACACTTGGAATTGTCGAAGAAAACAAAAAAGTTGAGACGACTTCGGATAAATTGACACGTGTTAGTATTCCTTGAATTGACTGTTTTGATTTTTTTTTGTATATAAAGAATCTTATTTTTCTTTCGTTTTCTTTGTCAGAAAAAATTGCTGGTGAACTTGATCTTTGAATGTCTTTCTGTCATGAAAACAAATAATCCCATAACTTTTATGATTTGGAATACTTGCGAACAACTAATCAAACTTCCGAGTTTGGGAAAACATTACTTTAAGACACCACAATTTTTTCAATTTCCCAGGATGTGATGTCGTATATTTCAGTTTCTGAATCTATCCGGACCCGGACAAAAAATCGGACAGGCCTCGATTTCTTTGAATTTCTGAATTTTATTTGATTTAATTTCCAGTGCCAAGTTACAAAACCCCGTACTCGCACCGATCTTTGTTTTTTTAGTCTCAGCTTTCTTTTTTTTTCGTGTCACACAAACCACATAATTTCTGCTTTCCCTCCGCCTTTTATATACACAAACATACTTTTGGTTGCCAGGGATCTCTTTTTTTTTGTTCATTCATTCATTTCAAGCCAAACACCAAATGCCGATTCACAAACTCGTCCAATATTCGACACCCGATGGGAAAGTGTTTGAAGGAAATCTGTATACACCGAAAAATGTGGACAGCTCCATCAGATTACCGATGGTTCTCGTTTTTCCGGCACTGTGGGGAATTACGGATTTCGACAAAGAAAAAGCCAGAATTCTCTCAACAAAAGTGAGTCTGAAGATGGAGAATAAGGGTGATATCAAAAACAGACATTTTTAAAAGCCAGCTCTGAAAGTTTTGGATTCGGGTCGGATCCAAAATAATCTCAAAATAATGTTGAATTCGAAAAATCTTGCCCGTCGAACCTTCATAGAATATAGTTTCGATTTTCACAAGTGGCTAGAAAAAAGGTTACAGTACCACAAAGTTTTGGACTGTTTCGGTTTGAACTTTTCATCGAAAGCCAGAAAAAGCTCGACCCCACACGAGCCAAAAAACTGAAATAGTAAAATATACATTTACATATCAGAGCGCGGTTTTTGAGATGAAACGAGACGCAGAGAAAGTCCTAAAAGTGCTAAAATCAAACAGTCGCAGGTCACGTTCTCATTCAAAAAATTGTTGTTCATTGAAGTGGGTTCGCGCGTGTCACGTGAAATTTTCTGTGTCTCGTGCTCTCTAAATAATTGTTGTTTACCAAACGCTTGGCCTGACCAGTGGTTTTCACGGACCGAATCGGAATTGAGATTTAAAAAAAAAATCTAGAAACATTTTCAGTATAAGTATATGGCATTTTGTGTAGACATGTATGGAAAGGGTGTCCGACCAACTGAACAAAAAGAAGCATTTGGCTTGTTGAGACCAATAATTGCTGATCGACTAGGTTGTTTGAAGCCAAGAGTGTTGGCAGCACTCGAAACTGTCAAAAAGATGCCAAATGTTGATGTTAATAAAATCGGTGCTGTTGGATTCTGTTTCGGAGGTTTATGTGTTCTCGATTTGGCTCGACATCAAGCTGAAATCGCTGCTGTGGCTTCGTTTCATGGAACACTACTACCGATTCCTGAACTTCCATTGGATCCGATCAAAGGAACTACTCTACAGGTAATGAAAGGAGTTCAGATTTGGTACTGTAAAAACGAACCCATAAAAAGTATAATCGAGCCTGGACCGAAAGCATACAATGTTTTCTGAAAATCTTAATTTTTGTTGGGAAGCAACCCATCATGTTCAGAAATATCTTCAGATTCATCACGGTGATGCTGATCAACACATTAAAATGGAGCAAGTTCTTGATTTTCATGAAGAAATGAGAACACGAAAAGCTGATTTTGTTTTCTCATCACACGCTTTTGCTGAACATGGATTCACACAACCACGTAAGCCAACTATATAATCCCGATGCCCAAAATTATGAAACCTGGAATTTTGCAGTTTCTGACAGTTGGGGTTTGCCCGGTGTGAAGTACAACAAGAATGCCGCGGAACGCTCGTGGAATTCGGCTATTCAAATGTTCAAGGAAAAGTTTTAGTTCTATTTGTTTGTTTTTGGAATGAATTTGTTTCCTTGATAGAGTATATAATTTTTTTTTATTCATTCTAACTGCAGTTTTGATTTTCCTGCCAAAAACAGTAGAATTAAATCAAAGGCACGGGTGAAAGTGTTAATGAAATATCTCATACCGATGGGAACAATTTTTTTGTGACCCTTTAAGTAAAACTACTGTATTCATTATTTATTTTTTTTTTTTTCGGCCGAAATATCACACCAGTTCAAAAGCACTGTGAGAGAAGAAATTGAAAAACAGGTGTACGGTATGCAACTGTGCAAACACCGTGACATGAAAATGCACAGAAACTGTATTTTTTTTCTGAAAATTAGGGAGGAGAAAATCACAAGAAATTTTCCCTCGCCGTTTGGCGGCAATTCAAATTTGTGTTTTTCTTTTTATTTTTTTCGCTATTTGTGTTTTTTCGTTCTAAAGCTCAATGAATAGCATAAAACAAGATTAAACAAAGACTTTTAAGTAAAATCAAGAGAAAATATTAGAAAATAATGTTGTATGGAGTAGTTTCGGAAAAAATGAAAGCTGAATAGCAGAATAAAGTGCAATTTTGGCGAAAAGAGAAACTTTTCCATAAGATAAACGTCATGTTGATGGAATTTTCAGTTTCCCATAAGAGTTATAACAAATGTCCTAAAGATTTTTTCACATAATAGCTGCAAAACGTTTTTTTTAAACTTATCTCAAAAATCGTCTAACAAGAGTTTTTATAGTCGATCAGAAACCAATACTTTGAACATTTTCTGAAGTTATTAGGTAAAACCTCTTTTTGGTGTTACTTTTTTCTGAACGCGCAGTTCGAAATGGCGTAAATCCGAAGAAAAACTGTTGAATCAAGTCCAGAGTTTTGACAGCACCTGAGTCTCAAAATAACAGTAGCATTTGATATCATTTGACTTTGAATCCAGTGTCCTGATTTTATCAACTGGTCGTTCTACCAACTGGTCGTCCAGACCAGGCTTAGTCGGAAACAGGCTTGGGCGGAACCGAAACCGGAAATTTCCGAAATTCCGGTATTCCAACCATTTTCAGAACTTTTTCAGACGGAACCTTTTCCGAAAAATATGAACCGAACTTTTTTGGACGAGACTTTTTCCGATTTTTTTTCGGAATTTTTTCATGACAGAAACTTCTCCGAATTTATTTTCGTAACTTTTCCGGAAATTTTTTCCCGAAAAAAAACGCAAATATGATTTTCATTTTACTTTTTCATTTCCAGCGAAAAATTTAAAAAAGTTATCATTTCACAGCTGTTTAAACAAAATTCCAAAATATATAAATTATTCTATATTCTGACAAAAATGTCTAACTTTTCAGAGTTTTGGACGCTTTACTGAAAAGTTCCGAAATTTCCGTTTTTTTTTTCCCGAAAAATATTGTCGGAACCTTTTTTTCGGGAAAAAAATTCAGTTCCAAAAGTTCCGAAGGGTCGGTTCCGCCCAAGCCTGATCGGAAATGACCTTTCGGATATTTCTTCTGAAAAATAGGTCGGAAATTTTTTCATTCATAAATCGAAAAAAAAATTCCGAAAGTAGTCGGAAAACCCGGAAAATGCCGACCAAGTCTGGCCCGCCCTGACTTTGAGAATGATTTTCAGGAAGTCCTATACTAACTAAAATGAGTAGACAGACCCGGCTCGCTGTTTCATCATTTTTTGGACGAAGGAGATAATGATGATTTGAAAAAATTTTATGATTTACAGAGCTTTTTTCACTGCGATATTCCACCACCATTACCACAAGTTACCTTTTTGGGTGTTTTTGAAAGATAATAATCGAAAAATACTGGAGCCAATGTCGTAATTGGAACTCGGAAGTCCAAATGACCGACTCGGAAATACGGGCCGGACCAGGAATTTGAAATATCGCTCTCTAAAAAGTTGTAAGAACCTTATGACCACACCATTCTGAAGTTTTCAAAAAACCCCGCCCTGGTCGGTTTTTTGTCAGAAACTAGAAAAAGTTAACTCAGGCCTGGCAAAGCCGGAAAGAATTCGAATACCCGACACACAGCCTGAGAAATCCAACATTTTGTTCACAAAATATTCGTCGTTTCTTTTTTTATTTCACCACTGCAATGCCCTCCAAAAGAGGGGTGCGGTTTCATTTGCAACTGCCGCACACTCATTTTGAGAGAAATAATGTGGGGTAGAGAAAATATAATGTAGTTTGAACTCAATTGAGAGAGAAAATTTACGCTAATTTTGGTAGATCAAACTTTTCAACAACGATGATTCAGGTTGTTTTTCTCAGGCTGTGCGACAGGCAAGCTATACTTTGAATGAGAGGAAACTTTGTACCGTTACAAGATATTTGGAATTTTTTCCTAGTGATATCTCTGGGGAAGGAAAGAAGAATGCTATAAAAATATAAATATCTAACATAGTACAATTTCAACAAAAAATCCTTCTCTATCGGCACTGGACCATGCGCGACGAAAGAAGATCATCCAACATTCCGCACCTTTTTTGCGAAAAATGTTTTTCTTTGCGAAAAAAATTGTCCATGTCAACTGGCGAGATCTGCACAACGAAGCTTAAAAGTTGTCGAAATGTCAATGTAGCGAAATTTCCCCAGCAATTTTTCCGAAACTTTACGACGAGACGACCACTTTCGAGAAGTACAGAAATGTTCATCAAATCTGGTCGGCCTTAATGTTTGGCGTCGCGGCCCTGGCTCTCACTCGGTCGGATTCTCTATGAAAAATGAGTCATTTCAAGGATTTTTTGGTGATTTCCGGAACCGGGCTTTGTAAGACACGTTCATCGTAAGATACGTTTCATCGTAAGACAGATCTTTTCGCCAAACACGGTTTTTCGAGAACATGAGACATGAACAGCTATTATGTGAAAAAATCTTTAGGACATTAGTTATAACTCTTATGGGAAACTGAAAATTCCATCAACATGACGTTTATCTTATGGAAAAGTTTCTCTTTTCGCCAAAATTGCACTTTATTCTGCTATTCAGCTTTCATTTTTTCCGAAACTACTCCATACAACATTATTTTCTAATATTTTCTCTTGATTTTACTTAAAAGTCTTTGTTTAATCTTGTTTTATGCTATTCATTGAGCTTTAGAACGAAAAAACACAAATAGCGAAAAAAATAAAAAGAAAAACACAAATTTGAATTGCCGCCAAACGGCGAGGGAAAATTTCTTGTGATTTTCTCCTCCCTCTGAAAATTCGACAAAAAAGCCGGATAACTTCGCTGTTCTCACATTTTAGAGGTTGTGAAATAGGGTTTTCCCTAGAAGAAGGCTTGCTGAATTTAATGGTATCTTTTGTTTTTCATAATGATGCTTGGTTCGTCTCAACTTAGGCGCACCAGTTTGAGTTACAATTTTTCAAAACTGGTGCGCCTAAGTTGAGACGAACCAACCACTTTTATGCAAAGGGTGTAAATAATCACTCCAAAGATTGAAGTGAATAAATTTTTTCTAATCAACTTAAAAACTCACATTTCGCAAATCCAATACTTGAGAATGCACAGACGGATGGAATTGAATCCAACAACTGAGTCGACAACGGTTTATTCGGTGGCTCAAAGAACAACGGACCAACGGAAGCAAAATAGAGAAGTAAGAATAATAGTAGTGGGGTACAAGGGGTTGAAAGCGTTGTTGATGAGCAAAGAGCGTGGTGATGATTCTCACATAAGTGTTGTCGACATGATGTGAAGATTGGAGAGGAAATCGGATCTTCGTCTAAGAATGCGGGTGCATTCTTTGACAAAGGGAAGCATACCATTATAATCAGCGTTCCTTTTTCTAGGGAAAACCCTAGTTTAGAAAACAAGAAAGTCCCGATCTTTCGAGTTTTTGTGACTTTTATGAACTTCATTGATAAAAAAAATACTGTAGTTGTGCATTTTCACGCCACGGTGTACGCACATTTTGCGTACCGTATAATAATTTCGTGGTCCGAACGATAATAATAATTTCGTGGTCCGAACGGGTGTGATATTTTTCGAAAATATTTCGAATATTCAAAATTTGCTGAATTGTCTGTACGTCGATTGCTTTTGACAACACAACAGGTGAGTATTAACCTCTTCCTCTTATTTTCTTTCAACAACTTTAATTCACCTACTTTAAACGCAAAAAAGTCGTACTCAAGATCAATTTCAGATAACAAATATATATTCTAAAAAATGTAAAATAATATTATCAAGTTGTCTGGAGTACAAAATGTTCAATATTTCATTTCTAACCATGAAAATTGACACAAAATTTCTGTTTTTATGAACTTCAGCAATGGTGCTCGGGGAAGCGCGGCCACCGGAGGGGCCCCGAAATTCGCTCCGGTGGCTGCTCCTTAAATGCAAAGGAGCGCAAAGCGGGGCGCCACCAGAGCATTTTTGGGGTCTATTCGGGGCGAATCAGGGCTTTTCAAAAACGCTCGATACTGGTTTTTTTCTCGTTTTAGAAAGAACAAAAAATACATGAACATAAAATAGATTTATCCATTGTGTAGAAACAAACAACCAACATCATAATAAGTTAGACTTTGTCGATTTTGAGCGAAATGTGTACGATGAATGATAATAATCATACATCATATCGTACGCTTTTTGATGCGGGGGGTCACTAACTTTATAAAATAAATTTTCAGAAAAATGCGAAAATTTTTTGGCGTCACTAACTTTTAAACGAAAAAAATTCGAATTTTTCAAGTTTTTTCGGCGTTTTTTTCTGAAAATTTCGAGTTTCATTGAGAAATTCCTTATTTCACCAAATTTTTCAAATTTGAGCGCGAAAAATTTTTGTCTGCAGCATGTAGGTTACTAACTTTCCAAAATTTTTTTCTGAAATTTTCACAATTTTTGGTTGGGTCACTAACTTTCCGGAAATAGTAAAGCGCCCTTTTATGATGTATGATAATAATTGACATAGATCGATCAACATTGAGATGATCCGCATCCGTTGTGCGTTATCGCAAATGTCGAGCAATCGTTGTATACTGAAAATCAACTGTTTTATATCAAGACTCCAAATTTAGAGCGAAGTGAGGCAACACTTCAAAAAGAAAATAATTTTTTCGATTGTTTGGAAAATTTCTCTCACCTGGAAGTTATCAAACTTCGTTGCCTTATTTGTTGTGCGAGTTATTTCTGACGATGCCCTGAATCTATAGTGTTTTAGTTTTTCTCATAACCAGCTTAAAATTGTCACAACTTAAAAATCACTTACTTGTGGAAGATGCTATTCTCATTTCGTAGAGATCCATGTTTCCATGGCATATCCATATTGCTGATTTTCCGCAATTTTCAGTGCTTCACTTCTCCTCTCATTTGATAACTCTACTATTTCGATACCAATCGATAACTCCGCCAGAAATTAGTTCTTCTTGTTGTAGTTGATATTTAGTTTCCATAATTGAAAACATCATATTTCATCAACAATTCTGATCTATAATTTACTTTCTGTGCAAACAGGAAAAAGAAAACTTTAAAAAATCATGAAATGAGAAAAAAAAAACTAAGTCCAGCGGACCCCGGTTCGCCCAACAAGTGCCCCTATCCGCCCCGTCCACCTTGTTTTAGGGCGGACAAACGAGAGAGTTGACGCTGACAAAAGAGGAATGTTCGCTCTATTGCACCGTTGAAATTTCCCGAAAAAAAAAGTATTCGCCGTGAGACCTGTTTATTTTCTCTGAAAATCTCACGTTTCATTTCTATTTTTTTTCTTTCATTTCTGCGTCTACCTCTCTCATTTGTCCTTCCTATAAGGGGACTAAAACACCGTGGTCTGCCCCCTCAATTGCCCAGAATTGTCCTGATAGCGCAGTCGGTTAGCGTATAGAACCGGGGCGCAACACAGGCAAATTCCTGGACACATGTGGCAGGTGTGCGGCAGCGATGTTTTGCTGGCAGACGTCAGGCATGTATGTCGCATCGATGCCGCAGTTCTGGACCAATTCCGGCATCCCTGCCGTAGGCCTGCTGCATGAATGCCGGAATCGGGTCCAGAGCTGCGGCATCGATGCGACATACATGCCTGACGTCTGCCAGCAAAACATCGCTGCCGCACACCTGCCACATGTGTCCAGGAATTTGCCTGTGAATCGGGCAATTCCGCTTCCGGTATCGGGGCGCCACCGGTGGCCGCGTTTTCCCGAGTGTAATTTTTGTTATTGTGTTTTTTTTTTGTTTAAAGTCTCAATCAAAAACTCCTGTTCACGTGATCTAAATTGTTCATTCTTTAGTTTTTGAACAGGTCATTTTCTATTTTTTGTCTCGTTTTTTTTCGTCTATCAAGTGCATTGAATGACGCAAGTTCGCTCTATTCGCACATGTCTTTCTTGTCATATGATTTTTTCATGCAATTCTTTATCGCGTCAACGCTGATTCGTCTCTAAAAATCATTCGTTTTTGCTGTATTTATAGACATAAAATATCAAACATTTCAGAAAACATCATGCGGTCAGTGGCGCGAGGAGTTACGACAAATATCAAAAAATTGATTGAAGCTCGCCCACAAGTTCCCGGACAAACAGTCTATTTGACGCATGTCAAATGGGTTACTGGAAAACGTGAGTTTGATTTGTTTTCTATTTTTGTATAAGCGATTATGTAAACATTGTTTTCAGCACAATTAGAGCATTATTTCAAGCGATATGGAACGATTCAAAGTGTTAATATGTTTTATGTAAGTTCTTGAAATATCCTATTTTCAAATTATTCATATCATTTTTAGGATAGTGAAACAGGTCTTCATCGGGGATTTGCATCCATTACATTTGAAAATAAAGATAGTGCGACAAAAGCAATTGAACAACGTCCACACGTCATAGATGGAGATAGGGTGAGTATTTCATCATTTTTAACACAAAATATTCTCGAATTTTCAACAAAAACTTCTAAAAACCTATTTTTACCGCTGAGGCAGGAACAGGGCTGGAAAAGTAGTTCTCTTCTTAAAGGTCTAATATAAAAACGCTCAATGCCTCTATTTTCGAAATTTAAAAAATTGTGCTTTCGGGAAGAGTGTTTCCGACCAGAAATGAAATCTAGAATATTAGACAGATATGTTTTTCCAGCTCTATCCTGACCTTTTTAAACCGATGTTATACAAGTAAAGTCGGGATGGAAATATCTCAACATTTTATATCAGAAAAACTATTCAAAGTTTCAGTTTTTTTCAAATTTTTTGTTTTTCAGATCGATGTCGAACCCTATATTCCGATGATTTCAAAAAACAAGAAAAAGGATATCATGCTCTAAAAGTCAACGAAACAAGCTTCTAACTTTTTCAAATTGATCTCATATCATTTCTAGGTTATTGTCTGTCAAAAAACTCCTTTTAGAGAACCCAACTGTTTGGGTGTTTTCCACGGCGTACAACGCTTGTAAACCGGTTTTCATGGTAACTTTAGTGATATTTTCTTGTCTCTTTTTTTTCAGTGTAAATAAACTTTATTCAAAAACCATGGGTATTGAAGAGAGGTAATGTGTAAGTTTCATACGCGAAATCTTCAATATGAGTTGTATCGTTGTAAACTCCGATATAATCGATTTCCAATGAAAAGTCGCCATCGATCCTGTCCATTAACACAATACCAATAGAACTGAAACGTAAAAAATTTGGAAACAAATCGAGGAAAAAAACAAGAAAACCTGCAATCTTCAAGATTCACTCGATATTGTCGATCTTGAATTCTTCCGGCTACCGTATGGAAAAATTTGGAGAATGGAATTTTTTCATATTGCCAGTATGGTCCGCCATGAGTATGAAGGGGATAAGAAAATGAATCTCCCCATGTGTAATCCATTGATAAAGGAGAATGAAGCATTATTTTATAACTTCGACCATCACCTCGTATCTGAGAAAAAAAAAACGTTGGGTTCGGTATATCAGACCAGCGATATGAAGTTGTGCACAAAAATTTGATTTATCGACTCAAGTGAATAATTTCAACAGAGAGTGCACTGGAACACTGATAATTGTAGGTCTGCGAATTGAATTTTTCATAAAGAAACGTGTTCGAGATATTAATTTTAGAACTACTTTGAAAATTTTCAGAATTACAATTTTTTCAAACTTATTTTTGGCAAGTATCGCTTTCTGATTATTGTTTGGAAATTTGTGATATTGGCTTACTTTCAGGAACAAATGTGAAAAGTTTCTCCATTTTGTAAGAAACTTTTTCCGATTGAAAGATTTGCGATCTTCGAGTTTGATTGATGCCCATCCAGCTCTTTCAACCCGCCCATCTTTGACAATTTGTGTCGAAATTAGGCCACTAAACAATCCAGTTTTTTGTTGAGTATTTACAAATGAACATTTCGAGAATCCTTCTTTCCAATCGCTGTCACATCCACGATGCCATAAATCTAATTTCTAAAATTAGAAAAAAAAGCAATATATTTAATGAGATTTTTCCTTTTTTTTGTACCCTTGTTCACCTCTTTAGTATCGAATGTATATTCGACGCGTGCCTCGTTATGCCTCAAAAATCCAATATCTTCTAACAATTCGACTTTTTCGACGCCGGCGCCTTTAATTAAATCGCGCATTTCACTTCCAACTAATTTTGTTTGTTTTTTTGTTGTGTTCGGCAATTCGGCGAGTAATTCTTTTATTGAAAATTCAGGATCATAACCTCGAACTCCTTTTGGATTTGGAAAATTTGTATTCATTGGCACGTCACTTCTTCCGAAAATTGATACTTTTTTCTTTTCCATAACTTTGCTTTCACCATCAAACTTCTAGAACATAATTTTTTTGTTACGGAAATATTGAGAAATCTTACTTCAAGTTCATTTTTGTTTTTCTTCTCTTGAATATTCAAATCTGAATTATCTTTGGAATAAAACGCCACTGATGTTGATGGCTTCACTCGTAATAATGTTCGAAAATTCGTGAGCATCTCTGTTTAACCCTGAAAAAAAAACAATTTATTTTATGGGCGAAATGAAGTTTCGTTGGAGCGAAAAAGCTTTTCTTTTTTGCAAAAACGAACAGCTCGATTTTTGTTCGCATTCAAAAAAAACGAAAAAAAAATTCAAATGTAGTTCGAGGGGACTACACAATTTCATTTCGGGACAAGATATATTTCTATTTTATAATGCGCCTTGAATTTTGCATCGTAATCCGTCAGTTTTTCACGTGAACCTTTAAATTCTTACTGTGTTTATTTTTTAATAATTTTTCTTCGAAAATAAAATTTCAGATGAGAATCGTCTCACATGGAGGGTTGAAGCCAAAACTTTCGTTGTATTCATCGAGATGTAGTAGTAGTAGCAGTACAAGTAGGTAATTTCACTGTGGTCATTTCGTAAGTCAATCCTGTCTTATTTTCAGTTTCAACATAGATGAAGTGACTAGAAATTATGAAGAACGCACTGAATTCGCCGCGGCAAACTATCGAAAACGAGGAAATCTTTTTCGAATGGTTCTTCCTCCACCAAATGTGACTGGAAAACTTCATCTTGGACACGCATTGACTGTTGCAATTGAAGATTCAATTTGTAGGCATGAGCGAATCAAAGGGAATCGAACTGAATGGATTCCGGGATTTGATCATGCTGGAATCGCAACACAAGCTGTTGTCGAGAAAATATTGGAGAGAAATGGAAAATCGAGAAGATCAATGAAAAGAGATGAATTCGTCAAAGAATGTGAGAAATGGAGTGAAAAATGTTCATCTGAAATTCAACGACAACTCTCAAGAATGGGAGCATCGCTCGATTGGAATAATAAATATTATACATTGGATAACGATTTTAGCAATTCCGTAATGAATGCATTTTGCAAACTACACAAGGAAAATTTGATCTATCGAGGAGAACGGATTGTTCATTGGTGTCCGAAACTTGGATCAGTACTCAGTTCGCAAGAAGTCGACCGAATTGAAGTTCCCGAAAATGGTTTGATACAAATTGGAAATCGAATTATTTCCGCGGGAAAAATGCACATTGTCAAATACTTCATTGATGGAACTGATTCATTCATCGAAGTTGGAACAACTCGACCGGAAACTATTTTCGCTGATATTGCTATCGCTGTACATCCAAACGATACCAGATATAATACATTGATAGGGAAATATGTGACTAATCGACTGATCCCTGATCGTAAACTTTTGATATTGGCCGATGATGCTGTCTCGATAGGAAAAGGAACTGGTAAGATAAGATTTTCAGTAGTTCGTAGCGTAGCTAAAAAATTTCAAACAAATATACGTCACAAAATACTGAGTTAATGTTGAAAAAAACTTATTTTCAATTTTCAGGAGCAGTCAAAATTACACCATCTCATGATCCACTGGATTTTGAAATTTGGAATAGAAATCGAACACTATTTGAAAACAGTTCACCAATTGAATGTATCGATGAAAACGGAATAATGAAAAACACGAACAAATTCGATGGAATCGATAGATTTGAAGCTCGTATAAAAACTATTGAAGAGTTGCAGAAAGTTGAATCATATTCCGGAATTGATGAGAAATTCAAAAATTCTTCAATCAATGTTTGTTCAAGAACTGGTGATGTTATCGAGCCGAGATTGATGAAACAATGGTTCATGGATGTTCGGGACATGTATTCGAGATCAATCGAAGCCATTGAAACTGGAAAGGTTTGGAGAAAAAACATTATTGATCCGAAAATTGATTTGTTTTTTCAAGATAAAAGTATATCCAGAATATCAATCACATCGATTAGTCGACTGGTTTAATAATCGAGAACCTTGGTGTTTAAGTCGACAACTTCTATGGGGACACCGAATTCCGGCATACAAAGGATCAGGCGAATGGATCGTTGCTGAAAATCGCGAGAAAGCTCAAGAAATTATCGGACAAAGTAATTTAATACAAGATGAAGATGTTCTGGATACCTGGTTCAGGTTGGTGCACATTATATTTCTCCCAAAATCCTTAATATTTTCAGCTCTTCCCTAGTCCCATTAGTCAAAAATGGTTGGTTGGAAAACAAACAGATTCAAAATCCATCATTGCAAATAATGGAAACTGGATGGGATATCAGTGGATTTTGGGTTGCCCGAATGATTGGAATGAGTTTGAAATTAACGGAAAACGTACCTTTTGGTAAAGTTGTGTTACATGGATTGGTTCGTGATTCGGAAGGTCGAAAGATGAGCAAATCGTTGGGAAATGTAATTGATCCTCTGGATATTCTGGATGGTATTAAAGTGGATGATATGATCAAAAGATTGGAAGAAAGTGCACTTGGAAAAAAAGAGATTGGTGAGGTTTTTTATTGACTTTAAGTTAAAAATTTATTTCAAATATTGTAGAAAATGCCATTCGGGATACCAAGAATCGTTTCCCAGATGGTATTCGAAAGTGTGGACCAGATGCTCTTCGTTTTGCACTTTTGAAATACGATGTTTTATCAAGTGATATACCATTAGACGTTTCAAATGTTGCACTAGAAGGTCTCAAATTCTGTAACAAATTATGGAATCTAGCTGCATATTATAGTCAATTGGCGGAGAAATGTGAAGTGATAAAAGATGTTGATTCGAACAGATTAGTCGATGAATGGATCATGTCCAGATTGGCATCGACGATCAGCCAAGTTGATGAACACATCAATAACTTCTCGTTGCATTTGGCACTTTCAACGATTCATCAGTTTATCGTTTCGGATGTTTGTGATGTTTATCTGGTTGGTTCGAAATAGACGTACATGAATCATAATTGAATAAATTCAGGAAACTACGAAAAAGGCTCTTTGGTCAGACGATTTGGTTCGAATTTCAGAGGCCCGATCTGCTCTTCAACGCGTTCTCCAGCCAACTTTGGTGCAGTTATCCGTTTTTATGCCATTTGTCACTGAATATTTGTATGAGAAGATTTTTGCGAGAGAAAAGGGATCGATTAACTTTGACATTGTTAAGGTATTTTTTCGATTCAGCCTTTCTGTCATCTTTACATTTTCAGCCATCGTTATTTGTTTTTCATCGAAACGAAGATCTTGAAAATGCGATGAATCTGTTGACTGCTCTCTCTTCTTCAACCAGATCCCTTCGACAAAAATTAGAACTTTCGCCGAAATTGATGTTCAACGGAGTTGTAGAACTTCCAGAACCCATTGATTTGAGTGATGCCGAAATCAGGCGTTTAGCCAAAGATGTGACTACAGTATCTGGTTTGGAAATTTCAAAAATTGTGCGGAAATTCGAAAAAGAAAAAGAGTTTATCGCTTGCCCAGTTCCTGGACATAATGCTACACTTTGGTTGAAAATCGACGAATCTTCGAGAGAATCATTTTTGAATACATTGGCCAAACAACTCGAAAAAACGAAACAAAGGAAGTTACAGTTTCTGTCGAAAATTGAATCGTATCAAGCGATTATTCAGAATCCAAATGTGAGCTAAAATATTTTATTTTTGCCTCAAATTGTTCTGTTTTCCAGACCAAACCATCATCAGCTCAAAAATCTCGGAGAAAGTGTGAAAATGCTGAAAAAGTTGTGATAAATGTTCAAGATGAAATTGATAGGATAGAAAGATTGATAATTATACAGAATCAAAAATAAAAATTAAGAAAAGTTTAACGGTTCTTTTTTTGTTTCGATTAGAAATGAGGTATCTATAACCTGTACTAACTTAGTTTTGTTTTTCTTTTTTCAATTAACCGTTTTGAATTCAGATCTTGGGGAAGAATGGAAGGATCGGAATGGATTGTTGTTATTTCCGCAACAGTCAGTTTGATGTTTGCACCCGGCACGAAAGTTGAAGAATCGTTCAATGTTCAAGCCACACATGATATTTTATTCCATCCGCCGAATAATTTGAGTGCTGTGAGTTGAAATTAAGTTTCCAACGAAGATTTTTTCGAATTAATAAAACCTAGTTTACATGATGAGGAAAATCTCAGTTCTAATGAAAATATTGGGTTCAGACTTGCACGGGACCCGAAATTTCCCGATTGTTTTTGAACAATTTTTACCGCTCATATTTTGAAAAAAAAAACTTTCAGCGTTTTTTGTGATAATGAGAGATTTTAGATTTATTCGAAAGTTTCCCAAAACTCCAAAACTTAATAATTTCAGTATGACCACACAAATTTTCCTGGGGTGGTTCCGCGAACTTTTCTCGGACCAATTTTTCTTGCTGTTCTATCCACTCCGATGTCAATCATCTTTCGATGTTGGATGATTCCGAAACTGTGGCAATTGGCATTAATTCGATCAACTCTCGGATTTGTTAATATTCTCGCGTTTTTTTCGTTTGCAAAATCTGTTCAAAGAGTTTATGGAAGCCTAACTGCGTCTTATTTGAGGTATGAAATGTTCTCGAAAACGAATTCTAACAAATAGTTTTAGGTTGATAATAGCGACACAATTCCACTACATTTTCTATTTGTCCCGGCCACTTCCAAACACATTTGCACTCATTTTTGTGTTGACAGTCTTCGAAAGAATCCTCGAAAATCGCATCGAATCGGCAGTTAGATGGGCTACAGCCGCTGTTTTTATCTTCCGATGCGAACTCGTTCTTCTCTTCGGACCACTGTTTATTCCATTCATTTATAGTGGTCGTCTTCCTCTTCTTGGTCAAGATGGTGCTATTTATAATGGTATTCGAGTATCTTCCCTCTGTCTCGCCATATCACTACCAATTGATTCGTATTTTTGGCAGAAAGCTGTTTGGCCCGAAGGAGAAGTTGCATATTTCAACGTTTTGGAGAATCGTAGTCATGAATATGGGGTATGAAAAATGTTTGAAAAATTGTTCAAATTTGACACATTCGTTGTTCGAAATCCGAATTAAGAAAATTTATTTTTGTATATAATATATCACACCATATTTTTCGACTGCTTCTTATCAAAAAAATGTCGAGTTGGCCACTTGAATATGATTTTCAGGTTTCGCCGTTCTTGTGGTATTTCTATTCTGCCCTCCCACGTTCACTCATCACTTCGTTATTTCTAGTCCCCCTTGGTCTTTTATTGGATCGTCGACTCTATTCGCTCGTTCTTCCGGCATTCGTCTTTGTTTTCTTATTCAGTTTCTTGCCACATAAGGAATTGCGGTTTATCATTTATGTCATTCCGATTTTCAACTTGGCGGCTGCTGTGTTTTGTGCGCGCATGTGAGTTTTTGAAATACAAGGTGCCCATTTAAAATCCAAAATTATGATTCGTTTTCAGGTATATAAATAGAACCAAAAACGTGGTTCGCTGGTTTTTGTACATTGGATGTCTTTGTCATTTTCTTGCCAACATTTTGGTTGCTGGAACTCTTTTGTGGGTCTCGAGTAGAAATTATCCGGGAGCTGAAGCTATTAATCAAGTACATGTGAGTTTTTCACAAAATTTGAAAATAAAAAAAGAAGAATATACGTTTCAAAAGTATAATATTAATTTTGCCAATTTGAAAAATAGTGATTATCGTTCTTCCGTGAACGTTTTACAAAAATTATCACTGCATGATCACCAATAAAATCTACACAACTTTTGAAAAAAAAACTTGTTTTCTCCAGGGATTGTAGCTCGGAACCCGAGAGCCCGGCCTGAAAGAAACGGGCTAATTCTTCATAAAATTTAAATCAAAAGTTCATACTTTCCTTGTTTTTTTTTGTAGTTCCATTTGCGATCCGAGCTCTACAAGCCGGTGAATATTTATATCGATAATGCGTGTGCTCAGACTGGAGTTAATCGATTCATGGAATTCAGCGACTATTGGACGTATGAATAACACCTTGAACCTCTCAAATAAACAGTTATTTTGCAGTTATAACAAGACGGAACATTTGAAACCAGAAGACTTGAAAGACTTTGACGTCCTACTAATTGGAACGTATGGTGCGAATTTGCAAAAAGAAGTTACTAGCAAATATTTGAAGAATTTCCAAGTCATGTTCTACATCTCTGCATATCATCGATATCGAATAGAGTGAGTTTTTTCGAGAATTTCAAACTCGAACACCCCTGGTTTTTTGTAGAAAACTTGACAAATTTCCCTGGTTCTACCCGATAATATCATATAAGGAAAAAGCGGCAGTTTTGAGGAACAAAGAGTTCAATGTCTAATGTTGTATAATTTATATATTTATTATTACTATCATTTCATAAGGCATAAATTTTCACACAAAATAAGGCACTTTTTGGTGAACGCGTAAGTCAACAAAAAAAAAATAGAAATCTGACAATTTGCAAAGAAGTTGGGACGAGTTGAATAGATGTGTTGAGGGGTTGGGCGCTGTACATTTAATTATCACAGATATGCTGACGAGCTCATTGATTTTTTTGTTTTTGAGTTTTTTGTTGAATATTTTAAGTAGAATAGATTGATTTAACACCACAAGTTGAGACGGTCGAGACGAGAGAATCGGGCAAAAAATCTCGCTGAAAAAAAAAGATTTTAGAGTTTTCGGGATTCTTGGGTTACTCAGTAACTCGCTGTGTAGCTTCACGGGCGAAACTCCGGAACCATGCGAGGACAACAGTGTAGCTACGCCAGGAACCACTGTGTAGCTACGCAAAAATGTCTTCCCATTATGTCTCACACAATGCGTACAATGTGTGGAACTACAGGGGAGTTCCGCATAACTCGAGAATTGTGCGGAGCTACACTGGTGCCCTCGACTTTTTCCCGTTTGCTGAAATTTCCGTAGTTTCGCCCGTGGAGCTACGCACCGAGTTACTGAGTAGCTACATTTTATAAACATAAATAGCTTCGAAGATCTGAAACCTCGTTTGAGTAGGCTGTGCACAAAATAAAGCTCAAATTCAGATCTTCAAAACTTTGTGCTCACTCAGGAAAGTCAGTGCGCGACCGCTGCGCGCGCATAGGACCGAGTGCGCGATCAGTGCGCGTAGTGCGCGATCGCACGCTACCACGCTGCGTTCGCGCACTCTCTAGTGCGTGGTAGCAGCGTGAAAGTGCGCGGTCGCGGCGTGAAGTGCGTGATCGCCGCGAGATTAGTGCGCGAACTGTGCGTGGTCGCAACGCGGTTAGTGCGTGGTCGCAGCGCGATCTGTGCGCGGTCGCAGCGTGGTAGCGTGCGACCGCGCACTCACTTTTCTGAGCACGTAAATGTGGATTTTTTGAAGATCTCTCTTACCTCTTCGTAGATGTTGAATTTCTTTTTTCTTTTTCGAACCTCACATTTAGGCGGATGAGAAGGACGAGAAACGGCTGCAAAAAATGAAATTGTATTGAGGGGAAACCGAATTGAAATGCGGTAAAATAGAAGAAGAAGAAGAAGATAAGTGGACAGTCAATCGGTCACTTCAAAGTGGCATTCCTTCTCTCTTTTTCCTCCTAGTCACATACAAATAGTAACAAACAAGTCGGGAAAAGGAGAACGAGGCAGAGAGAGGAGTGGTTATGAGAATGACCCAAATTATAAATGTCCTTGTCGAAGTGGAGGTGGAGGTGGGCGATGAGGCCACGCCCACTTTTTTGATATGATCTTGAACGGTGAAAAAATGGGAGGGAGAAGAAGAAATTAGACCAAGGTCGAGCTGAATGATTGATTATTGAAAAGAGGCCGAATGGCATCGAACGAAAAAACTGAACAAGAATTGTGATCTTTGCGCGGTTCGCAAATATCCTATCGCTTTTCACATATTTTTCATCATACTGGGTTCAACAAACGGAAAATGAACCCAAAAAAGTGTGGGTCTGTAAAAAAACGAATCACTTGAATCAAACCCAGGTATAGCCCGATGACCCGAAACTCATGAGTCGGACTTTTTCATTTGTCGACCGGACAGGTTTAATTCAGATGTTTTTTAAAAGTTAAAAAAGTTTTGCGGAAAATTTGAGTGGGTTTTCCATGAAAAAATCCTCAAAAATTGACAAAAAGTTCTAACCAGTAGCTCATTTTGAAAAATCGGAAAATCTTGGCGTTTTTGAAAAAATCCCTTGTTGTTTTGAAGGCTCGAATCGGGTTTTTTTTTTTATTTTTCGACCCGAGCAACCAAGTTCAAATTTCGATAAAGTGTATTAGCCAATAACCTCAACATTTTCCAAAAATCAAATCGATGATCGGTTTCACTGTCTTCTGATAAACACTGTGACCGACACCGAGTAACACAAATTGGAACCGTGTTTTTTCCATGTCCGCACAACAATAAAAATCAGATAAAAAATGAAGAAAATATATATGGAAGGCGAAACCGACATGTACAAAAATGACAACAAATATTTACACATACTGTCTTTCCTCCTCTGTCAAGTTTGCACAATGAGAAAAAGGGACCAGGCAGACACTTCCTGCCACCTTTTTCTATAGAAGGACACTCTTCCCGTCCAATAAAATATTATTATATTATTCAAAATACGTTTTTTTTTATTGAAAAACATTGATTTTGGTTGTCGAGATGGAAGGTGAGAGAGTCTGAGACGCAGACAAAAAGTTGGTTGTTGGAAGGAGAAAACTGTATATTTTATCTGATTTGACTAATTTATGACACTTCAAATAAATCAAAAAACTAAAGTTGATGGTAATTTTATGGGGTACTGTAGTTTGGCAAGATAAGTTCTGGGACCCAGAAATGTTGAACAACGTTTTTTGTGAATTTTTAGTGAACTTCAAATTTGCTTGAATTTCGAACTTTTCGCTAAATATACTGAAAATCAAAAAAAAAACATTTCACAGTTTTCGGGTCGGTCTGGAATTTTCAAAAAAAAATAAATAGAATTACCCTTTCAATTATCTTCCAAGGGATTAATGTAGAAAGTGGGATTGATTTAAATCTACTCTCAATTAAATTAATTATGCTAATTAAATCCGTGAGAATGTCTACAGTACCTCAAAAAGGTACTGTAGTTTTGAGTTTCATTGTCATTATGTATAAAACATGTATTACAAATGAAAATGAGTAACCCGTTTTTCAAAAAATAAGAATTCCTTTTGACCAAGAATTTCTTGACTTTAAAAATTCATTTTTAAATTCAAGAAATCTTTTTGGATAAGACTTTAATTTTCAAAATAAACTGAAATTATTTCAGAATTTTCGGAACTTCTGGAAAATATGAGGCCCCATAACAGTACTAATCACCAAAGGATTACTGTAGAAAAGTGAGGTTTATGTAAATCTAGCAAGACTCCCTATTCACCTTATTATGCAAATCATTTGAGAATATCAACAGTACCAAAAAAAAAATGTAGAATTTTCGGACCAGTCCGGAATTTCTCAAAAACATCAAATAACTATTGTAGGACAAGTTTGATTTATGGGAATACCCAATAAATCATGCAGAGTTCATAAGAATGTCTACAGTGCCTCAAAAAAATAACGAGATAAATGTATAGTTACTTAAAAGGTCACCAATGTTTGCTGTTCCTCTTTATGGCCGGTGTTTCTCTTTTTGGTGCATTTATACATACAAAACAATTGAGTAGTATAATATGTATGTATGTATTATAATTTGAGCGGGTTGGTTTTAATGACAACCTCGAAACGTTGGTTGGCACCAGAACAACAATAAAAGATGCGCCAACAAATAACCTTGAAAATACAATAAATGGTCCGAACCGGTAGAAAGAAAAGAGAAGGTGTTATCTAATGATATATCTGACACTTCTGAGGAATACTTCCGATCTTCTCACGATTTACTATCTAATTGCGCAAAAATCGAAGAAGGAGGAGGAGGAGGAGCCCATCAAAACATACGCATATTGTATAAACAATTTAGGTGTTTATGTTTTTTTTTTGAGGGAAGCGATCGAATAATTGATAAACATTTCAGGGTAATTAGATATAGGCATAAATAAAGTATATGGTAGAAAATTAAAAACAAAAATGTTCTGATTTCCGAGCTGTCAGATTAATAAATCAACAGAACTTCCAGCTCGGCCCGCATATAACCCATACTACTATGCAAAAATGGTTTTTTTCCTCAAAATGACATTGACTTGCAACAAACTTTGGTCTTGGCAAGCCATGCCCGTTCATTTAGTTTTCAACAGACGGGCCCGGTCGTCCCGGCTCGGCCCAACATATGGCGTGCTGCGGGGCCCCACCCAAATGACCTAAATAACACTCCTGCATTTTTTAAAATGCTTGAAATGAGTATTGGGTATTCATACACTGTTTCAGTAGGTTTTCAAAATTTTGAAAAAAATTTTGATAGGTAAAAATAATTTTCGTGACCTCTTCTCTGACTTTCTCATTTTCAAATTATATTTCTTCGGTTCAGGCCACAAACACAAAACTATGTCGAATCTAGAAAAATGTTTCAAAACATTGAGAATCAAAAATAAACACGATTTGTGTTCACGTCTTCTGAAATTGGATTCGTGTCACAGATCGGCAGTTCCTGAATGGGGCCTCCTGAAAAGGGATGCGCCCCAAGTGATTTTCAAGGCCGAATTCAGGCGGAAAAAGAAAATAAGACCAAATCTAGTTTCAAAAAAACGAGCGTTAGAAAGTCCAAGAACCAGAGCCCGTGCTTTTTTGTCGTTCAAAATGGCTCGGCTCGACGTCAGCAGACATGCTCCTAGGGCCGGCCCTGTCCGGCCCTGCTATCAGTTAGGAGTTCACCACGAACGGTCTGTTCAGTTTTTTGACAAGAATTTGTCTATCTCGGAGAAATACCGACGGTTTCACAGAGTTAGAAGTTCTGATATCCTTGCAAACTGGCTCCGAGGCCACCCAGGGCCGGCCCAGGAACATGCCTGGACGTCAGTGTTTCTTGGCCGACATGCAATGTTCCAAATCTCATCCCATGTTTCATTAATCGTCTTCCCATATAAATGACTTAACATTGTTGTATGTCATCAACCAGTTCCGAACATCGATGCCATAGTCGAACAACAACTTGGTAAGTTGTTTCAAAACCAGTGAAAATGGCGATAAAATCAAATTCGCAAATTCGAATCCGCAACATTTTCATTATTTTTATTCATTTGTTGCCAATGTTAAACCACCGAAAATCATCGAAACTTGTTATTAATATCATCATTTTTCTACTCATCGAATTGTTATTCAAAAGTGCCAAAGTTGAAGTTCCGAAAAATATTGAAATTCTCGAAAATTCGGCAGAATGTGTTCAACGAAAACTGCAAAGATTTTATGATGATGAGTATTGGGAGGTTGGTTGATATTTGTCACCTTTTTCCCCTTCAATAAATTGTTCCAGCTTTGGGAGAAGTTCACATTTGCCGTGAATATGTGTTCGCCAAAACTTGCAGATGTCAAACTATCAGATTATGCAAATACCGATGAGTTGAAGTATCATTTTTTGCCATTAGTCGATGTTTCGACTATAAATTGTTCGATTATTTCATTGGGAATTGGAAAAGATGTTAAAGCAGAAAAGAAAATGAAATATAACATGCCAGAATGTCTATTCTATGGAGCAGATCCGATTGAAGATGATAATCGACAACTATTTGAACAGGTTAGATATACGTTTCAACCCTTTTTATATATTGTTTCGAACAACTCCTGGTTCTTTCACAGTCTCTTTATTTGAGCAGCCGAAATTTTATGTCGCAAAAATAGCGATTCGTGATAGGAAACAATAATCTCGTGACCTTTTCTCTGAGTTTCTCATTTTCAAATTATATTTCTTCAGTTTGAGCAACACATTCACAAAACATGTTAGATGTAGAAAAATGCGCGAAAACATTCTATACAATAATACACCTTTCCATAAACATAATATTCTTGAAAATGTTCATTTCGCATTCGAAAGTGTACTGTACTTTTACCTGTCCTCCGGCCCGGACCTGTCCTCCGGCCCGGAGGACAGGTAAAAGTACTGGCCGGTCTTTGTTCAACCTTCGATAAAAAATCCTGGTTTTTTTTTGAGATCGGCGACTTTTACAACATGGCAGTTGGCGATAGAAATGGTAGTTTTCGAAGTTATGTGTTAGAAGGTACGTCATTGTTCTTCGCTCAATTTTCAAACAAAAACAAACATAT